>CM034536.1:31343152-31368751 GCA_020002185.1 Paraescarpia echinospica
GATAAACCAGGCATTAAGATCACAGTAGAATTTTAAGTTTGTCCCAAGATGTGACAGCTAATAGTCTGTAACTAGATATAGCAGATATTGAAGTCAACACTGACAGGACCAGAGGTAGACTGAAGCCTTGTCAGTGATACCCAGTTCATGTGAGCAGTGGAACGAGTCTAGATAGCACTCACTAACGATAACCTACACCATCATGTTTTATACAGCGATTAGTTTGCTCTGCCTGTGTGGATATTACCGTGGATCAGCGGAACAGGGTAAGCTAAGTTTATTTCACATTAACCGGTTGTATTTTATAAACTATTTTACGTTGTGGATATTCGCACAAATGTGAAATGCAAGTTAAAAAATGTAAATAAACAAATAATTGCTACAATAATGTTTTCATGTCAATATAAATGCACCAGTAAATATACAGTACAAGAATGCTACTAAAAATTGTGAAACAACTACCAGGTATGTGGTAATAGTAAAATGTCAAGACAAGGTACTGTAGTACTGACAAAACACCTATGTTTATAACGACAAAACATGTACAAAGAATCAACATTTTGGTTATGTGATGATATAACCAGTCACCTAACGACCAGAAACAGGACACACAATAATCACTTTCTATAATTATTTTATTTTAGAAATTTTTTACCAAAAATAACTTTGTCACTGTAATGAGACAGAGCTTGCCTGTGTAATTGAGCATCAAGAATCCGCAACATCTGGATTATCATGCTTTTCTGTAGATGCATCACGACTAAAAAAAGGTAAGTTCTTAAATAGCGCAGTATCCAGTCTTCAGGACTGCTCAAAGCGCTTTACACTTTACTCCCTGGCAGAACTGTTCAATCGAACACCATCTCGACATCTCTGGGAAGCATTCAGCTATGCTGCAATTAATGTGCGATGACTATTCGTACACAAATATCCATAGCTCTGTAGATGCACACAATAAAACTGCTAATACCTGCTATATATAACTACACCAAGAATTTTTCAGTTTTGTTTTTTCCTTGTAGTAATAAAAAATGTATGCATACATTTACTATTATCGTG
This sequence comes from Paraescarpia echinospica, assembly GCA_020002185.1. Classification (NCBI taxonomy): domain Eukaryota; kingdom Metazoa; phylum Annelida; class Polychaeta; order Sabellida; family Siboglinidae; genus Paraescarpia; species Paraescarpia echinospica. Next base: position 31,344,212 of record CM034536.1, read on the forward strand.
GACTGTCACTGTGAGGAACCCCGAATGTAAGGAACACTGGCTTAAAATGGACAACTCTGTATATGGTAAACGTGATCAAGTTAGGTCAACAAACGTGTTACTCATGCACTGTATGCACCAACCAGCAGAATGCGTTTCAGATTTCGACCTTCCCAACTTGTAGAATGTTTTCAAAGTAAAATTATAAACATGATCACGGACAGGGATAATTATGTATTGTAACATCATTATTTTTTTCAAAGTATCTTAGTGAAAATTCTTACATTGTATTGTTACACCAGTTTAGTCAACAAGCTGATTTGGGATAAAGGCTGATATAAGGAAATAAAATAACTTGCTGGTGAACATACTAAATTGTCTAACTTATAGGAATATTAAGATTTAACAATTTAAAACAATAATACTCAGTGCACAAAGTATTAAAAAATCAATAACAACATTTACTGTTAGAATTTACAGTTTAACCGTTGCTGTTTACTACGACAAGGTGATTTCTACTGTCACAGACATAAATTTACAAGGTGTTAGTATGACAGTCATGTATCGGTTGACACATGAAACCCCATTACAAGGCAATAAACACAGTCACACGCTATATACAGACACCCAACTACCCCCCACACCAGGGCTGGTTCTCTTCACGCACAAACAAACATAACATTAGAAACACAAGTAACTATTTTATGGAGAGATACAGACTCCATCTGCTAGTGTGTTGAATGTTATGCTTAACAAATTAACAATAAAATTTTACTTGTAGAATACAAGATGACACAGTTTAAGTGCATCACTGAAACAGGTGTAAAGAAAAACATTCCTTGACAATACTTAACCTCATGCAACTGAACACACCATTTTGTCATAGTAGAAGCATGAACTGAAGAGAGACAAAGGCGGACGAGTAGGGGGGTAAAGTGGTTGAACAAATGGAACGAGAAGGAGAGGAGGGACTTTAAGGGGCAAGGCTGGTTACCATTAAGAGGTGATAAGGAGAAGACTGTGTGGGAAGAAGAGGGAGAGTGGGGTGAAATAATGGGAAACTAATAAGGGTGTGTAAGGATTGATAAGATAGGGACCGAGGAAGTAGCCTTGGAGGGATGAGATGGAGAAAAACAAACTGGAGAGAACAAAGGGGAAGAGGGAGTGTAAACCATATAAGGAAAAAGAGGAATATCAAACAATGAAATAAAATGGTAACTACATGACAGAAGACTAATGACACTGCTTATTGCAATATTACCCCTTGGGGTAGGGTAACACATATTGTTCACATTCATTGACTTGTGATATAATAATAATGGATAGCTCTTATATAGCACAAATCATTTTAGGCAAACAGATCAGCGTGCTAAAACACATCAGTCATGCAGATATATATAACATAGACTGTACAAGTACAAACAGAAAGCATGGACCACCTAGACTGGTGGGAACGCTTGTCAGAACAGATATGTCTCTAAACTAGATTTAAACTTAGACAGAGTAGGGAGATTTTGACTATCCCTTGTACAGCTCTATAACCCCCTTAGATGCTGTGAGGTAAGTAATTGTTCACCCTCGTTGACTTGTGATACCTGTACAACATCACCCTATCTCTGACAGTGCTCTATAACTCCTCTAGTTGGTAGGGTACGAAAATGTAACCACAGTGTTCACCCCCATTGACTTGTGATACCTCTACAATGTCACACTATCTCTTGCAGTGCTCTATGACCCCCCAGAGGGTAGGGTACAACATTGTTCACCCTCACTCACTTGTGATACCCCTATTTCACCCTGTCTCTTGCAGTGTTCTATGACTATGGGGTGTGGGGAGAGAGGAACACAATGACCCTGCAGTGTCCAGCAGATGATCCGACCGTGCGTATCCAGATCATCAACGCCACGGCTGGCTACTTCGTGTCATGTGACGGCAGTGTCGAGAAATGGTGGACCTGTCAAACTCAGTGTTACAATGACGTCGGCTTTGACTTTTCGCCGATGACGATTGGGGACTGGGCTCACGCTAGGGAGCTGCGGGCCTGCCAGGGGGCAGCACAGTGCGAAGTGACGATACTACAGCTGATAGTGATGTGTGGTATGAAGAGTTTGGCAAGTAACTACGAGTACATCTACTACACCTGTATAGACCCTGGTGAGTAACTACGAGTACATCTACTACACCTGTATAGACCCTGGTGAGTAACTACGAGTACATCTACTACACCTGTATAGACCCTGGTGAGTAACTACGAGTACATCTACTACACCTGTATAGACCCTGGTGAGTAACTACGAGTACATCTACTACACCTGTATAGACCCTGGTGAGTAACTACGAGTACATCTACTACACCTGTATAGACCCTGGTGAGTAACTACGAGTACATCTACTACACCTGTATAGACCCTGGTGAGTAACTACGAGTACATCTACTACACCTGTATAGACCCTGGTGAGTAACTACGAGTACATCTACTACACCTGTATAGACCCTGGTGAGTAACTACGAGTACATCTACTACACCTGTATAGACCCTGGTGAGTAACTACGAGTACATCTACTACACCTGTATAGACCCTGGTGAGTAACTACGAGTACATCTACTACACCTGTATAGACCCTGGTGAGTAACTACGAGTACATCTACTACACCTGTTTAGACCCAGGTGAGTAACTACGAATACATCTACTACACCTGAATAGACACAGGTGAGTAACTAGGAGTACCCTGGTATGTCTACTACATCTGTATAGACCCAGGTGATTAACTACGAGTATGTCTACTACATCTGTATAGATCCACGTGAGTAACTACGAGTATATTTACTACACCTGTATAGACCTTAGTGAGTAACTACGAGTACATCTACTACACCTGTGTAGACCCAGGTTAGTCAGAAACTATTTAGCTGTAATAAAGAGAGACCAAGTAATATTGTATACAAAGTGGTGTATGTACAATTTTTTATGATAGGTAGGTGTCAGTTGAAGGTCTGGTACCATGGTCCTGCTACACTCATGAACGAAAAGTATTGAAGGGAGTTTCCACCCCATCAGAATAATGGTTTCATTTTGGGGTACATAAAGCATTTACTTAATTCTGGAGCATTTGTTGGAGCTTTTTCTATATGAAATATTGGTTTGGCAGATATTACGATTTGAAATGAGGAAGTTATAATTTTGTAATCTTGAAATTATGCATTGTTGGTAGCCTGGCTTGAAAGCGGATGATTGGTAGATTATGTAAATATTAAAGAAAAAGTAGTTCTACCACCAAAGTGGTAGAGTTGGTAGCAGTTGGCACTTGTGATCGTGCTGTATTCACCTTCCAGCCACTGTCATTTCAGTAACTGCATAAAATATAGTTTGTCAATTCAATGATATTCATGTTGAGAAAACTGCTGAAAAAACCTTATTCTGATGGAACTTTTAAATTAATTTAAACCGGAAACAGAACTGTCATTAATAAGAGTGGTTTACTGGAACCACCATTAAAAGTATTGCAGATAATGACAAATGAAAGTTATGTCACAATATTCACAATTACAAAAGAACAACATACTATAATTGGCTCATTTCTATAAAAAAATCAAAATTGTCTAATTATAATACAATTTGAATATTTAAATATAAACAATATACTTTAATATAAAAATTGTATTCAAGCCAGTAATTGTAGCCTATGTATTTCAGATTCAGGAGACTTTTCACACTACGAACCCCTTCCGACCACCCCTCACCCCCGTAGAAGGTCGACCACTAGAACTACACCCTGGGCACATGGGGCAAATCCTACCAAGACACCCTTCAGAAGAAAACACATCAAAATACCACGCAGGAAGATCAAGATACCACAAAGAAGTACAAAAGCACCACACAGATCAGCTGACATCACAATAAAAGTTCCCCGGAGGAAAACGAAAAATAGAACAAATACAAAATCCAGAATCGGTGGCCTCAGGGGTGGTCATTTGAAAAAAGAACAGAAAGATGGAGAAAACACTCAGGAAACAGGTAGAAATGTTGGTAAGTGTAATAAATTTATTGTATTCAAAGTATACATTGATTAAAAATCAAGTATCAGTGTGTGCCATGTTCGACCTTTTACTTGTTAACATACCCTAATTAACATACACTCCTACTTTGTAACATGTACTTGCTATGTTTAAAATATCATTAACTATACTGTAAAATTAATACGTTGAGTATTATAAGTAGCAAGATACTTTCTAGAGACTAGAGGCTGTGGGTGGGGGTGAATCAAAGGGGTGAGGAAAAGAAGGCACACAGTCACTGTAAATTGAACCACGACGACCATCGATATACAGGATATGTTGGTTAAAGCAGATCGCTATTTTCTGGGAGAATGTGGGAGCAGACCACTATTTTCTCGGAGCAGTGTGGGGACACACCTCTTAGTGTTAGGTCAGTTAAAAATATTACACAATTCTGCTGTCATTTAAAGACATATCTTTACAACCTTGCTTATCCACCATAGCTCCCTGGCATATTGATCCATTTGTTGACAACTTGAATTCTGCTTATCGATTTTGAGATTGACATAATTATAACAACTGTTGTCTGCAGATATGCTTGTGGTGTGTTGTAGGAGTCATTGTAGGCGTGGTTGTGGCTGTGGGCGTGGTGTTGGTCGCAGCAATAGTTGCCTTCGTCATATACAAGAAAAGGTAAGTATCACCATAACTCAAACAATATTTGTAATCTTCTTGCTTACATTATGGACTTCATATTGGACAAAGTAACAAACATACTGCATTACAAATTGATAATTCAACCAAATGGATTTGAAATGATACTAAATTGGTGTTTCATACCCTATTTTTACTGGAAGTTGCTCTCTTGCCTTTAAGCAAGTATCATTATGGTGCCAGTAAATACAACCACAGACAATACTCCTGATAATGAGACTGAAAGTCAATTTACAATCAAGTCCCTACTTACACTGGTAATAATAGCTGAACAAAATCAACAAAAATTCCACAAGTTTGAAATCAAACTCTGGTTTACTCACCGGTGAGGTACGGAGTCTAACTAACTACACAGATAATGTGTATGTATAAATTATTAAAATCATATTTCATAATTTTATAATGTCATATCAATAAATTTCATATACCAGGTAACTTCATATAAATTCCACAAAATTTCTGTGTGCAATCTTCAGACGACGTGGCCAGGCCACAAGACCAGTGAAAGAGATAAACGTTGAGGACGCAAACCCATACGAAGAGATCAAGGAGGAAACTACTACTGCAGGAAACAATGTCCATCACACCACACCGGGCTTCCCCAGAGCTACGAATGGGGAAACAAACAAGAGAGATGACTTCGAGTCAACCGCACTAACAAGAACTGACAGTCTCTTCACAAAGTCAGACACAGAGCTGGAGAATGACAACCAGGAACCCAAAGTAATAAGTTTATCTCTTAATTGATTACAAAGAGTAAATTTTATTTGATGGAGTAAAATCGAACATTCAGTCTATAATGCTGTGATGACCCACAGGGATCAATAATAGGCCCACTGTTATTCTTAATCTATATTAACGACATTGTTAACATATCAGATATCCTATTTCCTATTACATTTGCTGATGATACAAATGTTTTTTTCAACTGTCATGAATCAAGAACTGCAAAAATGTGTTATTTGGTTAAAGAGTAATAAACTATCTTTAAATATAAAAAAACACATTTTATTGTCTTCACGTCAGTAAATAAAAAGGTATCCAATCCAAATGCCATCCTTATTGATGGACTACAAATTACTCAAGTAGAAAACACAAAATTCCTTGGAATTTTAATCGATGCTAATTTGTCCTGGTCTTTTTATATACAGTATATAAAATCTAAAATAGCCAAAGCTAGAAAAACCCTGAGTAGATCATCCAGGGTGCACGGTGGATTTAATTGACAGGTAGTCCGTCGGACTAGCTGACTCAGAAACAACTAGTCCTCATATTGTTTTACTAGTCCTTAAAAATCAATCATACTGTGGTATCATATAGGTGTGAGTTATAGCACATAGTAAAAGTGGCTTTATTTCATAAAGAAAACAAGCCGTTTCCCATTTCAATTAAATGTTCAACTAAATGTGTCATTAATAGAAACAAATACATGTGATTTCGTAGATCCAATTGCAAAGTTATCAGAAGAAATGACTAGTTTAATCAGGGGCAGCAAACAGGAGTCGTAGACAAGGCGATTCCAGCAGAATTTGAAGCCTGACGGCGACAAAGGACCGACATTGTCGGACTAAGTTGCATCATTTGCCCTATACTTTTCATTAGCGTTTTTTTTACCGAAGCTGACTAAACAATCAGTAACATTGCTGGCGTTTGGTAACTTGCTAAAACAATCACCCAATACAGGAATAACGCAACTACCATCACGACGGGATAGCACGTAACGATGTCAGTAACCCGCGCATGTATGTTTGTCCATCACTCATGGTCGCTAGGTGGCACTACCTATCCTACGCTAACCGGATGTAAACAGCCGCCATTTACATTCACTGCGTTCAGCAAGTTTCCGATCTGACGGTCGTACGGAATATTTAGCTGCCTGTGATAAAATGCTACCTTACTGTCTGATTTTGTTTCATTCCATCAAAACACCCAACTAGCGTATACATAGCGTAAATTAATTTACATAATAACAGCTAGTCCGATGGGACTGCTCAACTAAACATGGACTAGTCCGATCACTGAAACTACTCGTCCGGGACGATCGGACCGGCCTTATTTCGCAGCCTGATCATCCCTTGTAACACTATACTATACATTTTTATATCCATAGCTAACTTTTTGTATTGAAGTGTGGGGAGGAGCATATAATACACACCTTAGTCCTCTATTCAAATTGCAAAAGTACGCAATTCGTTAATTATGTCAGCTCCATACAGAGCGCACACAGACCAACTCTTCAAGAAGCTGTCCATTTTACCAATAAGAAAAATCTACGAATACACGGTTGTGCTGTATATGTACAAAATCGTTAAGAATATGTTTCCATCGGTTATGACCAGGATGTTCATTAGAAATAACGAACTACATGAACATAGGACACGCAACACAGAATTACTACATGTGCCGATTTCAAAAAGTAATGCATTAGATAAAACCAATAGATATCGAGGTGTTAAATTATGGAACTATACGGCGACAACAGTGGATTGTAATTGTAACTATGCATTAACAACGTTTAAACGTCAACTCAAGACATTTTTGCTAGTAAATAATATTAATGACTTATATAAATAGCATTCTTTGTTGCAATTTTAAATGAAGTATTCATGAAAATAGGACTGCTGTGATTCATGTTGCTGTTTTTCTTCTTTCTTCAATCACACAAATTGTTATCTTGCACCATGAAATTTATATATGTATCACATGTATTGTGAGGGCTAATCAGCTACTCATGGCTTTATACCCTCATTACAGAAACCATGGCAATCTATGTATGTAATTGATTGGAATGTATCATAGTTTCTGTAATAAACCATTCTGTAATAATAATATATATGTGACAATGTTAGATAGTCATAGGTTACTGATATGTTCTCTATAAGCTGTCATAAAATCTTTAGTCACTGGAATGAGTAAAAATGCTTAATCACGGAGGAAAAGATTTGGGAAAATTTAAAATAGAAGCAGATTACCAGTTGAATGAAATGAGATGACCGAAAAAGAAGTCAAATACGAGCTAATGTTAATGTACCTTTATCATAGGAGTTGTGGGATTGTTTACAAGCTTCCCAATATGACATGACATCAAGAGTCACTAAAATGTTTCTGCTACAAACATAGTTGTCACCTTACACAATGAAAGAACATGTTACAAATGATGCCACTATATAACCTGTGTTTTCTTCTAGCCTTCTACGTCCAAGCAAGAAGAAGACAATACAGACTTTTGCTTGACCCGAACAACTCCAGATGGAAGCAACAACTCCCAGCCTACGATGTCAACCCCACAAGACACCACCGGGACCCCGCAGAACCCAGCCAAAACTGAGGAGAAGAAGATTGTCCGACAGACTCCTGCTATCCCCACCAGCCCCTCAGTGCCCTCCCCAACCCACAAGAGAGGGAAGTCGTACGCGAAGCCTTACAGTTATGACAACCCCATGGGAGCCAACAAACAGGAGATCAAGTATGCCCAGCTGGACCACACCGCACCACAGAACGGAGCAGCGGCAAGACACCTGCCAAGACAGGAGAAAGTTACCTATGCGGACATTAAACTATGTTAGTATGCCAGCTTATGGCTTGAATGTGGGACGTTGCGTGCAGTGAAATGGTGTTATGGTGATGACCTAGAAGGACATTGAAAGCCCACTGATTCTTGAGATGTGTACATCGAGGGCAGTTCTAGTAGTCTTTACTGTTCCATTACTGCACCATTTCCTTCGTGGTTGGATTTTTGTCGTTTAATTAATTTCCTTTTGTAAATTTCATTACTGTGCCTGCTTTACTAATGCATATATTACGATCGTAGATTATTAAACTGTGAATGGCATACACCTCATTTTGTCAGTTATAGCTGAAACTTTGACTTACTGGGTTCATATAGTATGATAAGTCGTGTTCCGATTAATTGATTTTATCAACGATTGGTCGGTTCATGCTTTCTATCAATGAACTGATCGTAATCATGTACTGCAGCTGCCCCCTCCTTTCCATGACAACACTGTGATTCAACCAGGAAGTTTTGAGCTGTTACGAGATGCTCACTCAGTATTATTTATAAAGTACTGCAGCTTGAATCAGCCATGTGTGACTGCTGCAAGAAAGCCTGACCTACTAGATAAGATCATCTGTGTCATATTCCCGTGGCACCAGTGGATGTGTCACAGTTCTCTACAGACACTGGTGGCATTCAGTGGAGATTTTTCACTGAACACTGCAGATATAAACATCTAGCTGCCCGAGTGAAGAGGGTGATTCTGTGAAGAGATGGCCAACATAACTATACAATGATGACATTACTCAGTGCAACCATTCCACTGACTCTGATACTTGTTTGGCACCAAACCAGTGGCACAACTTCAAAAGGTGAGTTCTACAAATACATGGTTTTGGCAGATACCAAATAATGACAAGTGGGAAAAAAGATGCAGATTTTGATATGAGAATAAGGTAATAGTTGAACCAGGAAGTAACATTAGGGATCGGACACAACTAACAGAATGTTTGTGTTACCCAGTAACACAGATGTTATTCTACATATATAACAATCCATGTGCGTTTCTGTGCTGATTTGCCAGTGTTAGCAATCCTCTCATATCTGCCACAGCTCGACACACTGAACTTCTATCATGTGAACACAATTAAACCTCACCTGCCATAACATTTTTAATAACAACATGACTAGTATACTGGTTTTTGAGATTGTTAATTATTTATATGCTGGTAATCTGTTAAATATGTCAATTTCAGCATTTGCCACTTCCTTGCATGATTAGAAAGACACCGTGAAGACATCAACACCATGACACTGTTTGCTATTAAATCACTCCTACTGACAGTGCTGTGTGTTATCTGTCAACAAACTGCAGGAAGTACCTTAGGTAAGTTCTTAACCTCAATTTTATTAGGTATACAGTATTAATATGCACACAAGCTGATGTCTCAATACTTCATCTGTCAGCTGCCATTCAAGTCAGCTTTGAAGTTGTGCAAGAAACTATCAGGTACCAACAAAACAGACTCATATGTATGAGATGGATGGAAAAAAGGCCATGACATATTTGTATGCAAACAAACAAATTTGAATCTAGCAACGCTAACAAAAATGCAAGAATTGTAACTGTTTGCAATTACAATTGTATGATGTTCTGGGGTATGAAAGTAAAGTTAGCATCACATTAAACTCAATGTACAGTACATGCATGTGTATGTCAAAGACTAGTTTTCTTATAAAATTGTCACACATAAAAACACATTGTCCAAAAGTACAATAATTCATATATTCAATGTTGCAGTCAACATATATCACATTCGTCCAGTCAGTACAACTCAGTGCCAGTTTCTTCCTGTTGCACAGCCCAACTGTCTGTCAGCCATGAGACTTTAGTTGACCTCATTCTCACAACAATCAGCCAGTCTATGAAATGTCAATTCCAAATGGGGATTTGACAAGTGGTCCATGTCTATGTGCAGCCATATTAATATACAGGGTGTAACATGCATCATATCCAGGGCAGGAGAGACTATTTAGTTTGAAACTCGACTGGTTCAGCCCATCGAAAATCAGGTTCTTAAATAATATCCAGTCGGTTAAATAAAAAAAGTGCTTACATTTGTTTAAATTCTCAAAAGAACTGACTTTGTCTGTTGCAACTTGCCAAAGCTGATTGCTAGGCCTATATTTAGCTTTCAACGAACTGAATTTGTCAGGCTATTGGGAGAGCAATGAACATTGACAACATCAATACAGAAACTTTATGTACAATTGTATTGATTTCCTATTGTAATAGTTTCCATTTTGAGATGCACTTAATTCTAGGGTAAGAATTAAATAAGTTAATAGTTTGATAATCTCACCAAAACTTCACCAACCATTGCTCAGATGAGCTGACTTCACATAGTGGATACTTCACATAGTGGATACTTCACATAGTGGATACTAGGAATGTTTTTGTTTTTACAAAATGAATTAGTATTTAGAAAAGCAAAAAATGAACCAAGGAGGCCCATTTAAAGACAACAACCTATTTCCTTAACCATTAAAATAGCTACACAAACTTGTGCTGTGTAGCTTTGTACCAGTATTTTTATTTGTTTTTTCTTCTGGTATTTTCATTCAATATTTTACCATTTCAACTGACAATTCATTCGAACCTCACTTTACCTCAATAACACAGTGAACTCAATAATACAGCCACTTCACAATTAAGGTCAACCTAGCACAGTCAGAAATTATTTTCCTAACAATAAATTATTGGAAATTAATCCGGCTAACACAGTCACCTCAACATTCAGGTCACTCGAAGGGTGGCCTTAATAGTGAGGTTCCACTGTACTGGAAGAATTTGCCACTTTCTATTGTGACAAAAACATGACAAATTATAACAATGCGTCACGTCATTGTCTATTTGTGGTGTCATTGGGATTAATATTAGTTGCTGGTATACCTAAGGCCAGGCTATAGACTACACAGTACAGTAGCTTCAATAAATCAAAGTCAAACACAAACTTGACAAAGTCGTGCCGGGGGACGGCAAAACCATTACGTTACACTAGTCGTCGACATCGTCTAGAGACTAATCTACTCAACAGTCTAGTATATAAAAGCCTATCCCTGTAAATAATAGACTAAATTCAATAAATACACTAACTTAGTACAGTCAGTTGGCCTGACACTACACGTACAACACTCACTACTTTATCACTAGTACTAGTCTAACGACGTAGTCAGTACCTGCAATTATCCCGGCCACCATGTGACATGTCATCAACATGTGAAACAAGAAAATACATTTTGCGTATACGGCAGTATGTAAATCTGTATCTGTATTTTGACTGGCAAAATGTCCTGTGGACACATCACGCCAGTGTGCGTAGTGGCTTTTATGGATTAATTTTTTACATGTTGGGCTAGACTAATCTGAAATGAATTCAGTGATGTACTTGATACAATGTTTGGAGGTAGAGAATTCCACTCTTTTATTGTGACTGGGAAAAAGCTGTTTCCAAATATGTTTGTTGAATGCCTGATTTGTACTAACTGTTTATTATGTTTACAAGACGGCTGCCCGGGGATAGACGTGTATTCTGGTGTGTCCCGAGCTTTGCATAGTTTTTGTGGTGGGGAGGCCTTGGAGTGTGGAGGTTTTCAAGGTGGGTGACTGACCGAAGGAGATAGAGCACGCTGAACTTTTCGGACTTTGTGAAAGTGCTAGATAGAGGTTGCTTAGCTGCTATTAGTTCCATAACTTAAGCCTGGAATCAAGGCACATTATGCCTCAGTGTCAGTGCCTGCCTGTGTAGCAGGGTGCATTATGTAACAATGTCTGGCACTGGCAAACAATGCCGGACAGTGGAACTGTAGACACCCACTTGTTATTGTGTTCTGCATGACTGTGTTTGCAAGTCGGCTTACAATATGCCAAAGTCGCATAGATCAAGCAATGTCGAGGACAACCAAGAAGATCAATTAATTCTAAGACTAATTGCAGCCCTCAACGATTCAGCAGTGCTGAACAAAATGAAACAGGTTCTCTTTCCGGATGAACTCACCAAAGAGATTCGTGAATTGAGACAAACGTTCAAAAACTTTCAACAGCAACTGGATGAAAAAAACAATAAAATTACACTGCTTGAAGATAAGGTTACTCATCTCCACAACCAAATTGATGACAATGAACAATATGGCCGTAGGGAAAACCTACGTTTCAGTGGCATTGAGGAGACAGGTCATGGGGAGGACCTTGAGTCAAAGCTCATCGAAATTTGCAACGAGCACATGAAAATCAGTCCTGCTGTATTGCCCAGCGACTTTGAATGCGTACACAGAATTGGTGGCGATTGGCAATGTCTGCTATATGAACTGTACGTATGTAAATAAGTTGGTTAAAAGGTACCTGTTTTTCTATTAACGTAGGTTTTTTTTTCTTTTTCTTTAATATCTTGTTTTGCTATTTGCAGTGTTCCCTATATCAACTTTTTTTGAATATATCTTATTGCAGTTTGTTACTCACTTGTGTCGTGACTTGTGATCCGTTTTCTGTTTAATGCTTCTTTATTTTTCACACGACTTTTTATTTGTTATAATATAATAACCTATGCATTTATATATATTGGAAATGCGTTGGGTAAAATGCATTAGATTGCATTTGCAATGTCAGCTATAGGAACTATATGTATGTAAAAAAAGTTAGTTAAAGGGTACCTTGCTTTTGTATTAACGTACGTTTACTTTCAATATCTTGTTTTGCTATTTGCAATATTCTCTAAATCATTTTTTTTAAATCTCTTAGTGCAATTTGTCACTCACTTGTGTCGTGACTTGTGATTCGTTTTTTGTTTAATGTTTATTTATTTTCCACACATGACTTTTTTATTTGTTATAATATAATAACCTTTTTGCATTTTTTTGCATTTATATATGTTGGAAATGTGTTGGTTAGAATGCAGTAGAATGCATTAGCTCCTACCACTAGAAATACAGTTTTATTCTTAAGTTTTTTTTTCTCGGGCCATCTTGTCAAATGGTCCTGACTTTTTTCTATTACATCGCCTTTTTTTTCTTGAATTTTGTTCTAAACATGATGTGTTATTTTTCTATCTCTGACACTTTAAGTAGCTACTTATCATGCACTGCTTTAGCTTTACATGAACAAAATAACAATATTATTAAACAAAATCTAGTAACTCAAACACTAAAGGCACACACTCTTATTGAAACATTACTGCACATTGAAAATATGCTGATCTCATTAAAATTTAAAATACACTGAAATGATAACTGACAAAACTTTTCTCCAATTTACAGGTGGTATTACAAATAATTGTCTAAATAATATACTAAACATCAGTAATACTGTTGATGAAAATAATGAATTGCCAACAATACGCCGATCGTCATATTATGATTTTGAAAAATTTAATTTGTTAGTTCAAAACAATAATAAACATTTCAGTATCCTAAGCTCAAATATACAGTCCATTAATGCAAAGTTTAGTGAGCTCGAGGCATTTGTAAATGACTTGTCTTCCTTAAATTTTAAATTTAGCATAATATGTCTCCAAGAGAGCTGGTTATCTGATAATGATGACTTATCACTAATTCAATTAAATGGATATGACTGTATATCCCAAGGAAAAAGTTGCAGCACCAAAGGGGGATTATTAATATATATAGATAAACACTTTGATTATGAAGTAAAGATGAAATTAAATATGTATGAACAATGGGAGGGACAAATAATACAAGTAAATGGAGGAGGCTTATCGCAGACAGTCACTATAGGAAATATATACCGACCACCAAGGCCTTTAACTGAAAACTATAACGAATTTATAAATGAATTTACAATGGTCCTGTCATCTGTGCAACATCATCAAAACAACAACCTTATTCTTGCAGGGGACTACAATATAAATATGCTAAAAATAAACGAGCAACAACATTGTAGCACATTCTTTGACATGTTAACTTCATTTAGTCTCTTCCCCCAAATTACTCTTCCTACAAGGTTCACAACATGTACTGGTACACTTATTGATAATTTTTTTTGTAATTTAACAAAGCATATTTTGCAAAGTACAGCAGGAATATTAATTAAAAAAAATTCTGATCATCAACCATATTTTATGCTTATGAACACTGCTCTAAAAGAGGAACATACTACTAAATTTATACGAGTTAATGTACAAAATAAAGAGGCTATGTTAAAAGTCAGAAATGATATAATCTCTTCTGAAATACATAACAAATTAGATACAAGTTCAAATGCTGATCCAAACCATAATTATAACATCATCATCAATGAAAGAAATCAAGCTAAAAATAAATATATGACTAGCAAATTAGTGAAATATAATAAATATAAACATAAAAAATTTACATGAATAACTCAAGGCTTGCTAACCTCAATACGATACAGAGGCAAACTTTACAAACAATTAAAAATCACAAACCCTGAATCTTCTGAATATGGCGTATTATTGATTAATCTAAAAACATACAATAGTATTTTGAAAAGAAGTTTTCGCAAAGCAAAGCAACCATATTTTGACAAAAGTTTTAATCAATTTAAATTTGATATAAAAAACACTTGGAAAACTATAAATGAAATCCTGTCTAAACATAAAATTAATAAATCATATCCAAAATATTTTAAAGAATCCGATTCTATTGTAGCAGACAAATTAGAAATTGCAAATAAATTCAATACATTATTTACCAATATAGGTAGTAATCTGGCTAATGATATTAAATACAAAGGCATTCATGATCATTCATATTATCTAAATAAAATAGTAAACTGTAATTTTACATTTAAATATGTTGAAGAAGATACCATAAAGAGAACAATAATTAATCTACCCAACAAAAATAGCTGTGGATGTGATGGTCTCTCTACCAAACTGCTAAAAATGCTCGAACCTGCACTAACCAAATCTTTAACTTTATTAACAAATCAAGTATTAACACAGGAATATTCCCTGATAAACTAAAAATTGCTAAGGTAATTCCCATTTATAAAAAAGGTGAGCCAGCAGTATTCAATAATTATAGACCCATATCTCTTCTACCAGCTATTTCAAAAGTACTTGAAAACATAATTTTTGACCAATTATCATCTTATTTAAAAGACTCTTAAGGTTTTTGTTAAGCTTGACCGTCAGTGTGGATTCCGACCTAAACATTCAACTGAATACGCAGCACTATAATTAATAGATAGAATAATAACCAAACTGGATAAGGATGAAATACCCATTAATATTTACCTAGATCTTTCCAAAGCCTTTGATACCATTGACCATTTAATTTTAATTGACAAATTGAAATATTATGGTATACATGGAACACATCTGAACTTATTCAGCAGTTACCTAACAAATCGTAAACAATATACGGAAATTGACAATATAAAATCAAATATGTTATCAATAACAACAGGTGTACCACAAGGTTCAATCTTAGGACCCCCGTTATTCATCATATATATCAATGATTTTGCACAAGCCAGTAAAATGTTTAATTTCATAATTTATGCTGACTATACAACTCTATCAAGTACACTAAACACTTTCAGCGATAACATACATGACGAAAATTTAGAATCCTTAATAAATGAAGAACTTTTAAAAATAAATGAATGGCTCAAAATAAATAAATTATCGCTAAACATAGCAAAATCGAAATACATGACATTTCAAAAGACAAAGAAAAATATACAGACACTTAGTCTGAAGATAGACAATGTAAATATTGAACAAGTCAAAGAATTTAATTTTTTTTGTTTAATTATAGATACAAATCTAAACTGGAAAAAGCACACTGAAAAAATATCAAATGCTTGTTCTAAAAAAATTGGCATTTTAAATAAATTGAAACATGTGTTACCTCTTCATATTAAAATAATATTATATAATTCTTTAATAGTACCACACATTAATTATTGCATCATGGTGTGGGGCTTTCAATCAAATAGAATAATAAAACTTCAAAAAAAAAACCTGAGAATTATTACCTTAAGTAATTATACTTCCCACACAGAACCACTTCACAAAAAACTCAACTTGTTAAAAGTAGATGACATTCTTAAATTACAACAATTAAAATTTTACTATAAATATTTACACAATGACTTACCAGTTTATTTACAAAACTGGAGGATAATGTTTAACTATGAGGTACATAATCACGATACAAGAGTCAAAACTAAAATATACACTTATAAAATTAAACATGAATTTGCTAAGAAATGCCTTAGGCATAATTTACCACTTTTACTAAATAACATTCCTGATATTGTCAAAGAAAAGCTTAGTACACACAGTTCACAAGGATTTGCCAAGTATGTTAAACTTTATTTTTTACAAAACTATCAAGTAACATGCACCAGGCAAAATTGCTATATATGTATGCAAAATTAAGAACCGACAACCACCTGTCAACTTGATACAGTACAAAACAGTGCCTAAACGACAAACTCAATAAGCATGTAAGATTGCTCACACTACACACATGCATACATATTATTGTTTTTTTTTTCTTTCTTCTTATTCTGGAAGAATTTGATTAGGTGATGTATTGATTCAGTTAAAGTTTTATTACAAAAGGTGGCTCCTTGATAGCGACTACCATAATCTTAGAGGAGTCTCCTGACCCTACTTTTTGTTATTTATCATACATTAGGCAATGTTTACTATAAGGTTATATATTTGTATTATTTAATTTTTTTGACATGGATGTATTGTATGAATTATTTGAAATGTCTGGGTCAAATAAAACAAATTCTTCTTCTTCTTCTTCTTCTTCTTCTTATGTGAGCATCTGGTGTTGCGTTTGATGTATTGATCTAGTGGGATATCTATGAGGTTATGTTCCATTTTATATAATATGCTAAGTCTTTGGGTTTTTCTTCTTGATTGGAGGGTGTCCCATTGGAGATCTTTAAGGAGTTGTGTTACCGTTCCTGGCTCTCTAGAATAGTTGGTCTTACAAAATCTGGCGGCTTGTCTCTGGGTTCTTTCTACGAGTTTGATATTTCTTAGGCAATGTGGATCCCATGATGCTGACGCATATTCAAGTACAGGGCGGACAAGGGTTGTGTAGGCTATGGACTTGATTTGGGTTGGGCATTTATTAAAATTTCTTCTAATAATTCCTAATGTCTGTTGTGCTTTTTTTGTGACTGAGTTGCTTTGTATTGTCCAATTTAATGTATTTTAAATATGTATGCCAAGATAACAGTGTGATTTAATAGATTTAAGTTGTTGTCCGCAGAAGGTGTAGAGATTTGGTGTCGGTTTTCTTGAGGCTATTATCATAGTATGTGTCTTGGTCAGTTTTAATCGGTGAATATAACAGGCAGTCATCTGCAAAAAGGCGAACAGTTGAGGAAAGATTGTCTGGCAGGTCATTTATGTAAAGTAGGAAAAGTAGGGGCCCCAGTACTGTGCCCTGTGGTACCCCAGAAATGACTTGAGTTGATGTTGACTTGGATCCATTTATAACAACCTGTTGAGTCCTTCCTGTGAGGAAGCTATTTATCCATGATGATATTGGGCCTGTGATGCCATAGTGTTTGAGTTTGTGGATTAGTCTTTTACGTGGAAAAAAAAAAGTAAATGCAACAAATTTGTCATTCATATAATATTATGGTTTTTGAGAAAGCAAGGAACATTGACAACATCAATACAGAAACTTTTTGTACCAGGTACAATCGTATTGATTTCCAATTGTAATAGTTTCCAATTTTTAGATGCACTTTAATTAATTCTGGGGTAAGAATTAAATAAGTTAATACTCTGATAATCTCACCAAAACTATACAAAACATTGCTCAAATGAGTTGGCTTGTCACAGTGAATACTAGGTAGGTTTGTATTTGTACAAAATTAATTTGAAATGAGAAAAGCCAAAAAATTAACTGAACAAGCCCCTTTGAAGATAGTAACATAACACAACAACCTATAACCTTAACCATTTAAAATAGCTAAAGAAACAGTATTTTTACGTTTTTTTCTGGTATTTTCATTCAATAGTTTACCATTTCAATTTACAATTCAGTCGAACCTCACTTTACCTCAATAACAGTGAACTCAATAATACAGCCACCTCACAATTAAGGTCAACCTACCAGTCAGAAATTATTTTCCTAACAGTAAATTATTGGAAATAAATCCAGTTAACACAGTCACCTCACCATTATGTCACTTGAAGGGTGGCCTTAATAGTGAGGTTCCACTGTACTGGAAGCATTTGCCGCTTTCTTGCATGATTAAAATGCATCATCTAACTTTCATTTCCTTGTGGTGAAAAGTAAATCACCTAGCCACAGACTGGGGTGCCAATGTTTGGTGAGCCTCAAGGGGTTACCGATGGAGGTCTGAACTATAGGTGTAGATGGAAGTCTCAAGTGGGCGCAGTTGGAGGAATGAATAGAGATCAACCATTATAACCAAAATTGCATAAAACAAAATGTATATCATATAAAATATATAGCATGTACTCTATATACAGCCTAGACAGCACCATGGCATGGGCAGGTATCCTAACAGAAAATAGAGCAATGGTAATCTGGTTTATGAATCAGCAACTATAATGTATCAAAGTACTTTTAATTTGCTTAATGACAAAAATACCAGTGAAATCATTAAATGCAGTTAACAATTATAACAGCAACTCAATGGAGTACAGGGGTATATCCAGAAAACAAATATCGTTCATATGGTAACATGGTAGTCAAAAGGTGGCAGCTTCAACATGGAAGTTGTTTCTAACCTCATGTAGCTGGTTTTGTTTCTGTTTGCAGTGACTACTGAAGGATGTCTGTATGAAAACAATGGTACATTTAAGCTGCACTGTGAAGATCATCAATACATTGACTTAATATTATATGCAAAATTGGGAAGAAGTGTTATGCAATGTTGGAATAATAGAACCTGTTGCCCATCAACAAGTGTCTGTAACAGTTCAGCACCCGCAGAAGTTATATTCCAATTACAGTGTTCATGTTCTGGAATGCAAGAATGTCAAATAACTTTGACCAAGGGCCAATGCAATGTCTCATCCAAAGGGTATGATACAGACTATGAATCAGTTGTGTACACATGCAACAACAATTCACTGGGTAAGCTATTATTACATTGTTTACAATTAACTGTGAAATTTAAAAGATACTGAGTTAATATACTATCAGCTGAATCAAAACTTTCGATAACAGATTCAAATATCTACCTTCTATCAGCGTTGTTGGTTTAGAATTTGTACACATGTGTGCAAGCATGCATGGTGAGTATTTGTGTGTGTGTGTGTGTGTGTGTGTGTGTGTGTGTGTGTGTGTGTGTGTGTAAAAGGTGTAAATCGAGGACATTGGCCAGAATACACACCTTCTAACCGAGGTCCTACCGCCAACCGAGGACGTCCTCGGTTGGAAATTATATTCAATCCAAGTTCAGGCACGGTTTTAAACGCTTACTAGTGTTTTCCTGTGTTAATTTGATGTAGACCACGGTTAGCCGTTCAGAGCCTGTTTTTGTGTGATCTGTGTGTGTAACTCTCTAGTCGGCAAAATCTGTCTTCACACACTCGCTTTGACGCATGACCTCGTTTCTACGGTGAATATCCTGGTCCGAGCCGTTGTTCCGCAGCGTCATTTCGTTGTAGCGCAGTTACGAATATCGGATTCTGGGCTCACGCTTAACGATCGCCATTCACTAATGGCGAAACGAATACGTATTTGGAAAAAAGAAAATGAAACGTTTTCGCCAATTTGGCGAAAGCAAATTAATAAACTAATTAGTGTTATGCACAGCATTTGCTTTTTAATTGAAAACATTTAAATAAAGCGTAGCAGTCAGTATAACGCGATCGCGCCCGTTGCGAATAAACATCGCCTTTCGTCGTCGTGCTGCGTAAACTGCCGAGTTCTTTGGGACAACCGCACAACTAGGAATCGGTGATCAAAAGTCATAATTTGGTTCCGCGTAGTCCGCAATGGCGCTGGCTGTCAAATCTATATCGCACTGGCCGACGTTCAGTCAGCGTTCTTGTAACTACACGGGGATCATATTTGGTGAATTTCTGATGCGTTAGACTACCATACAATGACCTCGTATTGGAAAAATAAATTGACATGCTGGAGTTTGAACTAGTATTAACCAACGCGGACTTACAAACTAGCGTCCATCGCATGAAGTGCGATCTGCAAGCGGTGTCGACACGTCGTCCCATCTCGCGATCCGGTTCGCCCAGGTCGAGGGGTACCGCCACCAACGACAAACAACCCACTAATTAATATTTTATCTATCAGCTAAATATAAGATAGTTAGTTTAATAACTGCTAATCAATAACTTGTAACATTATGAATGAAAGAACAGATCGTCTCGTTTGCATCATCAACATCGTAATGTTTTCAACAACTTTTTTTATCGTCGCTAAGATAATTATGGTTTAAAACAAATGGCATGTCTAAGTTTAATAATCATAATGAAACACATTGAAACATTGACCCAGCTC
This sequence comes from Paraescarpia echinospica, assembly GCA_020002185.1. Lineage (NCBI taxonomy): Eukaryota > Metazoa > Annelida > Polychaeta > Sabellida > Siboglinidae > Paraescarpia > Paraescarpia echinospica. Next base: position 31,364,917 of record CM034536.1, read on the forward strand.
CAGTGCCACGTGAACTTCAAGGACTGTCCTTACAAATAAAACAAAATATAATTTCTATGTGTGCTAATTTATTTGTCTTATCAATTTTAATGTTAAATGCATGCAAACAATTTTATAGCATGGACATACTGCTGGATTGTCTTAAATAAATACATTTTTTATTTTTATTTACTTCATGCTTTTACCCCTATTTGTGATTTGGTAAGCATTTTATTTGGCTTGTATTAATACTCTGCTGTGACAGTTGATCATTATCCACCCATGTTATACTGTATTTTATAAACACCCTCTAGGTGATCATCTTCATGGTTAGGAGTACTGGACGTTTGATGAAGATTGCGTAATTTAGTTTGAACTTTGTTTGCGATGCTATATAAGTGTACATATGTGCTTTTATGATTGTTCCAAGCTCCGTAAACCCTCCACATGATGCAGTTATGTAATATCTTCTTTAGTGTATATAATTATGTGTACTGCTGTCATCATCTAATAACACTCTTGGGGTATGTAAAAAGATATTTTCAACATTTGGCAAAACCACGTAAATTATATGGCTAAACAAATTTGAGACGTTTAGCCAAATTGGCTAATCCAAATGCGATTTGACTAAAGCAATTTTTTTCTTTAGCCAAATTGGCTAAAGCATTTTGACGTTCAGCGTGAGCCCAAAGACAGCGCTGTTATTCGACGCTTTTTGGTATAACATCTTTTAAGATCTTCCACAAAATATCATATTCACGTATAACGTAATATTCGGCTTGTATCGGTATACGGATATGAATTCGGAGAGAGGCAGTACTTAATATGAAATCCCAAAAAGGCACTTCACTGACATACCCGATACTAATATGGCGTCCGCTACGCACCGTTTATTATATTATAAGTTCTTTGGCATTATCTCACTAACAATGTATTCTTGCCATTAACGCAGCAGTATTTTTTTCTGTATGTACCAATTGTGTATTGAAAGTCCAATATGTACGTAGGCATATCATCTGTTTAATGAACGTTTAATACATTACCTATTCATTCATTACAAATTAACATATACAACAGTATTGCACAGGGCAAAATATATGCCTCATATCTGACCGATTCAATATTTCTTATTACATTATGGTTTCATATATACACAAGACATAAAAGTTGTTAACCGGAGTACATTTGTCAGAATACACACCTTCTGACCGAGGTCCTACCACCAACCGAGGATGGCCTGTGTTAATTTGATGTACACCGCGGTTAGCCGTTATGAGCCTGGTTTTGTGTGAACTGTGTATGTATAAATAACTGGCGAATAATCACAAGCTGTCGTCACACATTCACCTTGAGGCTCGTCCTCACTTCACTTAAATAAACATATTTGACACTGCTGTAACACATATATGAATCTCGAATACATCTGTTATTCGGCGCTCTTTTGTCTTACGTCTTCGTCTTATGAATGATGTTTCAGCAAATATCTTCCACTAAATATTGTATTCACGTGACTGACATAATATTCGGCTGGTGTCGGCATACAAATATGAATTAGGAAAGAAGCAGTACTTAATATGAATTCCCACAAGGTATACCCAATATTAATAGACGTCTGCTACGCACTGTTTAAATTCGAAGTTCTTTGGTATGATCTCACTGTCAATGTATTATTGCCATTAACACAACACTAGTACTGTATCTATCAGTTGTAGTTGCGTGTATATTTACATACATACAAATTATACACAAAATAACACGTAAGGAAACAGTTGTATTTGACCGATACCGTTCAGATCTGGCCAGTGCAGTTGCATCTGAACTGCGTCTGTCTTGAACAGGAATCAGGGATTGTTTATTCGACAATGACATAAAGAAATGCAATATATTACGAATTAATACCAAATGTAAGAATTTATAAAGATTAATATCCATGTTTGTCCGGGACACTGCCAATAAATTTATCATAATGTTAGTTCTTAATACGAGTGTCCTGTAGCAGTGAAACAACACAATTTGTCAGGAGTACACAAGCCATGTTCTTATCTTCAGCCAACAGACTGTCTCACAGAGAAGTGGACTATACGTGTGTGGTTTACAACCATTTATTAGGATGCCTGCTGATGTGTCGAGTGTTTGAGTGCTCCATTAAGTGATGTGGCAGCTAACGGCTTTTGCAAATTAGTTGAGTGATTTACATATTGGAATTGTGTATTAATCTTTTCTAAAACAATTATTAGGTTAACACTTTGAATAGTTATGTATTCAGTGCTTAACTATTTATGTTGGAAAACATAATGGTGAATATGAATATACGTCAAAATATGTACAATGACTTGAAATTTGTTTTGCCACATGAGTGAAATTGTACATTTTATTTATTTAGCAATGTTTGTTTTCTGTGTAATAGGGCAAGTAATTTAAGTACTATTTCAATTTACTCTTATGTAATATAGTAATGAATTATTTATTCGACAAGACAAGTAACGTATACAACAAGTAACATATAATGTACTCCGAATTAATACAAAATCTGCCAATTAATAAATATTAGCGTTAATATTAGCGTTATGAAAAGTATATATATATATATATTATATAATATATATATGTGTATGTGTGTATATATTTACATACATATATACATATGTACATATATACATACATAACATCTATGTTAGTCTCGGAGATTGCCACTATGACCATCCTAAAATTAGGTAATTCGCCACCAGTACACAAAACATGTCTCTGTCTTCAGCCAACAGACGGCCTCACAGAGGACTATACACGTGTAGTTTACAACCTTTTATTAAGACGCCTGCTGATTCGTGATGTCTTTGTATGTCCAATTAATTGCCCTGACTGCTAATGGATTTAGCTAATTAGTTGAGTGATTTACATCTTGGAGTGGTGTATTAAACTTTTCCAAAACAATGATAATGTTAAAATAGTGAATAGTTATACATTCAATACTGGACTATTCACGTTGACAAATGATGATGACTATGATATTACTTTCAGGTTTTCGCACAATTTAATGTACAAATTGTGATTGTCTGGAATGCAAATAGATTTATAAATTCTTGTTCAGTCTCCCATGAATAGACGTGAAAATTATGTTAACGATTTGTAAATAGTATGTCACATGCATGAAATTGTATATTCTTTATTTATTAATTGTACTATTATCCTAATGCTTCAAGTTTGTTGCAGGCAATACATATATTCATGAACTTTTATTTATTTTCATAATGCGATAATATATTATACTGACTGTACGTGTTGTCGGAAATAAATGTTTTGATTGATGGATGGAGATATAGCAGTGTTTTTCTTTCTCTGTGTTTACAACTTGTTAATGAAACTCGTTGTAATTTGTGAAACAGTACATCGAACAACAAACCACAAAAACGACATGCCAACTACGAAGAATACAGTGAAGAAGTCACAAACCCAAACACCCAAAAACATTGAGCAAATTGTTGAACATCTTGAACATCTGGTCAGGCAGAGCCAGAACTGTGAACTACGTGAAATACAGTCAATTAAGGCGAGAGTCAAGAGTAGTTAGATCTTATCTGGCTGCTAATAGCATCCCTGGAGTGCCATGTAGGCTGTTCTGAATAACATCAGCTGGCAACAGGAAGATGCAATAAAACTAACCAGGCTGGTACAGGGATTAGACACTGATTGGAGTATTTTAATCACCAGTTGTGTGCAAGTGAATACAAGAGCCCCTTTCACAGTGAGAAGTTAGTCCGGAATAAGTCAAAAACCACTGCGAAAGTTACTTAGTCCGGATTAGTTATTTCTCTAAAATAATTGGATTAGTGTTTCGGGAGAAACGTTATCCCGGCAT
>CM034536.1:31369751-31496446 GCA_020002185.1 Paraescarpia echinospica
GCCGTAATCAAAAACAGTGCATTCTATTGATCGAACTAAACATGCACACGCACGCACGCACGCACGCACGCACGCACGCACGCACGCACGCACGCACGCACGCACGCACACACACACAGCATGATATGTTTATAACTAATACATCAAAGGCATGAAATAAGTGATTACTAGCTGGTATTAGATTTTTAAGACATTTACGCCCCTGGCCTGTCTTCAACTGAAAACACGAATGGACGCGACTCGTTATTGACGGACAAAACTAAAGTGCATATAACATTCATTGCGTTAACACGATGTAGAACATGGTTAATTTCACAAACACAATGACAAATGGAATATTTACGACAATTCATAGTACAACTTACACCGGTCGAAGAATCGTCGGTTGGCATGGAAGCCATGTTGACAGCGTAAGCGTGTCGACATTTGAAGCTCCGCCCTGTCGGGTCACGACCTTCCTCGGAATTATCTGAGCTCGCTACTCAGGAATTTGAGTAACAGCATGGTGGTTTGAGTGGCAACGCGGCCGTTCTTATAAACATTGAACAGTTAAATTCTAAAGGTGGTTCTGCGTCATTAAAACATATTTGGGCTGTTAGTACGTTATAATAGATACCATTTATACTATATAGCAGTATTTTAAAATAAAAACAAACACATTATGTTCCTTTAATGTCTGCTTCTGGTTAGCAATTGCTTTCTAATTGTATTTTCGTTTTTGCAGAGATTTCAGTGGGCTGCTTTTTTGAAAATGCTGGTGTCTTTAATTTACATTGTGAAAACTTCCAGTGGATTTATATATCAAATTCAACATATGGACGCAGTGCTAATGAATGTTCGAATAATGACAGATGTTGTCCTTCTTCAACAATCTGCAAGATGGGTGCAGAACCGGAAGACATACAGTGGTTGAGGAATCAGTGTGATGGAAAACAACACTGTTCTATAGATATGGCTACTGTCGATTGCAATGGATATTATACTGATTATGAATCCGTTACTTACACGTGCAGCACCAAACCCCCAGGTATGTCAACAGTGCATTTTAGTTGCGTTCAAAGCATATTAATATAGTTACAAATGTACAATAGTTTTGAAATCTTGTTTGAACCCACATTTCTTTCCAAGAACATGTTTTCATTTTTTTTAGTATAACTCACTAAATTAATAAGTAATCAGAAACACATTTGTTTGTAGCATTTGTTAAAGTATTTACAAATATTTATCATATATATATATTATACAATTGTGTTTTTGATCAGAAAGTTTGTAATGATATGCATGCCCTGCTGTGGTCTGAAAACAGAATACTATGACAAATAAAATTATAGCCATATTTATTTAGAGGTCTTAAAGTTAGCCTAGATGGCAATCCCCAAATCTGGCTTCTGGATTGACATTTGTTGACTGAATAAAATGATCTCAAATGTTTGGTTGCATTCTATTATCATCAAAAAGTGCCCATGTGACATTTTGTCTGTTTGTTCAAGCATTTTGAGGGTGGTTCATTAAAATATGACTTCATGTTTGAATATTTTTAGAATATTGTGATGCAGGTGTTCTAGACAACTTGTAGTGTTATGAGAAAAAGGAACAGATAACACTTATAATTTTATCAACTGTTCTCAAGTATACAGTCAAAAAAGATATAAAACTCACAGTAAATTGTAGTGTATATGTCGCCTAATACCTAAAGTATACTTCTGTTTCCAGAGAACTCCACAGGCTGTCAATATAACAATGATGGTTTATTTGGTCTGCACTGTCCAGAGAACCAGAATATCCACATAATGAATGCAATATTAGGAAGAAGTATTAAATCAAAATGTCAAAAGAAGACATGCTGCCCATCAAAGACTGAATGCACTGTTGCGGCAAATGCAACACGTGTGCAACAACTGAAGAGTTCATGTGATGGAAAGAAAGATTGTCGAGTGACTCGGGTTACTGGAAAGTGTTCTTGGAAAAATTGGCCCTGGGAATCCGAGCAAATGGGACCTACCCTGGGTACTGACTATGAAACAGTTCATTACTTTTGCATAAACAATCCTCCAGGTATGTTAATACTGCATGACTGTCAGTTTACTTTCTTGTGAATCAACAATTTATTTGTTCCATGCACTTTTTTAGTAGTTTACCATTCTTATTGCTATAATTTTATTAAAATTTCTCCCAATACAGCATAACTTCTGTGTATCCATGTATTCAATAATTTTGTGACATGAATGTGTTCAAAAAGTCATTATTACAGGGCCATCAACAGCTGTTGCAGCAACAACCATGGCTGATGCATCAACAACTGCAGCCACAACTATTGGTGTTGCAGCCACAACCATGGCTGAAGCAGACACAACCATGGCTGTTGCTGCTACAACAGCTGATGCAGTGATAGCCACATCTACCATTTCCATTTCAAAAACTGAGAGCACCACAGCAGCAGCCAGCAGTGGCAACAGCAGCAGGAAGTCTTCAGATACTAGGTCAGATGGCAGCAGCCAAAGAATTATTGGTGAGACTTAAAATAAAACTGTGATATAGCGTCGTCTTCAATGTTATCGGTCACATGACTGCCGCTGTAATTACAGGAATGTTGTAGCTACCACATGTTCATGAGACAGGCCACCTGCTAGATTCATTCATTTGCCATTACCGTACATATAAGTGCAAGTAATTGAGAAAGTATAAAGAACATTAGTGGACACATTTCCCAAAAGGACAAGAAAATGTCCTAGTGAATCAATGCCCCCAACTCTCCTGCTATTGTGGTCAACTCCTGGATGATTCAGTGCTCCCTCCAGCAGTGAGAACCCTCAAGTTTGTGAGGTCTTTTATTCTAGTCTACCAGGTACTTACAGGTTTCTCCGTGTTTTCTGGCAGTCCAAATAAATAGTCATAAAATATTTGTTTAATGATTTGTTTTGATATTTTGCTTTGGGTTTATTACAAATAATTGTATGGCATTTCTTATGGCCTGTTGTATGTTCCCAATTCCTGTTCTTGGATGATTGTGGTTACATTTTCTCAGAAGATGTAAACTTGTTGTGGCATCTCTAATCTCTTCAATATCTTACACAAAGATACAAAATGTTGGACTCTTGAAAAGTCAATAGCTTCCTTGTCCCCTTAACATCTGGGTGCTTAGCGTTGGATGACAATTTTATGAAATCTTGTAAAATTGTCTTAAACTTGTCTGATTCACACATTATGATATGGAGTACTACAGTCATCTTGGGTACAACTTCAAAGATTACATCAAATATTTATGAGTTGAAACATGTCACTGGGTGATCACAACAGGAAGGTTTCTGTGAGCCTGAAAAAGATAAGTAAGTGTCACTGTGTTGTTGTTGTAGTTGTTGTTGTTGTTGCAGCTCTCATAGTGGGTTTGACGACAGCGGCTTGTGTTGTAGTCATCACTGCTGTCTTAGTCATTATTATCATCTGCAGGAAGAGGTGAGTAAAACTCTCGTAATATTCAATAATGACTAGACTTGTACAAAAATACAGTTACTTTTGTTACAAAATTCATACTATTATGTGTAAACAAGCAACATGTCTAGACATTGTGACCTAGATATTGACTTGCACTATTCCCAATTTGAACTTTGATGAACAGTCATGCTGAGTATACACTGTACCTGCTGATGGCCACACCTTCAATACTTGGCTCAAATAAGGTAGGAGTCCACTCCAATTTCCAAACACTATAACTAAAATTGACCTTGCTAGCAACAGGCAATAATTTCTTATCATTTGCCATTCCCACCTCACAATATATCATCACTGAAATGTGGTATTTGTAAAGTGAAGTTGCACATACACCGGGTAGGTCAATTTTGGAATGTGTTAAATATTTTAATTTATTTATCCATCTCAATTACTCAGATATTTTTTGGAAGAATTTAAATATGACTTGTAAATATCATACATACACAGCAGACTCTAGCTGTATTATCTCCCGATATAAGGATAGCTATATGATCTCCCGATATAAGGATAGCTATATAATCTCCCGATATAAGAAACATCCACGTAAAAGAAGCGACTCAGGAATCTCTGTTCTGGCCGTTACTGTCTTATGTACCTAGGAATATAAGGAACATTTTGACCAAAACCCAATGTGTTCTTTATAGTGAGTCAGCTTTTAAAAATTGCCTATCCTCCTTAGCAATTCCATCCATCGGTTGATGACTTCTGCTATGTACATGACTATGAGAATGCCTAGTCGTTTGGTTTTGTTGTACCACTGAGCTAGCATTTTTCAAGTATATTGGAGCTAAAGAAGTAATTTTATTATTATTATCAAATAGGTATAGGTTAATCATTCAAGAACATATGACATTGTAAGCACATTATAAGATAATTGATTTTGTTCCAGAAAAAGAAGTTTGGCCAGTCGTCCAGCCCAAGCCAGTCTTCAGTCTACACAGCCTGAAATGAATTTGTATGAGAGCACAGAATCCAACCAACCTCCACAGTCTGAGATAGATCTGTATGAAACCGTCCCAGAAGATTCCATGACACATCCAACTGATAATGGACATGTTTACTACAACAATACTGAACAGGCAGTGGTGGTACCTGGTGGTGAACATGTGTACTACAATGAGCAGTGTGGGGCGAGAGGAGCGAAGAAGAAACCAGAGAACAACCAGCGCAAACCTGAGAATGAATTGGAAGACTACGACTATGTGTGGACAGCTGGGGAGAGTGGAGGGGCTGGGGGGAATGGAGGGACTAAGGAGGAGGGGATAAATGTGGGGAATCCAACTCTAGAATATGTAGACATTGACCACAGTGTGAACCCAGACAAAAGGTCTGCGGGGGTCAGCCCCAGTTCACCAGGGGTCACTTATACTGAAGTCCAGCGCAAGAAGGACACAAACACTGACCAGCAGGTGGACAGTGGAGAGACACCTGGTGACAGCGATATGGTGATGGTCAAAAACGAACTTTATAATTAATTTTTTGTTACACACATGATATGATTTGACAATAATAATGTCCACATAAAATGTACATATAATTTTACCCAGAGTTTAAAGATGTAAGGAATGGATGGGTTCATGAAGGTTATCTAAAGAGATTTTATATACAAATGTACTTATTCAAATGACAGTTAAATTTACATTAACATTGGAAGAGACATTACAGACCATTATTTCAATTGATCCTATAATGACACTGCTTAGGAAACCGTTTGGTGAACTGGTCGCTTAAAGCACATACATACACACGTGTACATACACTGTCTAGTCACACACGCATGCACACACGCATGCACGCACGCACGCACGCACGCACGCATACACACACCTTCTATATGGAAGATATTGTTCATGACTCCAAGATTAAATTTTAATAGCAAATGTTGCAAGTTTCAAATATAGCTCCAATTTAAGTTTAATTCTTGCTATTAAAACACACCTTCTAGTTGCCAGTTGATGTCTTCATTTTATTGCCATTGATAGATCACTTTTCAACCACGACTGACACAAGGATGAATTTAGTCATTTTACTCATGTCTACTACCCACATTCATGATCTGCATATGATTCCAATACTGTAGACTACATGTCAGAGACAATCACATCATTTGTAACTGTCCCAATGTGATCATCATACTATTGTGAGGGAAACATAACACAGGGGTGTTATTATTTACATTACTAGGTTGAGATACAACAGTAAATAGGAAAGAATGTTTAGTGAATGTGATTCATAACTCTGTGGCTGTTAAGAAACACTTGTGTGCAGCCAGGTGTGATGACCTACAACACTTGTGTGCAGCCAGGTGTGATGACCTACAACACTTGTGTGCAGCCAGGTGTGATGACCTACAACACTTGTGTGCAGCCAGGTGTGATGACCTACAACACTTAACCTATAACAAGCTGTCCAGTTGTCCACTTATTGACTATAAACAAATCACCTACTACATCTGACCCCACATTATGGAAAGGGTGGACTACATGCCAGTGCCATGAGTTCACAGGGCGAACATGAAACTCAATTTTAGGATTTGTAATGTATATCAGAAGAATGAACATAGAGGTTTTCAGTCTTGTTTGGTGACATACCTTAACTGGTACATAGCTTTCTAGCAAAAAAGACATCCTGAAGATATGACAATCATGACACTCTTTGACACTGGGGCACTCTTACTGATGGTGTTGTGTGTCACCTGTGAAAAACCTAGGGGAAATACACTCGGTAAGTTCTACATCTTAACTTCCATTTCATGAGGTGCAAAACATGTGTGGGCGTGCATGCGTGCGCATGCACATGTCATTGCATGTATTGTTATTTCTAGTTATGTTATTTAGCTGATGTTAAACACTAATTACTGATGAAGTCAAATTGATGTTATTGTTTATATAAGACCAAAGTGTTCTTCCAAAGTGCTCACTCCACACACTCCATAGTACAACTCTGAATCTCTTTTTCTAAATCTGTCTGATATAGCTCTGTCACTGATATAGCTCTGTCACTGATATAGCACTGTCACTGATATAGCCATTTCACTGATATAGCCCTGTCACTGATATAGCCTAACTAACTGAGCTAGTGTCATGCGTCACTGCACATTCAACAAGTCAGTAGGGTTACTTTCTTCCTCTTACACAGTGATAGACACCCTGGCTGTCTGCTAGGTGTGACACTTTAGTTGACCTTGTTCCCACAACATTCAGTCTCTTTCAAAGTTCTGGCTTATAAACAGGACCATGAAAATACAGATAATCAGTTCGGCCTTTGAACTATAAGTCATAAAAACTAGTAAATGCTGTGACAAAAACAATTTTTTTTTTATTACAAAATATCATCTCAGAATTACTGTACATTTGTTAGATGTTGAGAACACGTGTAACAAAGCGATTGCAAGTTAAAATAAAAAATAATGCCTGCTTCTGGTTGTCATCTGCCTTCTAATTGTATTTTCTTTGTACTTGCAGAGAATTTAATGGGCTGCTCATATAACAACGGTAAATTGAATCTACTTCGTAAAAACTTCCCGGGGATTTATATAGAGAATTCCACATATGGAAACAGTGCTTATGAATGTTGGAATGGGAGCAGATGTTGTCCTTCACCAACTGATTGCAAGGTTGATGTAGATCCTAATAACGTGCAAGCATTGAAGAATCAGTGCGATGGAGAATAAGTATGTCAAATAAAAGAGGGTGTGGACCTTTGAAATGAAATGTTGAATCAGTTACTTACATCTGCAGCACCAAACCTCTAGTATGTTTTCATAGCTGGTGATAATTTACTGTTTTATTTACAATTTATTAGCATTTCTAACAGCTGGGTAAACAATAATGTTTATTTGTTCAAGCCTTAATGGCAATTTGTTTTAAATAACAACTTTGTCTGCATGATGTGATGTAGATGTTATGAACAATAAATTGTAGTTTTATAAGATAAAAGTAAAATATAACTGTCATTTTAGCTGCTGAATGTGGTGAGATATAAAATTAATTCTGTGCTATATCAGGTAATGCCTAATGCATCCTTCTGTCTGCAGAGAACATCACAGGCTGTCAATACAACAACAGTGGTTTATTTGGTCTTCACTGCCCAGAGAACCAGTATATCCACATAATGAATGCAGTACTAGGAAGAAGTATAAGATCATGCCGAAAGAAGAATACTTGCTGCCCATCAAATACTGGTATTAAATGCACAGTTAGGGCATCCACGGAACATGTGCAAAAACTGAAGCATTCGTGTGATGGGAAGCATGAATGTCAAGTAACTGTGGCCATGGGAGAGTGTTCCTGGCATACACGGAACCACAGAACCAATAAGGGACCCACTGACTCTGAAACAGTTAGCTACTTTTGCATCAACAATCCTCCAGGTAAGTTAACATTACATCGGTTGTCTGTCAATTTACTTGCTTGTGAGTCATCGGTTTATTCATGCCATTCAATCTAGTACTTAACAAATGTTGCAATTTAATAAAAATCCACATTTGTACCTTTAAAGTACTATACATAAAGATATGGATGTGTTCCAAGTATACCATTGTCATTACAGAGACAACCACACCTGATGCAGCCACATCCACAGATACCACATCAACAACAGCAGCCACATCCACAGCTACCACATCAACAACAGCAGCCAGCAGTGGCAGCTGCAAAAGCAAGTCTTCAGATGCTGAATCAGATGGCAGCAGCCAAAGCAATGCTGGTGAGACTTGAACTGAACTGTGGCGTTGTGTCAACGTCAATGTTGTTGGTCACATGGCAGCAGTTCCTACCAGTGGAATACTGTAGCGACTATGTGTTTAGGTGACTACCACCTACTGGATTCATCCACTTTTACCCAAGGGAAGAAGAAAGTTTGTAGAAAGCGTGGACTGTGTATGATGTGTAACTGTCTTAGATCTATTTTGCACTGTTTGAGTAAAGTCTATATTTGTGTATTACTGCATTATGACTGATAATTAATTGATGGCAATGAGCAAACGTCTGACTGCTCACATATCAACACATTGGCTGTTAAAAAAGGCGGGATACATGTAGATAAAAAGTATTGGACTCTCGATAAGCCAAAAGGCTTCCTTGTCCACCTGCCATCCAGAGTAATTTTCTGGATGGCAATCTTGTTCTTGTTAAATCTGTTAGGCCAGACACCAACATTTCAAAATCAGTCTCCAGTCTTAGTTAAAATACTAGCTGCGTATAATAAAATTGAAGAAGCTAATGTTCATGAATTTCACAGAAAGTTTGAACACATTTTCATAGGTCCAGGAATCAAACAAAAGTAGCATTGGTCTCTCTTCTTCACTTCATTTCTACAGCTTATATAATGTTCTTATGCCAGAAACTGAGTATTTTCTTGAGCAAATCTCCAGCTGTGATCCATTACTGCAGTAAGGAGGCTCTCAAGTGGTGTAGTCTTTTATCCTGACCCCAATTGATCTAGTGGTTCCCAACATTTTCTGGCAGTACAAGCTATTTATTTTTATAAAAGATATAACACATGATGTTTTGAGGGTATTGTGCTTTGGATTTAATACATAATTATTTGTTTATATTATGACTTGCTACTATCTGGTCAACTTCTCTGATGCACACATATGGCACAGATATGTTAAGTATATCTTTGAAATGGCCATATTTATGAGTTGAAACATATCACTGCGTGATCATAAAAGAAAGGTATCTGTGTGCCTGAAAAAGATGAGTCCGTGTGACTGTATTGTTGTTGTAGTTGTTGTTGTAGTTGTTGTTGTTGTTGCAGCTCTCATAGTGGGTCTGATGACTGCGGCTTGTGTTGTAGTCATAACTGCCGTCTTAGTCATCATCATTATGTACAGGAGGAGGTCTGTGAAAGTTTCTACATACTCAATAATTACTGGACTTGTGCAGAAATTATGTTGTGTTTTAAATGTTGAATTAGACTGCTCTTGAATGGGTTTAGTGATTTACATGAAATAGTGCTTGGATGTAGATAAATCCACCCTTTTATTGTGGTTGGGAAGAAACTGTTTCCAAATATATTTGATGAATATCTGATTTGCATGATCTGATTTTTATGTTTACAAGAATATCTGCATGTAAATAGTACATATGATTAAACTGTAATATTTATTCAGACATGCTAATTTATTTTTACAGGTATGTTGTGGTTCATGTCCTTCTCATTTATATCTAAATGTAGCAGTTATGTTGAGACTTTTTTAAGAATTTAAATATAACAAACTTGTGTATATGGAATGCCATCTTTAAAGACTGTATGCCCCCAGCTTGGTTAATTATTCATTCATGTACATAAGGTGACACCAATTTGATTATTTGGATTACGGACCCGCCAACGTTGTTTTTGACAAAACGGAAATAAAACTAAAATTGCAATTTTGAACTTTTATTTCTGATTGACATGCCGAACCAATGATTTTGTATTGATTCATTCATATACGCATCATACAGAATATTGTATGTTAAACGCCGTTTCACTGGTTGACGTGCATCTTCGGTCTACGATCCAACGAATCCACAAAAGTCCAACTTGTCATTAATTGATCTAAACCATCGAAATGGCAGCGAATGTCCTTACGGATGCTACGTGAGCAATTCAACGTTTAACACATTTATTTTCTTCAACAATGACAACGTTAGTGCCACCGAAATTAAGCGAAAAGGCAACCCGAAAGCTGACATTTTAGACACGATGCAAAATAGCAATACAGAAAATAAACTGCCAACTCACAACACAGGCGAAACCAGTAACGTGCGCATGTTTAACCCGCTACTCATTCTGTCTACATGCAAAAATCTGAACATCGGATTTTGGCCAATCAAGTTAACACGCTGGGAAAACAGGTTGTAGACACTCTTCAAATCCTAACTATGCCAGTCAAATTAATATTATCACAGCAAAATATATCCTGCCTCTAATCTACACGTTTATGGCTGTAATGTTAACACACCATAATGGTATCTGCCAAGTCTTGTTATGAGTACTTGTTTTTTTAAAGTCTAATAGTCTTCAACTTTTATTAAACTTTCATAAAAGTATGTGTCTAGTAAGTTTTGATACAAGGCTAAATAACTTTTTTATTAATGTAATGTACGGCTCATATGACATTACATATATTTACACAAAACACATTTCTTGTGCAGTGACTTTTATTTTTATTCCCCCTCCTCCCTAACAAAAATGTCTAAAAAATCCATAATCCTAACAATCAAATCAGTGTCACCTAATGCGTCTTTGGCAGACTACAAGATAATTGAACTTTATTGCAGACAAAGAAGTTTGGCCAGTCATCCAGCCCTAGACAATCATCAGTCTACACAGCCTGAAACTAATTTATGCGCGATCACTACAATCATGGGCTCCAGCCAATCAGAACAACCTGAGACAAATCTGTATGAAACCATGCCAGAAGATACCGTGACACATCCACCAGATGACTTAAACGTCTACGACGACAATGGACAGACAGAGGAGCCACCTGATGTCACACATGTGTACTATAACGACCAGTCTGGGGTGAGAGGAGCGAAGAAGAAACGACAAAACAACCTGCAGACTTCACGAGACGTTCCACTGGATGAGTTGTACAGCAAGCCAAACAAACAGCGCAAACCTGCGAATGACTCACAAGACTACGACTACATGTGGACAGCTGGGGGGAGTGGAGGGGCTAGGGGGACAATTGGGGGAGACCGGGATCTAGAATATGTAGACATTGACAGTGTGAAGCCAGACAAAAGGTCAGTGGGGGTCAGCCCCAGTTCACCAGGGGTCACTTATACTGAAGTCCAGTGCAAGAAGGATGCAGACACTGACCAGCAGGTGGACAGTGGAGAGACACCTGGTGACAGCGATATGGTGATGGTCCAAAACGAACTCTATAATTAATCAATATAGCAATATACAATTATGATAACCATATAGAGAATGATATTACACAATTCATTATTATACACCTATCATTGGAAATAATATTTGTTATATGAATGTATTTATTCAAAGACAATTAAATTTATATGCACTTTAGATGTGGAATTGTAGACCATTATTTCAATGTGGCCATTCGTAACTGTTGCTTATGAAATGGTTTGGCCAACTGGTTATAAATAGCATAACATATAATGTAATTACATATGAGCTTAGAGTATGCAGAGAGTGAATACTGCCATTATCATGGAATTCACATAAATTAAGATAGTAAAAAAGGCACAATTAGAATTTTACTACCAAACTGAGTGGTCGTTCATACCATTTTTACAAAACCATTTGTTGCTATCACTAGTTTATGATGATAATAATAATAATAATAATAGAGAACGTAAGTAGTTATTTATTATCTGTAACAGAAAACACATCTGTCTGGGGATAATTATCCTACACTATTATTTCACAGAAATCATTTGGGAGTCCCAGAGTAACTTGAAGTATAACCCGACGGTACTACAGAAGTTTTCTTGTTGAGGTTCGACTTAGGAGAAGTAGGAGATAACAGTATGTGAGCATGACACACACTTTGTGCAGCCAAGTGTGACAACCAACTGAAGCAGGTAACTCATAATAAACTGCCTGGGTTTGTTTCTTTCAACAAGAGAGTCACAAAAAAGTTCTAGGCTTACAGAAAGAGGCAAGATCAAATGATCCTGGTATGAATAGCTGTGACTCAACACTTGGTCTGTGGAATGGCTGTGGACTACATTCCACGGTCACAGTTTAGAGAGCTAACAACAAACATTACTTCAGAGATGTGTGATGCCTGTTGTGGAGGCAACGTTAATGGTTGGACTAGTTAATTAATGTCCAAATATAAACAAAGATTGTGCCGTCTTGAGACACAACATAATTAAAAGATTTCTATTAGAAAGACACCGTGAAGACATCAACACCATGGCACTGTTTGCTATTAAATCACTCCTACTGGGAGTGCTGTGTGTTATCTGTCAACAAACTGCAGGAAGTACTTTAGGTAAGTTCTTAACCTCAATTTTATTAGGTATACAGTATTAATATGCACACAAGCTGATGTCTCAATACTTCATCTGTCAGCTGCCATTCAAGTCAGCTTTGAAGTTGTGCAAGAAACTATCAGGTACCAACAAAACAGACTCAGATATATGAGATGGATGGAAAAAAGGCCATGACATATTTGTATGCAAACAAACAAATTTGAATCTAGCAATGCTAACTAAATATACAGTGTATGCATATATATGTCAGACTAGTTTTCTTAAAAAATCATGACACATAAAAAACACATTGTCCACAAGTACAATAATTCATATATTCAATTTCGCAGTCAACATATCAAATATGTCCAGTCAGTATTACCCAGTGCCAGTTTCTTCTCAGATATGACATTTTAGTTGACCTCGTTCTCTCAACAATCAACCACTCTATGAAATGCTAGTTGCAAACGAGGATTTCTCAAGTGATCCATGACTTTGTGCAATCGTATGAATATAACATGCATCATATCCAGGGCAGGTAGACTATTTAGTTTGAAACATTAAAGCTGCTTCCTTAACTTGTTTGCCTCATCACAATATTTAATAATATCCAGATTAAATAAAAAAATGGGCCAAGTGACCCTGAAGTCCTTTGGACTAATACGTCTATATGTGACCCCGGCTGACCAAATGAGTGATAAGTCGGAAAAATTGTAACATTGTTTTCTTACATCCTTGTAAAGGTTTGGTAGGGTGCTTTACACGGTTTCAAAAATATGACTGCTACAAAAATTGGCAAAGTTATGGAGCATTGAACATGGTAGGGATCAAAAAGTGAAAATGAAGAAAACGGCTGTTGAAGTTTTACATTATATATGCAAATGGTTTGCATGGAAATATTACATGCACAACATTCAAATGTGGCACACAGTATGTAATATGTATGTTATGTTACAATGATACACTGGAAGTACAAATGTGCTGCTACAAAGACTTATCAAGTTATGCCAGATTATGTCTTCATGTGTAAAACTAAGAGGACAGATTATCTGAGAGCAAAAGGTAGACTCACTGTTTGACACAGTTTAAAACCTACAGGCAACTGTCCAGTTTAACAGGGGTCTAGTGGTTTAATGCTGTCTGTTGACACAAGCTACTGCCAGTGACCAATTACAGATTAGTCACAGCTTCCATCAAACAATAGCAGGCAGAGAATCTTAGCTCCACAGCTGGGTGTAATATACAACCAGAGCCACCATTGATTCATGGTCAAGTAGATTAGCTCAATGCACCAACTAAGACAATACACAACACTGTGAGTGACAGTGTCCAGAGTGAGGCCTAAGCAGTGTCCTCATTGCTGAATAGATCAAGTAAACCTGCCAAGTGGGTGACACCAGACTGACCACATGCTTAAACAAAGCGAATGTAATAGGTGAAGAACAGGCAGTGTTCAAATAGGGGTATTAGTTGAATTGTGTTTGTCTCGACGCAAAAGGCTTTATTGTGCCTTCATCGATTATAAGAAAGCATTTGATTTAGTAGACCGGTCCTCCCTGTGGTCTAAGATAATTTCATGCGGTATTAATGGTATTGTGTTGAAAGTTGTATACAACATGTACAAAAATGCTAAATCATGTATAAATCAGGGCCAGGCTGTGTCAGCCTTCTTCTCATGTGATGTATAGGTATGGCAAGGAGAAAACTTGTGTCCTTTGTTATTTGCTATTTACCTGAATCATTTTGAACACTGTTAGTCACAATTATAACGGACTTGACATGGCAGCTGGTGAAATTTACAACAACCTTAGGGATGATGATGTAGAAAATGTATGTTCTACTATATGCTGATGACACTAGAATGATTCAATCAAATACAGATTTCTTGCTTGTGTATAGCGGAACTATGTCAACTCTTCTAATGGTTGACATTTGGTTGTTTCAGGTGTCAAGTATATTGTGAATCTGTAATTATTAGTCTATATTGATACAATTGATTTACACAGTACCATGTCTACACAAGGCATGGCAAGCGTAAACAGAACAGTAGAATGCATTTGATATCGATAAAGTGTAGGATATTTCACTCTATAGTTGTCCAGAATATTAATTTTCTATGTTTGTCACGTACAGGTTTCTGTAGTGTTATGCTATCGCGCTCCTACCTCTACATCCGAGACTTCATTGAATACAGCCATTTTCTATTTACACGTGTCTTCTTTCTTTATGTAGTATTCATGTCTTTTTACGTGTTATACTAAAGCAGTAGTAACACCACATGGTGTCAGAATTTTAAGATGAATACGGTGATGTTGTTGCGAGGTACGTTATTTTTGCTTGTTTGACCCAGTCATGGCCCAAACATTCCAAATCGCCCCGCCTGATGCTTTCTGCTTCGTCAAACCTAATGAATGGCCTAAATGGATTCGACGGTTTGAGCGCTTTCGTTCAGCGTCAGCCCTGGACGAGAAAGCCGAGACAGTTCAAGTCAACGCACTTATCTACGCGATGGGTGACGAGGCGGACGATATCACGGCAGGCTTCGGCTTGACAGATGAACAATGGAATGTGTATGCGGTCGTCAAAGGCAAGTTTGATGTGCACTTCGTAGTTCGACGCAATGCGATTTTCGAGCGGGCTAAATTCAACCGACGTTCCCAAGAGGAGGGCGAGATGGTTGACAGTTTCATCACTGCGTTGTTCTGCCTGGCGGAGCATTGTGAGTACGGCGCGCTCAACGATGAAATGATCAGGGATCGTATTGTCGTTGGCATCACTGATGCGGCGTTGTCGTTGAAACTGCAGATGGACGCGACATTGACACTGAAGAAGGCAATCGACATGGCACGCCAGAACGAGGCTGCAAGGAAAGAGCAGACCCTGTTGAGGAACAACTTTGCGGCGAAGACAGGCGGCAATGTTGACTTTGTGCGGACGAGGAAGTCGTACAAACCCAGCCAGTCGAAACAGAAGATGAAAGCTCAGTCTCAGTCAACTTCGACGCGGAAGTGTGACTGTTGTGGGAGATCTCTGGCTCATCAGAAGTCAGTGTGCCCAGCGCGTGAGGCAGCATGCTTCAAGTGTAAGAAAGTCGGACATTTTGGGGCTGTATGCAGGTCGGCGAAGTGACAAAGGGCAACGACCAACCGTGGACGTCCACCATTGTTTTGGAGGCAATGGACACTCGCCTTTGCACGAACGTTTGCTTCAAGTTGGACACTGGGGCCGACGTTACTGTGATCTCTGCCAACGACTACAAGAAAACAGGTAGACCGCGATTCGATAAGTCGACTAGAAAACTTGTAGGCGCGAACGACGGCGTCCTACAAACCATGGGCAAGTTCAGTGGCAAGCTGTCACGAAACGGTGTCGTCATTCACGAAGACGTGTACGTCGTCAATAGCCCGACGAGGTCACTGCTTAGTCGGAGAGTGTGCAAGTCTCTTGATCTTGTCAGACGTGTTGCTGTTGACTCGGTCGATGCAGCAGACGTCTACAGACGCGACAACCTGAAGCTATTTGGAGGCCTAGGGAAGATGAATGGCGAGTACGAAATCAAGCTACGGTCTGACGCGAAGCCGTTCGCATTGACTACACCGAGACGAGTCTCGATACCGTTGTTAGGGGTCGTCAGGAAGGAACTTCAGAGAATGGAAAATCTTGACGTCATCCGCAGGATTGAAAGCCCGACGGACTGGTGTGCTGGCATGGTGGTGGTGGCGAAACCGAAGGCTGTCCCTTCTTCGGATGTTGAGGGGCAGAGGGAGACACACAAAGTTCGCATTTGTGTCGACCTAACGAAGTTGAACGAGAGTGTAAGGAGGGAGAAACACAACCTTCCTTCAGTCGATCAGACACTCGGTAGGCTGGCGGGCGTGAAGGTCTTCACTAAGTTGGATGCCAACTCAGGCTTCTGGCAGATCCCTCTAGCCCAGTCTTCGCAAGAATTGACGACATTCATTACTCCTTTCGGAAGATATTGCTTCAAGAGGCTGCCTTTCGGAATCACTTCGGCTCCCGAGTACTACCAGAAGCGGATGAGTGGCATTCTCGATGATTTACCTGGTGTTCTATGTTTGATGGACGACGTCATCATCTTCGGCAGTTCGGTAGAAGAGCACGACGCGAGGGTGAGGGCTGTCTTCCGTTGTCTCGAGGACAACGGTGTGACTTTGAACTTTGATAAGTGCGACTTTGCCAAGTCGAGCATTTCGTATCTTGGTCACATTGTGTCAGCTGACGGGGTCATGGCAGATCCTGCGAAGGTGCGAGCCATCACAGGACGTTCGACGCTTTCTGGGTATGGCTAACCAGCTAGGAAAGTTTTCTGCCAACTTATCGACTACAACTCAGCCACTACGTGATCTACTTATGAAAGAAAATCTGTGGACATGGGGTGAGAGGCAACAGAGAGCATTTGATGCCGTGAAGACAGACTTAAGCAACACTCCAGTGCTGGCTCTGTACGACCCACACCATTTGGTCTGGGGGCGGTGCTACTGCAGAGTGACGACGGTACGATGCGACCCGTGGCGTACGCATCGAGGGCGATGACGCCAACGGAACAGCGCTACTCACAGATTGAGAAGGAGGCTCTGGCAACTACGTGGGCTCTTGAGAGATTTACGGACTACCTCTACGGAATGCAGTTCCATGTCGAGACCGACCACCGACCTCTGGTGTCACTTCTTAGCACTAAGAAGAATCTAGATGAACTTTCACCATGCATACAGCGATTCCGTATGCGACTGATGCGGTACGCGTACACGATCAGTCATGTGCCCGGCAAGAACCTCTACACTGCAGATGCGTTGTCGCGCGCTCCACTAGTGAAACCACTGACGGCGGAGGAGTCGCGATTCACAGACGAAGTATCAGTGCATGCGAGCCTGGTGGAGAGTGAGATACCGGCAACCGAGACGCGTCTGGCCAAGATTAGGGCTAGACAGCAAGATGATGAGGTGTGTCGCCAGGTGATGCGATATTGCCTAGAGGGTTGGCCTCTACATCCGAGACTTCATTGAATACAGCCATTTTCTATTTACACGTGTCTTCTTTCTTTATGTAGTATTCATGTCTTTTTACGTGTTATACTAAAGCAGTAGTAACACCACAGTTTCTACAGACAATACATCTTTAACCAATAGACACCACAGTCACACCATTTTATAATAATTAAATGAACATAAAAATAAATACAACTTGCAATTATAGAAAATCAATAGTTTTGAAGATAAAAAGTGTTAGGCAACTGTTCAGTCTAACAGGGGTCAAGTGTGTCTACTCTGCCTGGGCGCTTTGACCAATTAAAGATTAGTCAAGGTCTCATTGGAACAGTAGCACTAGGCTGCAGAGTTTAGTCATGGTGTTGACTTTGTGGCAAATTAAACCAAATCTACTGTTGGGTGTGTCTACTCTGCCTGGGCGCTGTGACCAATTAAAGATTAGTCAAGGTCTCAATGGAACAGTAGCACTAGGCTGCAGAGTTTAGTCACACTGCTGACTTTGTGGCACATTAAACAAAATCTACTGTTGGGGGTGGTCTCAAGGGCCCTTCTCAAAACCATATCACTAGATAATGTAAAACTTTTGCACTTTGGGGGCCCCTTAGAATGATTAAATCAAATACAGATTTCTTGTATATAGTGGCAGAACCCTAAGATACATCTATGCAAAATTAGAAAAAAAGTTGAAAAGTTTTTAAAAAAATAGGCCAAATGTTACATTTTTAGCAGTTTTGGGGTCCTTGGAGGCCCTAGGGAGCCCTTAAAATGATTCAATCAAATACAAATACTCGTGCATAGTAGCAGTGCCCAAAGATATGTCTATGCAAAATTAGAGAAAAAGTTGCTGAACGGTTTCTGAGATACGGCAGCTAACGGCGGACGGCAGACGCAGAGTGATGGCAATAGTCCCTTGGACCTTCGGCCAAAGGACTAAAAATGGGCGAAGAGGCCCTGAAGTCCTTTGGACTAATTACGGCAATGCAGTGTTATATGGTCTGCCGGAGATGCACTTGCGAAAGCTGCAGATGGTACAGAATTCCGCAGCACGTCTCATTACCGGGACAAGGAGGTGAGCACACATAACACCTGTTCTGTACCGTCTGCACTGGTTGCCTATACGCCAGCGGATCGAATTCAAGCTGTTACTGCTGGTATATCGTGCAGTGTACCATCTCAGCCCTGCGTACATTTCTTCACTCGTGACATCCTACACGCCGACCAGATCACTTAGATCGGCCGAACAAGGTCTGTTGACTATTCCGAGATATCACCTTGAACATTATGGCCGTCGTTCCTTCTCGGTGGCTGGCCAGATCCTGTGGAATGCCTTGCCTCATGCAGTCAGGCATGCAAATTGCGTTGCCACCTTCAAATCACTCTTAAAGACACACTTATTTCGACAGGCCTCCAAAGAACTTTGCAGTCCGCATTTGTGCAATGTTGACATTCGGTTAGGTACTTAGGTTGCAGTTATTTATTTATTTATTATTTTTTTAATTAGCATATTATATGTATTTATTTAATTTAATTTAAGCACATTATCTATTTTAGGTATTTAAACGGCTAATTCATTTAACTTATGTATAATATATACACTTGTAAATATATATATATATTTATTTTTATTCAGGTTTATCTAACTGACATTTTACGTAATTATTATATGCTACTTATAAATCATTTTCTTTTACCTTTCTATTTAATATTTCTATTTAATATGTTTTAGGTCATTTAATGTATTTTACTTATACTCTACAATTGTCAGCACCTTTGAGCAGATTTGTTATCCAGACACACGGCGCTCTATAAATGCTTTATAATAATAATATGTCTATATGTGACCCCGGCTGACCAAATGAGTGATCATACGTAGACAGGTACAGAAAGAAACTGACGTTTTCTATAAAAAGAACACGTTTGCCTATCAATGGCATGTATTTCCTATTGCTGCCATTTCTGCCAGGCAGAAACAGTTTCTGCCCGGCATAAATCAAACAACCCTGTAGGTAATTAGTAATGAAATGTTTTTTGGTGAATCATAGTTACAGATCATTAAGGGTTATGATGGAAGTAAAATGTTGACATGTTTACTGTTCAATTATTGTACCACGTCTTGCATTTAGAGGAATAATTATAATAGAAAATAAAATGTTGTGGCACATATTTTTAAATACATGCATTGATGAGAAACCGGTAATTACTTTTCTGTGGCATAAGATTAACTAATTTCAATTAACTTTCTGCTTATATAAAACAACTGCATAAAAATATTTATCCATACAAGACACAGACTGCATATGTGACAGATATTTTGGGAAGGGGAATAGTGTTCTGTTTCTGGTACAATACACACATCACTAGATAGTGTAAACATTTTGCATTTTAGGGGGCTGTGTCAGCCTTCTTCTCATGTGATGTAGAGTTACCACAAGGAGAAAACTGGTCTCCTTTGTTATTTACCTGAATGATTTTGAATACCGTTAGTCATAATTATAAGGGACTTGACATGGCAGCTGGTGAAATTTACAACCTTAGTGATGATGATGTAGACATTTTCTTGCAAATGTATGTATTTTTAGAATAATTCAATCAAATACAGATTTCTTGTGTATAGCGGAACTATGTCAACTCTTCTAATGGTTGACATTTGGTTGTTTCAGGATGACCCCTTAGAATGTAGGCACAACTGTCCAGGGGTCTAGTGGGCACTGTCTATTGACTTAAGCCTCTGCCAGTGACCAATTACAGATTAATCACACTTTCCACCAGCCAGCCACAGTGAGGTGTGACAGATGTTGTGGGAAAAGGGTTTAGTTGAACAAAAGGACTGTAAGCATGATAGATCTGCTGCTACAGTAGACCATTTAGTTAGCAAATTTAGCATTTTAGGGGACCTTTGGTGCCCTTAGAATGATTCAATCAAATACAGATTTCTTGTGTACAGTGACACTACCACATGTATATACAAAATTAGAGAACAAGTTGCTGAACAGTTTTTGAAAAAATAGGCAAAATGTTACATTTTTACCAGTTTTGGGGTCCTTGGAGGCCCTAGGGAGCCCTTAGAATGATTTAATCAAATACAGATTTCTCGTGCATAGTTGCAGTGCCCTAAGATATGTCTGTGCAAAATTAGAGAAAAAGGTGCTGAACGGTTTCTGAGATACAGCAGCTAACGGCGGTTGTCGGACGTCGGACGCAGAGTGATGGCAATAGTCCCTTGGACCTTCGGCCAAAGGACTAAAATGAACCAAGGAGGCCCCTTTAAAAATAATAACATAACACAACAACCTATTTCCTTAACCATTCAAAAATAGTGCAAACTTGTGCTGTGTACCATTGTATCAGTATTTTTTTAAATATTTTTTCTGGTATTTTCTTTCAATATTTTACCATTTAAAATGACAATTCATTTTACCTCAATAACACAGTCAACTCAATAATACAGCCACCTCGCAATTAACGTCAACCTAGCAGTCACAAATTATTTAACAGTAAATTATTGGACATTAATCCAGCTAACACAGTCACCTCACCATTCAGGTCACGTGAAGGTTGCCCTTAATATTGAGGTTCCACTGTACTGGAAGCATTTGCCACTTCATTGCATGATTAAACTGCATCATCTAACTTTCATTTCCTTGTGGAGAAGAGTAAATCACATAGCCACAGACTGGGCTGCCAATGTTTACAACCATCCCAGTTCCACTGGATCAAACCGTAAGGGGTGGAGTCGGAGGTTTTTGGTGAGCCTGAAGGGGAATGCTAGAGGTCTCAAGGAGGTTCAGTTGAATGTTTTTGTTGAGTCCGACAGCCGGGGTGTAGTTTGGTGGTTTTGGTGAGCCTCAAAGGAGTGTCAATGGATGTCTCAAGGATAGGTGTAGATGGAAGTATAAAGAGGGCGCAGTTTGAGAGATGTATAACTAGGTCAACCAGTGTTTGGTTTCTAGTCCATAGTGTGGCACCACCATTATAAGTTTATAACCACAAAAATGTGATCTTTAATTAGTCTTTCTAATAATGTGCAAATCACCGACATTGAACTCACTGGTCTGTAGTTCTCTGATTTGTTTCTCGAGCCTTTCTAGTTGTTGTCTCTAACCTCATGTAGCTGGTTTTGTTTCTGTTTGCAGTGACTACTGAAGGATGTCTGTATGTAAACAATGGCACATTCAAGCTGCACTGTGAAGATCACGAAATCATTGACATAATATTATATGCAAAATTAGGAAGAAGTGTTACGCAATGTTGGAATAATAGAACCTGTTGCCCATCAACGAGTGTCTGCAAAGTTTTAGCACCCACAGAAGTTATACACCAATTACAGAGTTCATGTTATGGAATGCAAGAATGTCTAATAACTTTGACCAAGGGCCAATGCAATGTCTCATCCAAAGGGTATGATACAGACTATGAATCAGTTGCGTACACATGCTACAACAATTCACTGGGTAAGCTAATATTACATTGTTTACAATTAACTGTGAAATTTAAAAGATACTGAGTTAATATACTATCAGCTGAATCAAAACTTTCGATAACAGATTCAAATCTATAATTGTTGTTGGTTTATAGCATGCACACATGTGTGCATGCATGTATGATGAGTATTTGTGTTTGCTGGTGTGTCTGTGTGTGTGCGCGCACGTGCGTGCATGCGTGTGCATTCGTGCATGCACATGCAGTGCACACACACAAGCATGTGTATATATATATCTCTCTAATACAGCATGTATATGTATGCATGTGTGTTTATATACAATTAATTAACTGTATTAATGATACTATGAAATATAGAAACAATTAAAATTAATGTACATACAGGCCTGTACATGTATTTACCTAGATAGTTTCTACACAGTACTTGAAAGAATTTGAAATATACTTTGTATTTAAAAAAATGTCTAAGTCTAAAGTCTAACTAGATTACCACTATCTTCCAGAAACGACACCAAGACCAGAGTAATATCTATACAGTGATATCTTCTCCCAACACTGAGGTCCATTCACTTCCTTTTATGTGAAAGAAAAACATAAAAGTAGTTTTTTAAGTCATTTACTTATGCAGTTACGTGTTTGCTTTGCCATATATTGGAGAAATATGGAAGCTGTAGATTGTTTAGTGATTCTACAGATGTTGCCACGGTGAATGAGTTTAAAATCAAAATACTGTAGTGGTGATAACTGCTGCCCTTGGCTTGTTGCTCCACGGGTGGGTGTAAGTTAGTGACCATTACCCCGGTATTGTTGCAGCTGTAACCACATCACAGACAGCAACAATCACAGCCATCATGACTACAGATGTCGCCAACAGTCAGGTACCACACATTGGAGTCAGCAAAACTGACACTGCCAAAAAACAGGCAAATATTGGTAAGACAATCTTCAACATGTCCCAGTGATCACAATTATTATTATTATCATGTAGCTGGGTTATGCCAATGTCTCTTCATCCTTGGTTACTGTATTCAACCTATCAAGTGTATATCCTTGTTATTTTATCAGCAATGTCCAATCTTGACTATCCGTGGGATCCACAATTATTGTAATTATACTCCAGAGATGTCACAGCTCAGCATCAACCAAATATATAGATTCACATATATCAGTAGATGTTATACTGTTATATACTTTATACCTTCTGACAACATGTGAACGTATAAACAGCTGTGATGTATCTTCCCAATAGACATCACTGTTATGTGCACAAGGTGCAGTAGCGCCATCTTGTATGGAATAGTTGGAAAAATACCATAAAAGTGGTGCCACCTGGTGTAAGAAATATATGATGGAGTACACCTATGAAAATTATTTGTATATATGCATATTAAACACTTAATAGGCTAAATAAATTATATCAGTTCTTATTATGAACGTAAGTTGTTTTCACATGTATTTATTGTAACAGTTCAATCACGGGCCCTTTGCAACAACGTTGTTATACTGTATATTTTGTATCTATTTAAGGTTATTAAAACAGGAATGGACATATTGTTATGAAATGCTGCTTACTCGGGTTACATATTATTTCATCATCATGTAAATAAAATAAATGCGATTAGAAGCGAGTTTGTCACAACAGTTCGTGATTGTAATAGGGAGGTGACTAAAGATGAGTCACTGTGTTGTTGTTGTTGCAGCTCTCATAGCGGGTCTGACGACAGCGGCCTGTGTTGTAGTCATTGCTGCTGTCTTAGTCGTCTTAGTCTACAGGAGGAGGTGGGTTGTGGGTTTTGTAATTGGGCATCTAAGATTTCCAGAATGTATCAGTGACAGGCTGTGGTTACTTGAGAAGATGCAGTTTCTCTCATTTGCTATGGTCTATAATTGATTAATAATTTTGGATTCTTAAAAAAGTAAGTTCTTAAATAACGCAGTATCCAGTCCTGAGGACTGCTGAAAGCACTGTACCCTTTACTCTCTATATTTCATGCTTACTTCAGTAATGATCGAATGTATGGCAGATGATGAGAAATTTTAACAAATACAAATAGACAAATGAAACATGTAAAGATTCTTAAAATGCGCAAAATCATTCAAACTATTATAAATGGCTAATTACTAGTACATTTCTTATATACAAAACAAGTGTTGGTTAATCTCTGTGGAACTTATAATGTCTTTAATATAGGACATGCCATAAGACATTTTACATATATTTTCCACAGACGAAGACATCCAGCCAACCAAGCAGCACTGGATAATCAGCTTATACAGCCCAAAATCAGTTTGAACAAGACGTCAGACTCCGAACAATCAGAACCCGGTGAAAATCCATACGACACCATTCCAGAAGATACTGTCACACATCCACCTGATGATACACTTGTGTACTACAACAGCGGACATACAGTGGCGCCATCTGATGGAGAATATGTATACTACAACGAGCAGTCTGGGGCGAGAGGAGCGAAGAAACGACAGAACCTGCAGATTTCACGAGATGTTCCACTCGATGAGTTGTACAGCAAGCCAAACAAACAGCGCAAACCTGAGAATGACTCACAAGACATATATGCTGAGGTGAAGCGAAAGAAGAAAGCAGACACTGACCAGCGGGTAGACAGCAGAGAGACACCTGGTGATAGCGATATCATGATGGTCGAGAACGAACTCTATAGTTAATTAATTTAGTGTTACACTTATGATAAACATACAGACATTAGATACTGATGTATGTACTGAATTATAAGGCATAAGTGGTTCACATTTTAAAATAATATTTACATGATTCAACAGGGTCTAACATTCATAGTTAATAATAGACATTATACATGAGTTTACACATGTAGACCAGTGTTTGTGAATGCCTTGTTCTATCTCTGCATTTTTTTGTAAATCTAACGGGATTAGCAAATTCTACTGTTCAAATCAGAAACACCTATTTCCGTTTCTACAAACAGGGCTGAATTTTAGTATGATCCAATACTTTATTCTACTTATGATGTAAATATTTTTTAGTCATTTTTATATAGATGTATCTCTTCAACTAATATCATTGATCTATGTCATATAGTGATGGATATTACTGAAATATTTAGTATTACTGTTAACTATTTTATAACTTTGAATATAAAAAAAAAAAATGGTATGTGTATTTTTTGTACTCTTTTTGTAGTCATATTAAAGGCCCTATTACACTGCTCGACGGCAAAGGCAAATCGCGACAGCAAATGGCAAAATAAAAATCGCTCTATACTGAATTGCCGAGACCCTAGTTTGACGGCAAAACTGCTCGACGGCAAACCGTCGAGAATCAAAACAGAAGCGATTTTTAAGAAAATGCTGTGTGGCAAATTTCTCTTTGACCAACCAGCGTTGTTTTTTTGGTATGACGTCAAAGTGCACATATCAGACTGCACGTGTTCCAATATAGCGATGTAAACACTTTAAAAGTGGTTGATAACCCTGAATTAGTAGCACCGTCTGTTGATAGCCCTGACAAAATTCATGCTGTCGGCAGAAAAACTTATCATAGAGGTAGAGAGATGGAAATTGCTATATGCTCCATCCCATCCTGATTACAAAAAAGCAAAGAACAAGTTGGCCGTGTGGGAATGCATTGGGGCCAAGCTAGACTTGACTGGTATGTGATAATTAATAGAAATAATGCAACACAAGTTTCGATGCCAGTATAAATATTCAGAAGTTCGGACCTTTCACAGCACGTGTTCGCAGCGTCGCCTACTGAACGCTGCTGTCATGACTTCAGGCAGCTGTCAAATCTTTGTGAGAGATAGGGCCTACGTGTGCCGTGTTGAATATCGAAAAGTCTTGTCAATAGAAAGTTCAATTATAACACAAAAAGCTCACCATCACACCTGTTCCAACCACATATCTGATCGACCAAACATAACTTTGCTGGAATCACAAGTTACAATTTTTGTTTATGCCTTGTGGCTAACAACAGTAGGTGTAGTGCTTCCTCCTCTCGGTTGCTTCTTTTGCCCGCCATATTTTACAGCATCTACAAGCTGGTCACGTGACAAATTTGCATATGCCGTCAAACATTGCCGCGCTCTATGTACTAGGCTCTGCTCGGGGTTTGCCCCTTTGCCGTCGAGGACTTGCCGTTGCCGTCGAGCACTGTAATAGGGCCTTAACAGTTTTAGATCTTTTTTTAAGTTCTTTGTATCATTTTATTTGTACAATGCGTCAATCCATCAAGTAGGAATTAGCATTATATAAATAAATTGTGATTATTATTATTTCTTATTTTATTCACAACATATTTTCATTAAACTCCATAGATTGAAAAATATGTCATATAAAATGGTGCTTATTTTCATTGTCTGGTTTGTGTCATTACTGCCAGAAGAAAGTTTATTTAAGGATCTCCTTACAATATATGAATTTGGATACATCCGACTTCGTTTTTTCGGTAAGTTTTTTACTTATTATAAACGTTACTACTGATAACCAAACAGTGAGCCAATTTTCACAATATTTTCGGCAAATTACTGTATTTAAAGCCGCACCCCAACTTTGCCGTCATCGTTATCATTTCGGCTACATACTACTGTAATTAAAGCCGCGGCTACGAATACAGAATTTACGGTACATGAGCATGTCAGGTGTCAATAGAGCAGGTTTACGGAAAGGGACAACTACTCAATTAGTCACAACAGTGCTGTTAGGAACACAGTAGGAACTGATAATAGATATTTACAAAACTTGACATATTTGATGTCAGGGGAGACTTCTGGCAAAACTTTGCGGCTACATTTCAGTATAAATATATCGTGAGAGGAAGAGCACCATGACGCTGTTAGAACCCGGAGCACTCCTACTGACGGTGCTGTGTGTCATCTGTCAACAAACTAGGGGAATTACATATGGTAAGTTCAACATCTTTACTTCAATTCCGGAATGTGGGAACATTTTGGGAAGGCTGGATGTGCAATTACAATCTTGTGCTTATACATACTGATACAGTAATTTATATTTCTCCAATTCATGCCAACTGTCCACCTATATAACCAGAATATGGGTTAAGGAAGCAGACATTTACTTCCTTGTTGGTAACATTTACTTCCTTGTTGAAAACGATCTACTAATGTCAGAGAATTCATCAGGATACCAGCTTGGCTGGAGTTACTACCACTGTAATAATCAAAATATAAAAGTCTGCGAGGATGGTGTATCTCTATTGTATCAGTTGTCAGCTGCAGAATCACTGAGGTAGTAAAAAATAAATACTGCTACTAAGAAACACACCTTTAATATCAGTAATAAAAGTATATATCACAATATTTACACAGCTGTTGATAATAAAAAACAAGAGTACCAGTAACACGGTTAAAGAATGTCAGTCAAACAATTCCCCAGACTGACTTAAGAAACAGTATTTAATTAAACAACCCCATTTGCTAAGTAAGTGTAATCCTATATAAACATGTTTTATCTGATCAGCGAAGTGCTTTATATCTTTGGTTAATAGTTTTTCTTGCTGTTCTCAGTCAACTCAGTTGGATGTATATTCAACAATGGTGGTGTCTTCAGTCCGTGGTGCAACAATTCCCAACGTATTCACGTAGTGAATGCAACAATGGGACGGAGTTACTGGGAGTGTCGGAAAAAGAATAGATGCTGCCCATCACCTAGAGATTACGCCATTGACGAATCTGCAGAAAACGTGAAATACCTGAAGGACAATTGTGATGGACGAGAGCAGTGCAATGTAAAAGTCCTGCAATTGCTCATTGGAGGGGTAGACAGTGACTATGAATCAGTTCATTACATTTGCAGCAACAGCCCTGTAGGTAAGCTAACATTATACTGTTTCGTTTCCATAATTATTAAAATTTACTGCAAAAACAATGCAATCTAAAATGATGCCTATGTATGTATTGCAGTATTCTATCAGAATCACGAGTGGTAATGGGTGACCATGTGAATTGACAATTTAAAATCAAAATGCATAATTTTTATTATAAATACATGGTAGGTCTTTGTTTTTGTCTGTCTATCTATATGCATCTTTAATATGTTTTCAGTCAGTTCGTCAGGTTGCCAATACAAAGGTAAAGCTGCCTTCGAGTTGCAATGTCAAAAACACCAACATATATTCATAGCAAATGCACTATTGAGTAGAAGTGATGCCTCATGTCCTGCAACCACCTGCTGCCCATCAAGCACTGCCTGCACAGTCTTTGCATCCACACAACATGTGCAACAACTGAGGGACTCGTGTGATGGAGAACAACAATGTCATGTACCTGTGGCCAAGACACAGTGTGAATACTATTACCTAGGAGACACCGACTATGAATCAGTGGACTACTTTTGTATCAACAATCCTCCAGGTAAATTCAGTAGTGCATTGCATTGCTTGAACTTAATTTGACAATTGATGTGATACTGAGCAATTCTGTCTTTGAGAATATGTCTATGGTGTGTGTGTGTGTGCATATGTGTGCGCGTGCATGCGAGTATGTGTGCATGCATGCATGTGAGAGAGAATTGTGCATCCATGAACTCACTGCTATAAATTAACTTTGTGTATTTGCTATGTCTGACATTATAATGACACTGTGTCAGAATGTAGTCTGTTATTTAAATGATGCAACTTCAGCCACAACCACAGCAGCTTCAACCACAACAACATCACCAACAACCACAACAGCTCCAACAACCACAGCAGTCTTGACAACAATCACCACAGCACTGACAAAATCTCCCCAAGTGAGCATCATGCCAGACATTGGAGACATCAACAAAAGAAAACCACCAGTCAGGGAAACAGACGCAGCCAGCAGCCAGACAACTATTGGTAAGCCTAAGTGACATTGGAAGTCTTTTTAGTTATGTTGCAGTCAATTCACCATTTTTCTATGATGTTTCAACCATAATCAGCAAATTTCATCAGACAACTACTGCTAGATGATGATATGGCATAGTCATTCTGCGCAGAGCTGTCACTCACTGGTGTGCCCCCCGGTTGGTTCTTCATGACCAGACCTCATTTCGATTCATGTTGTCTTTGGTTTTCCTTATCCAGATTGCTTCTTTCATGCCTCTTGTTCTCCAGTCCAGTCTTTCTTTCTATATTTCTTCCTTCTCTGTCACAAGTATTTTGCATTTCTCTAGCAATGTACAGATCTTTTGGTGTAATGGGTGATGTGAAATGTTACAGGAAAAAGGTGAATTGACTGCACAAAATAAAAAGAATACTGACATCAACCACCAAGTCTGATGAACCTCACCATTCATACTTAGTGACATCTTTTAAACTTTTCACTTGGTGGTAATGTAAGAAGTATCTAGAATATCACAATTACCTTCCCAGTGTACATCTTTCCATGTAGTTATATCCTATTATAACACAATATTTTATTATCAGTTGTATTTACTCAAGCAGTGCTGTGATACAGTATGTTTGACATCTTATTTATAATTTTTTTTAATATACAAATTGATCTAAAACAGGAAACAAGATATTATTATGATATTCTACATCAGGGTCCGGCAACCTTTTTGAATGGAGGGCGAAACAAGTGACTTAGGCTAGGTCAACGGGCCACACAAATATTTCTTAATTGGTTAGCACTAGCCCAATCTTTGTGGCATTCTCACTCATATGTGTCAAAGCTGATATTACACATTTTAGAGTTATTATTATTAGGAAACATCAATGGCTATTTCTGAACAATTTTCCTTATTGAAAATACACTTTATTCAAGGTCTGTGTTGTCGTCAAGCAAATGACATTTCGACCAATAGCTCCATGTCCAAGTGAGCTTGGTGTGTGTGCTCAGTTTTAGAAACTGTTCCATTGGCAAGTGTGTTTGGTTTCAAGATACACCTCATTGAATGTCATTTTGAGTGCCACAGAGCGGCATTACATTTTGGTGAACTTCCTCTACACAGCTTCTGGCGTGTCGTTGACTATGATAATGGGCTGTAAAATACGAGCTCCAAGATCTGTAAAACGCTCTGCAAACTCCCGTATCAGCAGCTCAATGAATGCTTCATATGTGTCCTGCCTTTCTGGTTCATGTTGAGAAATGCAACAGTTGTGTCTCCCACAATCATAACTTGATCTCGAAAGCGGAGACGACCTGGAAGAAACAAACTAGAAGAGTTCTTTGATTAGATGTTCTTGTGCCTTAAGTTGAAAATTTAGCAGATTGGGATGTGTCACAATGTCGACAAGAAATGAAAACTTGCAGATACACCTGGGGGTCAGCGATATCTGGTAGGCATTACGTATGAAAATGTCTGCTCCATGACCGAGCAAATTCCATGTTTCAGCTGGTGCATGCAACCCAACCAGCACACTTCGCAGTAGTATAGGAGATCGTGATTTTTTGCGCATTTGTCTCTGCCAGAAAGTGCCTAAATTGCTGGAGGTTTAGGCCACGAGCGCGACTGTAGTTCAGGGTCTTCACGACGACGTTCAGTACCTTTTGCATTTGCATTTATTTGCAACACATGCTTTCTTGGGATAGATGATGCAGCGGGCCTGAAGAGATTCGCAGTAGCACCTGCATTGTGTCGAACCTTTCCAATCAGAGAAACAACTCCTTTAGTTCTTCCTCCCACAGAAGGTGCACCGTGTAATGTATATATTGTCATGAATGTGCTGCAAGTATGAGTGAAGTGCAGAAAATTATCCAGGATGCTAAACCCAAGTCATCATGCTTGGACCCTCTACCTACATCGCTTCTAAAGAGCACTCTTCCTGCTCATATTCAAATACTGACTCATCTTATCAATATGTCGTTCGAGTCGGCCACTGTTCCGAGGGAACTCAAGAAGGCTGTCATAACACCGCTGTTGAAAAAACCGACCTTGGATCGAAACACGCTAAAAAATTACCGTCCAGTTTCAAGTTTGCCATTCGTGTCTAAAGTCTTGGAAAAGGTAGCAGCCAAACGACTTATTCAACATCTAAGTGACAATGGCCTTCACGAGCGAGCAGCTACAATCGGCATACAAACCCCGACACAGCACTGAAACTGCTTTAAAGAGAGTGCAGCACGATATCACCAGTTACATGGCAGACTCCAGGGGTGTCCTTCTGGTTCTCCTGGATTTATCTTCTGCGTTCGATACGATCGATGCTGCTATCCTACTAAAGACTATGCATAGCCACCTGGGAATATCTGGCGCGGTACTTGCATGGTTCGGTTCGTACATGTCGGATCGTACACAGCGTCTGCGGATTGGGGTGGATGCATCAGAAGAACGCCCTGTGAGATACGGTGTTCCACAGGGCTCGGTGTTGGGTCCGTTGTTGTTCACTGTGTACACAGCACCAATGCAGGACATACTAACGAAGCACTCTGAAGAATATCATAAATTTGCTGATGATCTTCAGATATACACATCCTACTGTCCTCACATATCTGGTGACTTGGAGTGCGCTGTTCAGAGACTTAGTGACTGCATCAGTGAGGTCAAATGTTGGATGGTTAAGCATAAACTCAAGCTAAACGACACTAAGACTGAATTTATGGTGGCCCTCAGTCCCTATCATCTAAAGAAATTTGGACTTCCAGAGTACCTCGTTGTTGGTGGAGTCAACATAAAACCTGTTGTCTCTGTCAGGAATTTGGGAGCTCACTTTGACACTTACATGAGCATGAAGCATCATGTTGATGCTGTTTGCAAGAAGTGTAACTACCATCTGAGACGTATTAGCTCCATCAGGGTCTATATCACGAAGCCTGTCTGCCATTCATTGGTCATTGCGCTGGTTGTTTCAAGCTTAGATTACTGCAACGATCTGCTGCTGGACCTAACCGAATTTCACTTAGCACGTCTCCAGAAGATACACAATAGGGCAGCCTGCCTAGTTGTCCTCACACCTATATCTTCACACATCACGCCAGTACTGGCGCTTCTGCACTGGTTGCCAGTCAGACAACGCATTGTGTTTAAAGTACTTGTGTATATTTACAAGGTGCTCCATGGTTTGGCGCCGAAGTACCTTGCACATCTACTACATCCACGAACTCGCAACCCTCGTCTTCGGCAGCTTCATGACCATCTTCAGCTTGCAGTTCCACGAGCATCAAAATCCATCGGCAAGCGAGCGTTTGGCATAACTGGTCCGGCCAAATGGAACGAACTGCCACTGACTCTACGAGATGCTCCGTCTGTGTTTTTATTTAAATGTCACCTGAAGACATATTTATTTAAACAAACTTATGGTGGACAATAGCAAGATTTATTTTACAGGACGTTTTAGTGACTCTTGTTAATTTATTAATCTACTTTTTATTTTGTAAATTAATTAATTTATAACTAATTTATATATTATTTTAATTGTTTTTATAATGTTTCTATATTGTGAGCGCATTGATTAACTATTAGTTAGAGATCACGCGGTAAAAGAACCTTTATTATTATTATTATGCATGAAATGGCTCTGCGGGCCAACTGCGGCCCTCGGGCCACAGGTTGCCGACCATTGTTCTACATGTATTACTTCTTTGATGTGGTCATAACAAGTTTGTCTCATTAACGAGTGATCATAATAGAAAGTGCCCAATAAAGCTGTGTCCATGTCACTGTGTTGTTGTTGTTGCAGCTCTCATAGCGGGTCTGACGACTGCGGCTTGTGTTGTTGTCATCACTGCCGTCTTAGTCATCATCATTATCTACATGAGGAGGTGGGTGAAAATCTCTACATATTCAACAATTACTGGACTTTTGCAGAAATTATGTTGTGTTTTAAATGTTGAATTAGATTCTGACTGCTCTTGAATGGGTTTAGGGATTTACATGAAACAGTGCTTAGATGTAGATAAATCCACCCTTTTATTGTGGTAGGGAAGGAACTGTTTCCATTTGTTTCCATATATTTGATGAATGTCTAATTTGCATAATCTGATTTTCATGTTTACAAGAACATCTGCATGTCAATAGTACATATGACTAAACTGTAATATTTATTCAGACATACAAATTAGTTTTATTGTGTTTGCTAATTTATTTTTACAGGTATGTTGTAGTCCATGAACATGTCCTCATTTATATCTAAACATAGCAGTTATGTTGAGATGTTTTTTGGAAGAATTTAACAAACCTGTGTATATGGAATGCCAACTTCTAAGGATGTGTGCCCCCAGCTTGGTTAATTATTCATGTACTGTACATAATGCATCTTTGGCAGACTACAAGATAATTGAACTTTATTGCAGACAAAGAAGTTTGGCCAGTCGTCCATCGCTAGACAATCATCAGTCTACACAGCCTGAAATGAATTTATACGCAACCACTGCAATCATGGGCTCCAGCCAATCAGAACCTGAGACAAATATGAATGAAACCGTGCCAGAAGATACCATGACACATCCACAAGATGACTTAAACATCTACGACGACAATGGACGGACAGAGGCGCCACCTGGTGTCACACATGTGTACTACAACGAGCAGTCTGGTGTGAGAGGAGCGAAGAAAAAACGACAGAACAACCTGCAGACTTCACGAGACGTTCCACTCGATGAGTTGTACAGCAAGCCGAACAAACAGCGCAAACCTGCGAATGACTCGCAAGACTACGACTACGTGTGGACAGCTGGGGGGAGTGGAGGGGCTAGGGGGAGCAGAGGGGCTGGGGGGAGTAGAGAGGAAAGGGGGACAATTGTGGGAAACCAGGATCTAGAATATGTTGACATTGACCACACTATGAACCTAAACAAAAGGTCAACGAGGGTCAGCCCCAGGTCACCAGGGGTCACTTATACTGAAGTCCTGCGCAAGAAGGATGCAGACACTGACCAACAGGTGGACAGTGGAGAGACACCAGGTGACATCGATATGGTGATGGTCGAAAACGAACTGTATAATTAATCAACATAGCAATATATAATTATGATAACCATATAAAGAATGATAGTACACAATTAATTATTATACACCTATCATTGGAAATAATATCTGCTATATCAATGTATTTATTCAAAGACAATTAAATTTATACTCACTTTAGATATGGAATTGTAGACCATTATTTCAATGTGGCCACAGGTAAATGCTGCTTATGAAACAGTTTGGGCAATTGGTCATAAATATCATAGTATATGATCCCAAGCTTGGAGTATATAACTGCAAGGATGGATCCATACATGCTAACACACACATACACACACAGACCAAAAGAGAACGAGTACTGCCTTTATCAAGGAAATCACTTAGGAGAAGTAAGAGATAACAGTATGTGAGAATGACACACACTGTGTGCAGCCAAGCGTGACAACCAACTGAAGCAGGTAACTCATAATAAACTGCCTGTGTTTGTTTCTTTCAACAAGAGATTTACAAAGAAGTTCTAGACTTACAGAAAGTGTCAAAATCAAATGATCATGGTATCAATGGCTATGACTCAACACTTGGTCTATGGAATGGCTGTGGCCTGCATTCCAGTGTCCAAATTTACAGAGCTAACAACAAACATTACTTGGGAGATACGTTATGCCTGTTGTGGAGGCTTTTGATAGTGCTGTCTTGTGACATAACTTAATTCTTAACTTCCAATCTATATGGTGTAAAATATTAAGCTTGTGTACAGTATTTATGAATACTGCACCTACCAGCTGCTATTCAAATAATATATGAAGGTGTGCAGTAAACTAGCTGCTACCAATAAAACTGATACTGGTATTTGGTATTATGCGTGGCCAAACTAAATTTTGGGTTTGATAACGGTAAGTTCTGATGATGGTGATTAATTTTAGTAGAGACTCAGAAGTATGAGATGGATGAAATCAAAATGCAAGAATTACACGAGATATGTGTTAGTGTGCATGCATGCTTGAATGCCTGTTTGCAGTTAAAATCGTCTCATGTTCTGCTGTATGGAACTAAAATTAGTGTCACATTAAAATAAATGCACAATATGTGTACATGTATATGTTTATTTAAGACTCAAGTTGTCTTTTTAAATGGTGACATGTAAGTCACACATTATCTAAAAGTACAAACATTCATGCATTCAATGTTGCAGTCAACATATATCATGATTCACTGCACATTCAACAAATCATGACCACCCAGTGCTAGTTACTTCCTCTTACTCATCCTGGGTGACTGCCAGGTGTGACACTTTAGTTGACCTTGTTTCCAGGACATTCAGCCAATCTTTGGAATACTAGTTCCACATGAAAATTTCACAAGCAATCCAGGGCAGGAGAGATTATTTAGTTTGAAACATTGAAGTTGCTTCCCCAACTGGTTCAGCCCTTCATGAATTTGGTTCTTTGATGTTGAAATATCATGTGAATAATTTTAATAATATCTGCAGTTGGTTTAAATAAAGCCTTCATGTCTTCATCTATTAAAATTTTCAAAATAATTGACTTTAGTTACACCTGGTTATTTGCACAAGCCAATATTTGGGCTTATATTTGAACCCACTGAATTTGTCAGTCTACGGTTTTTGAGAGAGCAAAGAAACTTGACAATATTACATCAACACAGAAACACGTGCACTCACATGAAGTCTCCAACTTTGAGAATTAATTATTGTGCATGAATTAAATAAGTTAATGGTATTTATAATTTTGGACGCAACACAACAACAAAACATTTCCTTGACCATGGCTGAAAAACAACAAGCCACACTACATTCAAAGTTGGCATGGTATTGCAGTGTATCCCATGGTAGTATAGCATTGCACTGGTACTTTTGTGTGCTTTTAAAACCCGTTACAGTGTTTTGAATTGAAATGGTACTTTAACCTTCCATGAAAAAGTAGCCTTATTTGATAGAAAAGGCAACATATTTAACTGTATTTCCTTGCACAACTGAGTACAGTATTTCACTTCCTTGTGAAGTGCACAATGTCTGGAAGAATAAATCATATAGGTAGATCAGTGACCTGGTGCCGAGTCCACAGTATGGCGCCACTGTTATAATGTAACAATATAATTAAAAATGTGTACTGTATGCTGCATTAAATATAAGGTACATACAGTATATTATACATAGGACACGTATCCCAACTGAAAATAAACTGAAGATCACCTGGTTTAATGCACTGACAGGTATAACATATCAAAGTATATTTAATTTTTGTATAATGAAAGTACCAGTGAAAATCACTAAATGCAATGTGTTAACAATCACCATTGCAACTCAATGGAAAGCAGGGTATATCCAGATAGACATATCATTGATACAGAAGATGGCAGCTTCACCATGGAAGTAGACTCTCACCTCATTTAGCTGGTTTTGTTTCTGTTTGCAGTGACTGTTGAAGGTTGTCTGTATGAAAACAATGCTACATTCAAGCTGCACTGTGAAGGTAACCAATATATTGAGATGTTATATGCAAAACTGGGAAGAAGTGCTCGGCAATGTTTGAATAATAGAACTTGTTGCCCATCCAAAAAAATGTGATGGTTGCAGCACAAAAACTTATTGAAAAATAGTTGGGATCGTGTAATGGAAAGCAAGAATGTCAAATAACTGTGGTCAGGAACAAATGCCAGTCCTCATATGATTGGTATGAAACTGACTACGAATCAGTTGCACACCTCTGTTACAACAATTCCCTCGGTGAACTAATACTATGTTGTTTGAAACTTGTTTCCATTGAACTTTTCAATTCATGAATGCTAAGTACACAGCAAGGATATGTTATAATTATGGCCAGAAAATCCAAGAAATTTAACTACAAGTATGTATGCCAAAAACAAGGCAAAACAGACCATACATTTATATACAATTTAACTGTCAAATTTATGAAGATACTGAGTTAACATACTATCATACTATACTTTATAAGATAATGAGTTAACATACTATCATACTATACTTTATAAGATACTGAGTTAACATACTATCATACTATACTTTATAAGATACTGAGTTAACATATTATCATACTACATTTTATAATGTGTACACATGTGTGCATGCGTGCATGATGAGTGTTTGTGTGTGCTGGTGTGTGTTTGTGTGTGTGTGTGCTTGCGCGTGTGCACGCATGCATGTGAACACACATCAAAATTGTCATCTATTGGACATAGACTGTTTAGCGATTCTCCAGATGTTACCATGGTGAATGAGTTTAAAATCAAAGTAAATACTATTGTGATAATTCTTGTCCTTGGTGTCTTGCTCCATTGGCAGGTATTCTTGCAGCTGTAACCACATCACAGACAGCAACAACCACAGCCATCATGACTACAGAGGCTGCCAATGACCATATACCTCACGGCGGAGTCACAAAAATTTACACTGCCACCAATTGACAGTAAGACACAGGAACCATCTTCAACATCTCCCAATGAGCACAATTATTATTATCTTTTGTAATGTGTCTTCCTAATAGATACCATTGTTGTGTACAAGGTGCAGTAGCGCCATCTTGTGTGGAACAGTTGGAAAAATACCATAAAAGTGGTGCCACCTGGTGTAAGAAATAAATGATGCTGTATGCCTATGAAAATGATTTGTATATGCATACTATATACTTAATAGGCTGAATTTATTATTATTATGATTTTATTAGTTGTTGTTGTTGCAGCTCTCATAGCGGGTGTGCCGACAGCGGCCTGTGTTGTACTCATCGCTGCTGTCTTAGTCTACAGGAGGAGGTGGGTAGAGTTTTGTTGTGGTGTGGTCATCTAAGATTTCCAAAATGTAGCAGTGACAGGCTTTGGTTACATGAGATGATGCAGTTTCTCTCATTTGCTATGGTTTGATTAATCATTTTGGATTCTTAAAAAGCAAGTTCTTATATTTCATGCTTATTTCAGTATGGTTGATGATGACAAATTTGAACAAATACACAAAACAAGTGTTGGTTAATCTCTGTGGAACTTATAATGTCTTTAATATAGGACATGCCATAAGATATTTTACTGATATTTTCCACAGATGAAGACGTGCAGCCAGCCAAGCAGCACTGGATAATCAGCCTACACAGCCCGAAATCAGTTTGACCAAGACCTCAAGACTCCGAACAATCCTTTAATCGATAGGGAATTTCTAAGAAATAAAGGCAATAATTTTTTCTGAAGGGTAGTAGATTTATCCCTGAAAGTTTGTTGCCCATGAAAATACAAGCCGTCTAGAAAGAAAATGCTAACACACACACACACACACACACACACACACACAGAATGTATGCACAGAAACACACACGGTGTCACACACGCACACAAAATAATAATTATTATTTATTTTTTTAACATAAGAACAATACACAAAGTGTGATACATCAAGAAATACTTATGTCAGAATAAAGGGGTATACTGAAGATTTTTTATATATATTTGTATACCCCTATGAATTATCTGCTTGCAACACATGGCAAAGATTACATAAATACACATAATTAACAGTAATTTTGTGATAATCGGTATTTTACATTGACTGGCAGCAGTTTTTTTTAGCAGCGACATGTACTTTTTTTACATATATTTGTCGGTAATGCACCTTTTTAATGTACCCAGGTACAAACAAATGCATGAAATGTGGGCTTCATGGCAGTGCTGGAAGCATTTTACTCCATAAATTGATAGACACTTTAACTTCACGTTTGTTCGAACACTTTGTCTGACATACTGATACTGAACTCGGGATGAGTATGAAGAAGACTGTTTTGTAAACAAAGACTGCAAATTGACAGGTACTAGTAAATTGGTGTACGCTTTATACATAATTGACAAGACCTTAAAATCTACTAGGTCTTGAAATGTACTCTACATCTATAAATAGCATAGGAGTATGATGAAGTCTATCAACACCACATACCAGTCTGATCACCCTCTTTTGTAAGACTGTAATACAATGAACATTGGTGATATACGTAGTTCCCCAAACTTAACAACAGTAACTCATTATTGGTAGGAAGAGTGAATAATACAAAGTAAGTAAGCTATTGGTTCCTAGGATATGA
The DNA here is from genome assembly GCA_020002185.1 of Paraescarpia echinospica. NCBI lineage: Eukaryota > Metazoa > Annelida > Polychaeta > Sabellida > Siboglinidae > Paraescarpia > Paraescarpia echinospica. Next base: position 31,408,554 of record CM034536.1, read on the forward strand.
CTTGCTTTATACATTACTCGAGCTATTCTAGACAGTCTGGTTTTAACACTGTTTATGTGATATTTCCAAGTAAGTTTTTTCATCAATGTAAACTCCAAGACATTTTGTCATGTTGACTCTAGTAATTGTGTTATTACAGATTTTTTATACTGAAGTCAATGTTTATCTTGCGATTACTAAAGATAATGTACTTGGTTTTTGAAATATTCAGAGACAGTTTATTAACAGTAAACCATATAAATATATATATATGTGTTTGTTTAGTTCTTCATTAACAACATGTTTTAGTCTATGTACATCAGTATCAGAATATAAAATATTGGTATCATCTGCAAAGAACACAAATTTAAGAAGATTAGATGAACATTCATTACATAAATAACTTTCCACCCATTTCTCAGCTACTCCACGAACACCATAGCAATTTAGTTTTTTAGTAATATTGAATGATTTTTTACACGCTAGCTCGACTATAGTTAGAATTAGACACTCTCTTTGGAAGACATTATTGTGGACCATTTAATAACATAAGTTTACTTTACTTACAATACACATATCAGAAATGGTCTGATATACATACAATAGCAGTATGCATTATTTCTGTGTGTTATAATAAAGTTGTAATTTACTGAAGACAATAAAATACCATAATTTTTGGGTAATGTGGTACTTCCTATGTGTAGCAATTTCAGAATTTTTCATAAATTGGTTAACAAACTTTGCACCTTTAAATATTAACCATTACCAATATGAAACAGATACTGATATAGTAATTTATAATTTTCCAATTCATGCCAAGTGGGAGGTGTCATGCTACAAGGTGTTGCCTGTCCACCTATATAACCATGATATGGGTTAAGGAAGCAGAGGTTTACAATAAACATGAATCATAGACTCGTGTGTGCAGCCATGTGTGACAACCAAAAGAGGTACTTCACCTATAACAAGTTGTGTTCTTTCAACTTCTGATCAACAGGAGCATGTCATGTGTCAATAGAGCAAGTTTACTGGAAGGCACAACTACACGATTAGGTCACAGCAGTGCTGTTAGGAACACAGTAGGAACAGATAATAGATATTTACAAAACTTGACATATTTGATGTCAAGGGAGATTTCTAGCAAAACTTTGCAGCTACATTTCAGTATAAATATATCGTGAGGAAGAGCACCATGATGCTGTTAGAACCCAGAGCACTCCTACTGACGGTGCTGTGTGTCATCTGTCAACAAACTAGGGGAATTACATATGGTAAGTTCAACATCTTTACTTCAATTCCGGAATGTGGGAACATTTTGGGAAGGCTGAATGTGCAATTACAATCTTGTGCTTATATATACTGATACGGTAATTTATATTTTTTCAATTCATGCCAATTGGGAGGTGTCAGGCTACAAGATGTTGCCTGTCCACCCATATAACCAGAATATGGGTTAAGGAAGCAGACATTTACTTCCTTGTTGGTAACATTTACTTCTTTGTTGAAAACGATCTACTAATGTCAGAGAATTCATCAGGATACCAGCTTGGCTGGAGTTACTACCACTGTAATAATCAAAATATAAAAGTCTGCGAGGATGGTGTATCTCTATTGTATCAGTTGTCAGCTGCAGAATCACTGAGGTAGTAAAAAATAAATACTGCTACTAAGAAAGAAATTTTTAGTATCAGTAATAAAACTATCTCACAATATTTACACAGCTGTTCATAATTAAAAAAGAGTACCAATAAAACAGGTAAAGAATGTCAGTCAAACAATTCCCCAGACTGACTTAAGAAACAGTATTTAATTAAACAACCCCATTTGCTAAGTAAGTGTAATCCTATATAAACATGTTTTTATCTGATCAGCGAAGTGCTTTATATCTTTAGGTTAATAGTTTTTCTTGCTGTTCTCAGTCAACTCAGTTGGATGCATATTCAACAATGGTGGTGTCTTCAGTCTGTGGTGCAACAATTCCCAACGTATTCACGTAGTGAATGCAACAGTGGGATGGAGTTACTTGGAGTGTCGGAAAAAGAATAGATGCTGCCCATCACCTAGAGATTACACCATTGACGAATCTGCAGAAAACGTGAAATACCTGAAGGACAATTGTGATGGACGAGAACAGTGCAATGTAGAGGTCTGACAGTTGCTCATCGGAGGGGTAGACAGTGACTATGAATCAGTTCATTACATTTGCAGCAACAACCCTGTAGGTAAGCTAACATTACACTGTTTCATTTCCAGAATAATTGAAATTTACTGCAAAAACAATGCAATCTAAAATGATGCCTATGTATGTATTGCAGTATTCTATCAGAATCACTAGTGGCAATGGGTGACCATGTGAAATGACAATTTTAAATCAAAATACATTACTTTGATTATAAATATATAGTTGGTCTTTGTTTTTGTCTGTCTATCTATATACATTTTGAATCAGTTTTCAGTCAGTTCGTCAGGTTGCCAATATAAAGGTAAAGCTGCCTTCGAGTTGCAATGCCAAGAACACCAATATATATTTATAGCAAATGCACTAGAGTAGAAGTGATGCCTCATGTCCTCCAACCACCTGCTGCCCATCAAGCACTGCCTGCACAGTCTTTGCATCCACACTACATGTGCAACAACTGAGGGACTCGTGTGATGGAGAACAACAATGTCAAGTTTCTTTATCCAGATCGCTTCTTTGATGCGCCTTGTTCTCAAGTCTGACTCCCTACCTACAAATTTGGCCCTCACCTAGTTGACTGTGCAATTATTTTGAGTCTTGTGATCTGTAATGGCTAATTTATACATTTCATTTTCCTGTCTGTCTGTTGCTTCATTTGTATGCTCTGCTTTTGCTGCGTTTTCTTTGTGTTCTGCAAATTCCTAAGGTTTGTTTTGTTTCTGTGATGTACAAGGCATTGCAATTCTGACAGGTTATGGAACCAGTTTGCTCATGCTTTGTTGTTCCACTTTGTCTTTTGGCCTTACCAGTGACCTCCTAATGGTGTTGTAAGCTTCATTGCTACATTCACATGGTATTTTTCATGACCCGTGATGTGTTTGGACACACTAACATCATTGGACATACCAACATGCATTTGACCTTTCTTTTTCTACCGTCTTCTTTCTCATGTTGTCTTTTGTCTCATCTTTCTCTGTACCATTGATATGGCCCATTGTGGTTCACTGCATCTTGTTACCGCATCCTTGAGGTGTTCTCTTTCTTTTTGTTTATCTTCCTCCTCGGTCACAACTATTTCGCATTTGTTTAGCAATGTACAGATCTTCTGGTGTTATGGATGATGTGAAATATCACAGGAAAAATGGTGAATTGACTGCAAAAAAAGTAAAAAGAATACCGATATATCCACCTAGCCTGATGAACCGCTTCACTCGTATTTTATTTTTGGTCTTTGATTTTTCTTTTATTAATACGTGATCATAATAGAAAGGGCCTGATTAAGATGAGTAAGTATCACCGTATTGTTGTTGTTGTGGCTCTCATAGCGGGTCTGACGATAGCGGCCTGTGTTGTAGTCATCACTGTTGTCTTAGTCTACAGGAGGAGATGGATAGTTTTTCCGTGGACTGATTTATATTAATTGCTACACTAGAGCTCAAACACATTTGTTTGTTTTATAACATGTTAAATTGTTGAAAGTCACATGTGACCAACCTCCGAGAAAGATTGAGGTGTTACCGTTGTATCAGTAGACTAAGAATGGATGTCACAGACCTTTGTTGCCAACTAATCCACCAGAGAAATCATTAGCAATAATGGTACTGCAATATGACAATAACAGCCAACATCCATGGTAGAAATAAATGTTATATAAGCATAACACCTTATATTTTTTGTTAAATAGAACTACAGTTTTGTTAGCTTCTGTGACATGTATGATGTCTTCAATACGAAATACTGTATAAGTCGCACAATGATGCAATCTACTGTCATATTCTTCCACAGACGCAGAAGTCCAGCCAGTTATCCAGCCCTGGACAATCAGTCCACACAGCCAGACATGAACTTATACACAATCACAGACTTTGGCAGATCTGAACAACCTGAGACAAATCTGTATCAAACCGTGCCAGAGATATCGCAACACATCCATCCATCTGATGACACACACGTGTACTACAATGGGCATACAGTGGTGCCACCTGATGATGAACACATGTCCTACAATACTGAACAGACAGTGGTGCTATCTGGTGGTGAACATGTATACTACAACGAGCAGTCTGGGGCGAGAGGAGCGAAAAAGAAACCAGAGAACAACCTGCAGACTTCACGAGACGTTCCACTCGATGAGTTGTACAGCAAGCCAAACAAACAGCGCAAACCTGAGAATGACTCGCAAGACAACGACTATGTGTGGACAGCTGAGGGGAGTGGAGGGGCTGAGGGGAGTGGAGGGGCTGAGGGGAGTGGAGGGGCTGCGGGGTGTGGAGGGGTTGTGGGGAGTGGAGGGGCTGAGGGGAGTGGAGGGGCTGCGGGGAGTGGAGGTGCTGCGGGGAGTGGAAGGGTTGTGGGGAGTGGAGGGGTTGTGGGGAGTGGAGGGGTTGTGGGGAGTGGAGGGACTGGGGGAGTGGAGGAGAAAGGGGGACAATTGGGGGAGACAGGGTTCTAGAATAGACATTGACCACAGTGTGAACCCAGACAAAAGGTCAGTGGAGGTCAGCCCCAGTTCACCAGGTGTCACTTATACTGAAGTCTTGCGCAAGAAGGACACACACACTGACCAGCTGGTGGACGGTGGAGAGACACCTGGTGACAGTGATATGGTAACGGTTGAGAACGAACTCTATAATTAACTGGTATAGCAATGCAATTTCAATAAACTTGCATGCAAAAAAAAGACACAATAAACATTGATACCACAACAATAATGATGATACATATGTAGCAGAGAACCAAATATGTCATGTTAATTCACAATTAACGTTATATTAACAAACAAAAAACATTCCCAGTACAGGTTGTAGAAGTTATATGAGTATGTACAGATGAGTATCTCTATCTTTGTATTGGTATACTCAAGTATGTTCAGCTGTTCATACAAGCCATGGACACAACATGTCACTATCTTTGTATTGGTATACTCAAGTATGTTCAACTGTACATACAAGCCATGGACACAACATGTCACTATCTTTGTATTAGTATACTCAAGTATGTTCAACTGTACATACAAGCCATGGACACAACATGTCACTATCTTTGTATTGGTATACTCAAGTATGTTCAACTGTACATACAAGCCATGGACACAACATGTTTATATCTTTGTATTGGTACACTCAAATACCTTCAGCTGTACATACAAGCCATGGACACAACATGTCACTATCTTTGTATTGGTACACTCAAATACGTTCAGCTGTACATACAAGCCATGGACACAACATGTCACTATCTTTGTATTAGTATACTCAAGTATGTTCAGCTGTACATACAAGCCATGGACACAACATGTTTATATCTTTGTATTGGTACACTCAAATACGTTCAGCTGTACATACAAGCCATGGACACAACATGTCACTATCTTTGTATTGGTACACTCAAGTATGTTCAGCTGTACATACAAGCCTTGGACACAATATGTATCTATCTTTGTATTGGTACACTCAAGTATGTTCAGCTGTACATACAAGCCAAGGACACAACATGTCACTATTTTTGTATTGGTATACTCAAGTATGTTCAGCTGTACATACAAGCCATGGACACAACAAGTCACTACCTTTGAATTGGTACACTCAAGTATGTTCAGCTGTACATGCAAGCCATGGGCACAACATGTCTCTATCTTTGTATTGGTACACTCAAGTATGTTCAGCTGTACATACAAGCCATGGACACAACATGTCTCTATCTTTGTATTGGTATACTCAAACCAAATCAAATTTATTTGACTCATTACAGTATACTCAGATACAAATAAAACTAAGACAAATCATATATAATAGCATAATGAAAACAAGGGAAGAACATTATATAATGTTATACTCCCTACTGAATATTTCAATGTAAATACATATATTATAATATTGAAAACGAAAACAGCGTGCAGGTGTAGAAAACATAATCATGATTGAAATATATGTTATATATTAACATCATTGAGTAAAACTGTGGAATACCCTACAGGAAAGCATCACCAGCAGTAGAAGCATAAGGGCTTTTTAAAAAACTATAAGTCCCATCTTCTGTCTACTAGGTCTAAGAAAACATCCAAATAATTCAAACAAGACATTACATAGTCTACCCCAGTAGGCACTGTATATTGCATTATTTGTGAACTTGAAATATTTTGCAATATGTTGTATTGGTACAATAAGTAACTATACTTGTTGGGGGTGAACTATACATAAGTATTACACTTCTGTTCACCCCCTTTCCACCAAAACTTTTTTTGTTCACTTGTTAAAAATGTTGTATTTTGGAAAAACGGGATGTACAACTGTTTTATGTTGTTGTCGGAAATAAATGACTTACTTACTAATATGAATTGTTTAAGTATACATTTGTAATTAATTACTGAATAAGTTGTAAATTTAAGTCTTGCATTGAAATAATTCCAAATAAACCCTTATTTCTTATTGAACGGAGTCTTATTTCTAAAGTTGCCACAGACATGTGCATTTGTGTAGATTGTCTTGTATTGTAACTATGAACATCTTTTAAATTAAGTTTAAACACATTTTCAAAGATAGTAGGTAAAAGACCCATCTTGTATTTATACATAAACATTTGTATTGAATATATGTACAATTGCTTAAATGTTAACATGTTTAGTAATGTAATGAGGTTTTGTATGAGCCAATCTATCGGCTCAAACAAGCATTCTCACTGCTTTCTTTTGAATCTTTCTAATATTTGAACAATATGTGTCAAATGCACCTCCCCATACTGCAATATGTTAAGTGACGGAATAAAAACAAGTAATATATGGTAACCAAACATGATCTAGTTTGTAATCATATGGCTTTGTTGCGAATTCCAACACTTTAAGAAATGTTATATTTCACTTGGTTAATGTATTCAGCCAAGTTGAGTTTGTTATTAATACTAACACCAAGAAATGTTGTAGAAGGTACTTGTTTAATAACATTATCATTAATGTTAAGTTGTGTTGGTTTGGTATGTGTTCTGTTTGGTGTTCTAAATATTGGGTCTTATCAATCTTTAAAGATAGTTTTTTGGCATTTAACCAAATTAATTTTTTTTTAATTAAATATTAATTGTGTTAGTTATATCATTGAAATGATCACCATTAATAAATACACTAGTGTCACCAGCAAATAAAATAAAAATAAAATATCTCGGACATTAGCAATATCATTGAGATATAATAGAAAAGCAATGGCCCCAGGATGAACCTTGCGGTAAACCACAAGTAGTTTGTTTTGTGGAGCTGGTGTTATTGTAATATACATATTGACTTCTATTCGATAATCCAGTCATTGGCTAAGCCACGTATACCATAACTTGGGAGTTTCTAACACACTATATCTCATGATTAACTGTATTGAATGCTTTAGATAAGTCTAAGAACACCCCTGGCATAAGTTGTTTATTTTGTAAGGCTTCTGACATTTTGTTTACAATGGTTATTAGTGCCATGTTAGTATAGTGATTTTTTCAAAAAACAAACTGATATTTATAAAAATTATTATGTTTATTAATAAAATTTGACAACCTGTTATACATAAGTATTTCCAATATTTTAGACAAAGTAGGTAATATTGAAATTGGCCGGTAGTTAATAAGTTTTTTCTTTAGGTTGGTAAATAGGTATTACCTTTGCTATTTTTAATTCATCTGGGCATATTTGAGTATTTATTGATAAGTTATATAAGTATGTTAATGGTTTAATCAAACTTTTATGTTTGTAAAATTAATTTACAAGAAATGTCATCCCATCCAGGACAAGATGATTTTGAGAGAGCTTAACATTACTGATACAATGATACACTTACAAATAAGATGCGTCCAAAATGCATGTGCTCATATTATAACGATGCAGACAAAACGAGACCATGTCACGCCCATGTACTATCTTCCTGTGAAGAATTGCATTACTTTCAAGACTCTACTTCTCACTTTCAAATGCCTTCATGGCCTCGCACCTCCATATCTATCAGCACTTCTCTCTCTGTATCGCCCGACACGCTCCTCCGATAAACTACTCCTTAAACAACCCACTACCCGCACTAAACTCGGCAATCGAGCATTCTCTTGTGCCGCTCCAAGAGCGTGGAATCAACTACCACTCACTTTTTACAAATTATTTTAACATTCTATGATCAATGATCGTAGTTGTTAATATCTTTATTTTGATTAATTTAATATTATAATTTATTTATTTTATTGTTTTAATAGCTTGCATACTTGTGTTTATTTATTTATTTTAAGACAGTATAGCTGATATTACTTAGTAGTAATGATTGCAAATGTTGTACCACATTAGTAATTGTAAACATATATATTGTATAATGTTATTTATTTATTTGCAATAACCATTGTAAAGCCAGAACAATTATTTGGATGGGGTGCTATATAAGAAATAAATTATTATTATTATTTAACCTGTTGTACAGGTATTGTTATTAAAAAAGTTAAATTTTCTCTTTCTCTTTTTTTTAAATAAATTTTAATCATCACATGTTTAATTTATCATAACTGTCTGTATTATTGAACACATCAGTACTCGCATTTCAGCAGCATTTAAGCAGAATTATGTTGCTTGGGACAGTCTTAGAGAAAATGCGTGGCATTGTGAAAAATTTCTATATATGATACGCCTGTCTAAAGTTCAGCCAGCTACACTTTTCTGTTTGAACATAACAATAAACATGTCTGTGTGTAGCCATGTGTGACAACCAACAAAGGCACTTATCCTATAACACAAGCAGTGTAGCTGTGTGTTCTTTCAACCTCTGAACTACAGGAGCACACATGTAAATTAGGTTGGTAGAGGCATAGATCAATAGCTGTCGTGATACTGTTTGACATTGGAACAATCCTACTGTTGGTGCTAGTTGTCATGTCATCAACAAACTGGTGGAATTATACTTGGTAAGTTCTACATCTTCACTTGTGTTTCATGAGATGTAAACATCTTGAGAGGTGGCTGGAGCAACCAAATATTACTCTGCAAACTCCACTTTGTAAACCATGTCAGCTTTGAGTCACATAAAATATGACACCTATTGAAAACTGTGAACATGTTTCAAGTTATATAAAAGTACTAAAGTATGAGCAGAATTGTACTGTCATTCCCAAGTTACTTCATGTGTTATGTTGCGTGGCATGCATGCAAATGACAGGCATCAGCACACATGTGACATAAAACTGTTGTGACAATCATTTACCAGTTGTCTCTTAGGTCTATTAGGGTAGTGAGAATTCATTATAATATCAAGATTAGGGTCACTGCAACTGTAATTGATTAAAAATTGAAACAATAAAGTTTTTTCTAATTGAAGCCTGTAGCTGTCCGATTGCATAATAGATTTGTGTGTTTTAACCAGTGTTTTTGTGTTATGGTTTTGCGATCTCCACATTTTCCAAATTACATGATAATAACAGATCTTCAGTTCAAAATAAATGAGTGACTTTTATATTTTAGCTGTGGACAATCACCTCTGTCAAAGTATCATATCATCCTGTCAAATTATTACAGTTTGCATGACAATGTCCTTTTAAGTTAGTATGGCAACTGGCAAACCAATGGACACAGATAATCACGAAAGGGTTCGTTTTTCGGTCTATCCGATCTCTCTTAGTGGTCTCACAGCTAAGCACAAGTGAGTTGGCACCTATGAAACATGAATTTATTGATAATTAATAACAATATTAGGTTATTAAGTGAACTAGCTAGACTGTTAGTTAAGCAAACCTCGCGAGTTATTTTCAATTAGGAGATAAACAATCCCACATTAGTAGGTGTTGATTAAATGTGGGATTGTTTAAGATGTTTTTTTAAATTTTGTAGTGGTTAATTTTAAGTTTGTTTATTTCTTGTTTTCTGCTTGCAGTCAATTCAGTTGGATGCATTTACACAAATAATGGATTACTCAGTCTGCAGTGTAACAACTCCCAAAGTATTCATGTAGTGAATGCAACAATTGGACAGAGTTCCCAACAGGGCCGATATGAGAAGACATGCTGCCCTTCACCGAATGATGATAAAGTTGAAGAACCCATTATTAGTGTGCAAGACATCAAGGCCAGATGTGATGGAGAGCAGAAATGTGATGTATCGGTCAGGCAGTTGAGAATCAGGGGGAAGACAGTGACTACGAATCAGTTAACTACGTTTGTAACAACAGTCCCTCAGGTAAGCTGATATATGGTGTACTGTTTCATTGTCAATGGAATTTATAATCTATTATTAAAAAACAATGTAATTTATATACATTTACATTTTACTTGCTCTAACAGATGCACCAGTGAAAAAGAAATGACATAAGCTCGTTAATTTTGATCATAAGTTAAATGGGTATACAAATTAGCTGAATTAAAATAATAATACAAAAGTATTTATATAATGTGTCATATTTTCAGGAATTAATCTGTTCAAGGATTATACATTAAGTATTTAAAAAACTAAATAATATAGAATGGGGTAAAATGCAACAGGAAAGTAATGATGCCATCATACATAATTGAATATACCGGTAATGTGAATCTATGTTCATAATAATGGTTAATAATTTTAGTTTAAATATTTCTTTCTACTTGCAGTAAATTGTGCTTTTTACAAAAATGATAGTGAATTATGATAGCAATGTAACAATTCCAAATTAATTCATAAAGTGAATATACAACTGTATTCTATAGTAGTCTATACTGTCTGTCTGAATTTGCTATGTTTTTACAGTCAAATCTGTAGGTTGCCAGTATAAAGACAACACTTCCTTCCATTTGGAATGTGAAGAAAGCCAACACATTTACATGATCAATGCAATATTGGGAAGTAGTGATGCAGCATGTGGAGAGGAATGTTTGCTGCCCATCAAATCGTACCTGTGCAGTATTTGCACCCAAACATGTGCAACAATCGAGAGCCTCTTGTGATGGACAGAAACAATGTCAAGTTGTCAACTGTGGTCAAAGGACGGTGTTATTTCTCTTCCTGGATACCAACTGACTATGAAGTAGTTTATTTCTTCTGCATAAATAATCCTCCAGGTAAGTTAGTACTGCATTGCTTGATCTGAACTGCACAGTTCACTTGGCAGACAGAGAAAAAAGGTGAAAGAGAAAATTAATTGTGCCCAGGTAATTATGCAGTAATTACACTGACATGTCATGTACTTTGTTTCAACATAATTATTGGGTTGTTACACTGTAACTCCTGTTGGCAGTTAAGGTCTTTAGTTAGCACTTTAAAGGGATGCTTGTTTAGTAACCTGCAATTAGTTACAAGTGTTAATTACAGCTGTCAAAGTGCATGCATGACCAGACATGCCCAAGTGTTTACATCTGTAGAGCATCACCATAAGAAAGACAGCTCCAGTGAATAGCCAATAATCATCCAACGGCAACAAGCTTCTAAATTTACAACACACAACAGGAAACATTATAATTATTACTAACAGTCAATGACAAAGTTAAATAGTTGTACACTGTATTCAAATAAAACCCTTTGAATAAAAATATGATAGTTTTATATTGCAATTACAACCATTATAATACTCATTTTATATTCTTCTAAGACATTTGTTTATCATGTTAATAATTTTTTTTAATATTTAATGTAATTTAATGGTTCTACCTACTTCATCTTAATTTCTTTCTTTCATTATATATCATTCTACACCTGTAAATTTTATTAATGTCTAGATGTGCATTAATGACACTGATATTTTTTGGCCGCTGTAATTGCTGTTGACTGACAGATGCTGACATAAGTGCCATGTACCACAGCAGTCTTCAGCAGGATGGTGGCAGTCAAAGTTGTAACATTGTACAAAGGCACAGCATTGGATAGCTCACCACATTGGCATTGTAGAACTTGTAGTGGACTAAATATTTGTTGATAAATTCTAACAAGTCAATGATGACAGTTTCTTCAGGGTATCTCAAGCAGCATTATTTATAGATTTGGCAATTCTTTAATGTGTATCATTTTCTGTAGTTGAATATTTGTATTCCCATAATATGGCGGCAGTTTCCGTAATGCCGTAATCTGAGGTGAATTTCCGTAATGATTACAGAAAATCCGTAATGGTAGGCATCCCTGCAGTGATCAAAATAGGGGGCGACTCAAGGTGATCATAACAGGGGCTGACTGAGAGTAACCATAATAGGAAGTGTATAAAGTGTCACTGTGTTGTTGTTGTTGTTGTTGCAGCTCTCATAGTGGGTCTGACGACAACGACTAGTATTGTAGTCATCACTGCTGTTTTAGCTATCACCATCTGCAGAAGGAGGTGGGTCGTGTGTCTGTGATATATTCTATGATTATTACTACACTGGGGGGTAAAACATATTTGTTTGTTTTTATAATATTTTACAATGTTAACAGTAACCGACCTTCAGAGTGTCCTTCAGAGGTAGAGTATGAATGGTTGTTACAGGACACTGTCACCACTCACCAACCGATCTATCTGTCAAGCCTGGTCACACCATAACATAAATTTGAACTTTTGTTTCCTTGCTACCACGGTTGGATTAAACAGTGCTCGCTATTGTAATTAAAAATAAACACATTTTCTATTATAGACGATCCTGAATGATAACATTATATTAACAACATCTTGCTTTGTGTTCTCACATGTAACAAGTATTTTTATGACTGCAATACGGTACTTCACATACAGCAACATCTGAGTAGTAATGCAATGCCCACACAACAACTGAAATGTGGTTTAAGTAATGCCACCACACCATGGTTTGTGTAGACATGTCACACCATGAGAATGCACCAGAATCAGCGCTGTAAACAAGGAAATGTATTTCTTGTATTTAATAACACATTACATATAGCACCACCAGTATTCATTCTGGGGCCCGAAATGATCAAGGTCAATGATTTAAGCTATGTACAGTGATTATGAAAAATCTGAAATGACCATATCAAACTAAATGTTGAATCTTGAAGTACATCTAAGAAAATCAGACATAATATATATTATTATTTTAAGAATGCAATCATGGAATTCACTGGTATTGTTTAGACAAATCTAAGATGTTACAAGGTTGTTGTTCTGTTGCGCCACTGAGCTTGATTTTCGAGGATATTGGTGCACAAGAAGTCACTGTTATTATTTTATTATTAGGTTGTACATGACTATACATGTATATTTGAAATTGAACTAGGTGTTCTAACAAAACAATACAGAACACACTATAACACATTTACTGATATTTTCCACAGAAGATAATGTCCAGCCGGCCAGCCAGACACCGCAAGATTGATGACACCCATGTGTACTACAATGAGCAGTCTGGAGAGAAGAAGAAACCAGAGAACAACCTGCAGACTTCATGAGACGTTCGACTCGATGAGTTGTACAGCAAGCCAAACAAACAGCACAAACCTGCGAATGACTCGCAAGACTACGACTATGTGTACAGACATGAGGCAGTGAGTGGGAAGAGAGGGAGGTTGATAGATGGAAACCCGGACTTTGAATATGCTGAAATTGACTCCACAGGTCAGTCTGGTGTGACATCAAACACCAGGTCACAAGGCGTTATATATGCTGAGGTCAAGCGAAAGAAGGACACAGACACTGACCAGCAGGTGGATGGTGACAACGACATGGTGATGATTGAGAATGATCTCTACACCATTAACTAATGGCAGTGAGCCTCATGTGTGTTACAATTACATGGAAGTTACATTTATGAAACAGTATGATTATTAGACACTGCTACGACTGTATTAGAATGTGTAGATGCAAGCATATGCATTCTTACATACCTGTACTTATTAACTGCATGTAAGGTGATTTTTAACGAATCTTTCTTACAAAGGGCAAATGAGAATATATGTGATATACACACACCAGCTGTTTACATTATATACTAAGATTTGCCATGAACAATCCAATGTGGTGCAGTTTTCTATGTCTGACAAATTCACTACAGCTAGGGTCATTCATTTGAAATCTCCTTTCCATGCATTCAGTTTTATATGACCTGCAACAACAAAGTGGGTATTAAGTGACAGAATTGTGAAATGAAGTTTTGTAATTTTATTGATTCCACAGCTTAAAAATTATACCTCATTCGTTGAAATGTATTCTCAATAGTTTTTTTATTTATTGCTCAATTTGAAGCAAACAATTTCGAGAAATGTGGTCGTTTTGACCCATTTAACTATTTTTTTTAATCTACGGGGTTTGTAAATGCATATATTTTATTAGTTTCGGATTATTTGTTGCAGAAAATAAAGTGGACATGGAAAGCTGAGATAATTAGGTAGCATTTCTGTCAAAATCACAAAACTGACTGGACATGACATAGACATTTACAAGAGTGAAGAATAAGCCTGTGCTTCTTAAATCCCGCTTCACTGTCGCGGGTCACACGTGTGCCAAGTTTACGCTTCAGTTTATAAAAGGATGGTCACTTGATGAGTAATACATGCATTACTTGATCGGGTGGTTTTGTGTACTTTTGAGATCACCCTTTGTAAGGAAAGAGGAAGTTCAATGAAAATGAATATGATTCATAGGCACATGTGTGCAGTCTGGTGCGAGGTACAACAGAGCTACTTCACCTATAACAAGTTGTGTAGTTGGGTTCTTTCATCAACTACTCGAGTAGGTGACAGTGTCAATGTGAGGTGACTTGAGTAGGAACAGAGATGTGTAGATGTGTACAAAACAAGACATTTTTTACAGCACGTACAGATACTAACAGAAAAAACCCTGGAGAACACTATGACACTGTTTAACACCGGAACACTCCTATTTACAGCGTTGTGTGTCGTCTGTCAACAACAAGTTGGACGTAGTACTCTGGGTAAGTTAAAACTATTCACTTCAGTTTTACAAGAAAAATCTTGGTAAGTGTAGACATACTCTCATAATCATGTAGATGCCAGCATGTATACCATGTTATGTGTTAGTTATAATTCAGATTAAATGTGACATCTTTAGTAGATTTAGCAAGACTGCCTCCCAAAGAACAAACCCAAGATGGCAACTGAACAAGGGTGTCTTTGGCTTATCGAGAGCCCAACTTTTAAAATCTTTTTATTACTCAAAATAAAAACGCATAAATAAGATTTCACTATCACTTCAAAGTCATCTCAGTCTTCTGTCTGTCTGTCGATCTTCACACAGCCTTTCCACAGGCTAACGTTGCAGTTCTGGTGTGCCCGCTTGGTGTATTAAAACTCAATGTGAAAAGAAAACCCAGTACAATATACAGTGTATGTGGTTTAAATAAGTAAGACAGTTTATAGTTGAATGAGGTGGGCTGGTAAAGCAATGTAATGTGGTAGTCTGAACTTTTAGGTATTTCTTACATCACATCCTTTTACTAAGAGAATTAATTAAGTTATGTAAATCAGTAATCCGTGTATACACAATCATTTTTCTTTCTGTTTACAGTTACACGTAACTCGTTGGGATGTGTGTACCAAAATGACGGATATGTTCATCTACAATGTAACAGACCGCACACTATACAGATATTGAATGCAACAGTCGGAATAAGTTCAACAGAGTGTCGCAGTGAGAACAGATGCTGTTCGTCACCTACAGATGTCACTGCTGAAGAATCCCATGATGATATGCATGATCTGAGACGGCGATGCAATGGACGGTATAAATGTGACGTCGTTATCTTCAAGAAGAACACTGGCGGGGAAATTACTGACTATGAATCGGTTAAATATATTTGCCGCAGATTAGGTAAGCTAATAACGGATGTTTCAGTACTAAATAAATTCATTGACATTTGATATAAAATATGGACCACACATCTGAGAACGTCAAGATAAAGAAGGGGACACATTATTATTTTATTTTCTATAGGGGACGAGGTTAATCTTATTATTGCAGTACACAAAATATTCATTCAAATTTTATCACAATGACCCAAGTTTGAGCTTGTCATGTCACTGAACTGCTGCAAAATTTTCTTGAAATTATACAATCCCATTTTTAAGTAAATTAACATGGGATACGTTCACCATGAGGTGTTGCCAGAAACAAGAAGAATTTGTATACATACGCAAGAGAACCTTCTCTTAATGATATAGCCACATATATGCTGTCATTCAGCCACCAAAAAGTATTACACCTCAGCCATGCACAACTGTGGATATTAGGTGTTTTTTACTGTTTCTACTGTACTCCACTATTTGGCGCCACTAGATCATTCATTTTGTTTTTAAAATAAACATGGCACTATTTACACGCACCCTGTTTTACTGACACCTCAGAAATAATTTACTGTAAAGGATAGGAAATTAGTCCTGCTAATAAAGTCACCTCGCTATTCAGGTCACTTTGTCCAGTTCCGAAGGTGACCTTAATAGAGAGGTTTCACTGTACATTGAACCCGGAAGTGATTTAGTGATCTGTCCTCACAAGTGATGCATTAACATATATTTATGTGTCAATCATACTGCAAGCCCACCCAAATACCTATTTATTTTCCCTTTCTTTTTGTAGAAAAATCTGAAGGTTGCCAGAATAAAACCAGTGCTTTCTTTGAGTTGAAATGTAAAGAACATCAACATATTTACATATTGTATTCAATATTAATAAGAAGTCATCCACCATGTGGGAGGAAGACGGGTCAATCAGCTGCTTCCTGCAAGGTGTATGCATCCACACGACATGTGCAACAACTGAAGAACTCGTGTGATGGACAGCAACGATGTCAAGTAACGGTGGCCAAAGAACGGTGCTATTATTATTATGGAACACGTTACCAAGGAATAACTGATTATCAATCAGTTTACTACTTCTGCATCAATAATACTCCAGGTAAGTTATGTAAATCAGTAATCCGTGTATACACAATCATTTTTCTTTCTGTTTACAGTTACACGTAACTTGTTGGGATGTGTGTACCAAAATGACGGATATGTTCATCTACAATGTAACAGACCGCACACTATACAGATATTGAATGCAACAGTCGGAATAAGTTCAACAGAGTGTCGCAGTGAGAACAGATGCTGTTCGTCACCTACAGATGTCAATACTGCATTGCTTGATTTGAAGTATTCAGTATTCAAAGTATTCAGTATTCACATACAGTCAAACCTCACTTTACAGTCACCTCAGTTATACAGCCACCTTGCAATTAAGGTCATCCTAGGACAGTCCCAAATGATTTTTGTAACAATAAAGTAAGGGAAATTAGTTCTGCTAATATGGTCACCTCACTATTCAGGTCACTTTTGTCCAGTCCCAAGGGTGACCTTAATGGTGAGGTCCCACTGTATTGCTGACTTTTTATTATTAGGGGCAGACTTGGTATTAGAGGTCATTGACCTGACACTTGATTTAACTTCTCTTGAATGTGACTTGAGTCGGCCCCTTTCTCAAGTGCAATCTGAAATCACCATCTTCTGCTGTCTGATAGCGGTAATAATATTATATTAAGTGAAAAATTTTCATCAAAATGACTACCGGCAGTGTGTGGTACACAGACATATATGACTCATATTAATCACAATTGTAATAAATAATAGTGTTAATAAACTGGATGTTTTATCAATTATATTTCACTAGCATCATCATGTTTTCAAAACTGAGTGCAACTAGACTTGAGACTTGAACGGAACAGTGAAACCTTGGAACTCATCTTGAAATTCAGTCTGACTATGTCAAATGTCTTACAACTGCTGCCCGGAAGTAATAGTGAGTGGTTATAACACTTACCTGGAATAAGTTTGTACACCTGCAACAACAACCTAGAACAACACATAAGGTGACTGCTAAGCTAAGTAAACACAAATGTTGTGCATCGCTGACTTGTCTGTAAAAAATAGCTTTTAGCACTGAAACAAAGAAATAATGTGTCTGACACTGTAACAAAACTATATGAGAATGACATCCATTGCTACTGTTGTAGAAACAGTCACAACAGCAATGCCAATCACAACCACAGCAGCTACAGTTACAACAGCAGCTGCAACAACAACAGCAGTATGGAACAAAACAGTCTTGACAACAACTGCACATACACCAGACAGTAGAGAGAGCAGCAGAAGTCAGTCATCAGACACGGACAGACAAACCACCTGCAGTCAAACAAATATCGGTAAGACTCAATGATATCTTATATAAAGTTTAGTTTCACATGTAATTTCTTCACAATATTTATCATAAAAATTATTTATTCCAATGTCTATCCCCCCTCGGTTAGGCATTATTATAGTGGAATATACCAGTTTTATTTTATTATCAGTACCATTAATTTTAACAGTTCTATCATACAGTATATTTATTTTTTCTCTATGTAACAGATGGGTGTTAAAGGATGACTTTACGAATACTCTTAGACACCCTTCAAGAGTAGTCACTCTATAAATATGGCTACATTTTTGGCTCTGACAATCTAACCATTAAAAACATGGGGAATTCAGAATGATTATTTCATGCATTATGGAGATTACTCAGATTTTGATAGGGTAAGAAATATGTAGACTATACAAACTATGAACACACCTAAATTAAAAATTTGTCCATGTCACATTGCATGTTCAAAAGCAACAAGAAAGATGCCATCTGTCAATAACAGGAAAATGCATTGGCTTTTTATCAGAACAAAAGTGATCTGACTTAATGAAAAAGAAGTCCTGAGACCGTTCTTAAACACTTTTACTTACAAGATTGCATTGCATTGATAAACATACTTATTCATACATTAAATAAATCCTTAAATTATCCACAAATTTGTAATATATATTTTGGTTACACTGTAAATGCAATGACCATGTTCTTCTGGAATTTAAATACTTCATAAAATGAGTTGGCACCTCTTTATTAGTTACTATTGCAGCCATTTTGCTTTGACTGAATGTTGGACTCATTAGAGAGGGATCAGTTTATTGCTATTATATACTGCACTGATTACATATTTGATGTGGACATAAATGCAAGTTGTTCTCATTATTAAATGAACATAAACCTAAAAGGAAGGTTTCTGAGTATCACTGTGTTGTTGTTGCAGCTCTCATAGTGGGTCTGATGACAGCGGCTTGTGTTGTAGTCATCGCTGTTGCTGTCGTAGTCGTCATAGTCAGCACAGGGAGGTGGGTAATGTTGCTGCAGACATGTTTTACTAATTAATTATTACAACAATGCGTAAAACCCTTCTATTTGATCTACCCTCATCATCATCATTGGTTGGCAAAAACTAAGGCATTGACAAGCCATTTCCATTAATGTGGATTGTCATTGGGAATAAAAGATCAAGGTCTTTAGTATCAAAGATTGTGAAGAACAGTTTTCAGTATGTTTTTCTCTGTTTCCCTGTTTTTCTTGCCATGAGTGGGTGTTCACAAATTATGTTGTTCAAATTTCTCAGGCATTAGGACGTCTTCAGTACAGAACATCTTATCACAGAACGTACTGTTATATTCTTCCACAGGCACAGAGAACCAGCCAGTCATCCTATCACAGACAACGATCCTACACAGCCGGACATGAATCTGTATGGAATCACCAACTCCAACCAATCAACATCACCTGAGATAAATATGTACGACACTGTTCCAACAGACACCATGACATATCCATCCGATAACACACGTGAGCATAACAACAATGGACATACAGTGGCGGCATCTGATGATGAACAAGTGTACTATGACAATATTGAACATACAGTGGCGCCATCTGACAGAGAACATGTGTACTACAACCAGTCTGGGGCGAGAGGAGCGAACAAGAAACGACAGAACAACCTGCAGACTTTACGAGACATTCCACCTGATGAGTTGTACAGCAAGCCAAACAAACAGAGCACACCTGAGAATGACTCCCAAGACTACGACTACGTGTGTACAGCTGGGGGGAATTGTGGAGAAAGGGGGACAATTGGGGGAGTCCGGGATCTAGAATATGTAGACATTGACCACAGTGTGAACCCAGACAAAAGGTCAGTGGAGGTCAGCCCCAGTTCACCAGGCGTCACTTATACTGAAGTCCAGCGCAAGAAGGCCGCAGACACTAACCAGCAGGTGGAAAGTGGAGAGACACCTGGTGACAGTGATATGGTGATGGTCGAAAACGAACTCTATCATTAATCAACGAATCATTAATACTTACTGCAGTTACATGTTTGTTACACATGTATACCACTACATATGTATTATATACACCATGTTACACCTGTATTACACCTACATGATAATATCATGTTACACTTACGTTACATGATACACCCGATGTTGCACTTATATGATACACACCATGTTACACTTGTGTTATACCTATGCGATACACACCATGTACCATGCAGACTACACGGACAAACCAATACTACAGTTTCAACTAGTAATAAACATCCAGACTTACAGCTCATATCCGTACTAATATCTGCCTTGTATCTTCAGCAAACCAGCCATGATTCTTTGTTGAAAACTCCTCTTGCTGGGAGCCTTAATCCACGTAATGAAGAGAAACACTGTAACTGTACATGGACAGTACACAATAAAATTACATTTAATACTAAAGATTAATGAAACACAACTGTGTATCTATTTCATGCTAATAACTAGTAAGTAAGTGAGACAAAAAAATCTTCAAAAATTATAAGATGTTCATGGGCTGCAGAAACCCAGACACTACAACTTGGGATATATTACATCATTAGATAATAAACAAGATATCAACATTACAGATTTGTTTACACAAGGTAGGCCATACGCTAACTGTTGCTGAATACGCTACATACAACATATTCTATTACGCTGCAAGTATTCCATTGAATCATTTTGTTCAATTGCTGGCAATATGAAGATCATTACGGTCTGTCTGTATATTGCATATTGACTACAAGTTTAAAGTGCCACGTAGATTCATCTTCCCATACATTACAGTGGACATTTGCTAGAAGAACAGGAGTACCTACTTAAACGGATCACCTTTGAAATCTCCATTCAGACTTGCACTATGTTATGTAACCCATGGTGCATGGATACAGGAACATTGGATGTATGGAACAGTTTCACCAAACAGCAACATGTTCCATATAGCCAGTGTCCACTACACCTGACCACAACTGCACCTGTACAGTCATCTGATTCTAGAGAATTACCCCAAAAAACAATTGTGACAATGGAAGGCCGAATGTGTCTATAGGTAGTAGTGTCAATGGAATAACCAATGAAGAACAATCACAGTTTTCATATGAAGGACTGGTTCCCCCTTTGGGAAACCGTTTCCAGCATCATTACTCAGGGCCAGTTTCACAAAATATTTGTACCATATGAAACTTTAAATGAAGGTTCTCAATTCATTAAATCTTCGTAATTTGTACGTTTGCAATGCTCTCTGTGTGTCCTACAACTGTTCTGAGTTAACATCATTTTCATTAAACATCCACATTACTAGTTCCTTCGGCAGCTACGTATGTCATGCACGCTTCACAAAACTAAGTCAGATAACACAGCCATGCAGATATGAATAAATATGTCTGGTGTCACCACTAAGTTAAGTTGTATATCCAGGCGCCTGTTGTTAGTGACCCTGTTACTGACCCTTCCTCTTGGCTACAGACGGTTACACGATTATGTCCCTCACATGATTCTCATCCTTTGTCTCCGTTGATAGGGAGGTTTACATGAATATTACACGATGCCAACATCAAGACACGTTTCTTCTACTTCCCCATTAAATATTACATAAAATTATCTAAATCCACCCGTCTATGCGTCACCATCTGAGCAATGAAATCAACACATTGTTGTTTGTGCATAGTATCGATATTGCCTTCACTGGTCACCCATCAATGAAATCTCCAAGATTCTTGTATTTTGAACACTTACAATCTGAGGAATGGTCATTATTACATGATATATTACATGAACAAAGTTACGTCATATAGAATGAAAACAAACTGTATACAGTGGCAAGTTTGATAGCTATTCAACCTAATGACCTACCAGAGACAGAAACATAGGAGCAGATGACGGAAAGTCTGAAGAATACTCAACCACTTTCTGCCCATTTTGTGGCATATCTGCAATTTTTATTACATTATATATTAGATGGAAAAAGCTACATCATATAAAAAGACAAACTGGCCAAAAGTGTTTGAGAACTAATCAATGCCTGCTGGCTGAAGTGCCAACCAGCAACAGAAACATCGGAGCAGATGAAGTTAAGTCTGAAGAATATTCAACTTTCTCCCTCTTTGGTTACATTTCTGCAAGTTTATCATTTATTTTTAATAATAAATGTGTTTCTGTATGTGGCTGAGATTGGGGCGGGCGCTAACGAGAAGGTGTGTGGTTAACCAAAATGTTCAGTAATTTTTTGGTACGTTTTGGCGGCATAATATTAATTTACAAAGTATACAACTATATGTCTTTCGATGGCCACTTGCTGGAAGACATCCTCTATGGACAACTTTCCACTGGCGCGAGACCACTGGGATACCCAGCCCTCAAGTTCAAGGATATCTCCAAGTGTCACCTGAAGGCCTGTGACATCAGCTCTGAAGAGTGGGAGGCAGTGGCGGAAGATCGCACAGCTTGACGTCAGACTGTACAGAGAAGCAGTGGAAGAGCAGATGGAAAGAGACACCAACAAATGGCTGAGAAGAGGATGCTGCACTACCACTTTTATCATGCTTCATCTGCTGTGGCTGTGGCAAGGACTGTAACTCCAAAATCAGCCTGTACAGCCATAGCAGACGCTGCTGAAGTTCGAGAAGCTGACAATGGGGCACATCAGTGTCGTCTCTTGAGATATATATTATATATTACACAGGGTTTTTAAATAATATTGTCATTTTGAATTATTTAATGATACTAAACATTACACTTTTCCAAAGCACTCCCAGTGCAAGGTGTCCTACTAAGAAAAGTGTTTATTCATTAACAAACAATGAACAGGGAGCATGAATTATGAATCTGTCATTTATATAACATACATACGCCTGTGCAGCCATGCGTGACAACCAACAACGGTATTTCAACAGTGACAAGTAGTGTAGTACGTTCTTTCAACTTCTGACTCACAGGAGCACATACGTCCGTAATTTAGTTTTGTGGAATGACAGAACTACCGGGTACTAATGCAGCAAGGACACAGCAGTAATGTGATAAGATTTCAAACATTTTCATCATCTTCATACTGTCAGAATAATTATTTATAATAGGACTTCAAGTGGAATTGTTTTACTGCACAGCCAGCGGAGATTTCTGGCAGAAGTTTGTGATTATATCTACACATCATGATCTTGTCTGACACCGGAGTACTCCTACTGACAGTGTTGTGTATCACCTGTCAACAAACTGGAGGAACCACACTCGGTAAGTTCTACATAGTCATTATTTTTATACAGTGTACACATGTTAAAAAAGGCAAACTTACATTGAACATAAATTGCAACATGTAAATCGTGCTAACTGTCCACTTGGAGTAAGAAAAAACATGACATCTTCAATAAGATGCGAGAATTTATTCACTACAATGTAACTTTTTAAAAGAATTTCATTGTGACTCTAAAGTTATCTATGTTCTACAAGCATGCAGACGTCATGCACCAGTGCATATGTGATATGTTAGCGTCATGACTACCATTTACTTCCTTGTTCAACACCGGTCAAGTAATATAGAGTGATTTCATTATAGTACATACCAGGGATAAATTCAACTGTGAATCAGAACATAAACAATAAACTGTTATGTTAACCAAGTTTACAAAATGACACAAATATAATTAGTTTACTATTTCCCATAACTAATCAATGATCCAAAGATGTGTGATATATAATATTCAATTTGAAACATTTCAATGATGGCACCTTTTATTCACCCATATTTTTCTCTTCTTGCATTAATTCCACTAACGTGTAAATTTAGCCAACCAACTAAACACAAAGTCAGGTATGTGCTTGATATAATGCTTGAGATAATGGAATTGAAATACAGGGTGACAGAATTTGCCATTTTAATTGGAAAATCTATGGCCCTATATCATGTCAGTAAATGTTATTGACATGTTGTAAGCCCAAAGATTTTCATTTAAAACTATAACATATTTCTTTTTCTTTGTGTTTGTAGTGAATTCAGTAGGATGCATATACACAAGTAGGCAAGTTGTAAGTATGCAGTGTAATAACTCCCAGCGTATTCAAGTAGCAAAAGCAAAAGTGGGGTGGAGTTCTGCACACTGTCGGAATGAGATGAGATGCTGCCCATCTGTGAGTGACAAAACAGTTCAAGAATCCATAGATGATGTGCAAACCCTCAAGGACATATGTAGTGGAAAGGAGAAATGTGAAGTACCAGTCATCGAATGGGATGACATTGACTATGAATCAGTTAACTATATTTGCAGGAATGATCCTGTTGGTAAGTTGACATTACAGTATTTTGTTTGAGTGACAAATAAATTCATATCTGCAGTAAAAGCAATGCAATATGTGATGTTTGTATGTGTCATTTACTGTGTATATAGTTTTTATTGATAACACAAATACAAAATAGATTATTATAATTTGGCAAAATTTCACTAGACACTAAAGAGAAATAAAATACACATTTTTAGGCCTATCAAGTATGCATAGATCTAAGATCGAACAATTTCTAACAACAATCAAGAATATGAATAATGCCGGTAGTTTACTAGTAAAACCTGGTTGAACACAGAATGTTTTAATTATCTGGACTGATGTTAGAAAGTTGTACTCTTCCCAATTTGCAAGTCACTGAACTGGGAACACTGGTCAATTTTGTGTTGCGTAAAAACAATATATCACCAAAATCTATCATATAAGATATTTCATTGTAAAGCTACAAAATCAGTAAGGAGACAGTCTTAAATGAATCTACTGACCATCTTTGTTCTGTGCATAATATGCATATTGTCTAGGCACTATTTGTATTTCTTTTCTGTTTGCAGTTAATTCTTGGGGCTGTCACTATAACAGCAAGCCTTTCA
The DNA here is from genome assembly GCA_020002185.1 of Paraescarpia echinospica. NCBI lineage: Eukaryota > Metazoa > Annelida > Polychaeta > Sabellida > Siboglinidae > Paraescarpia > Paraescarpia echinospica. The sequence continues at coordinate 31,433,644 of CM034536.1, forward strand.
AGTTAAAATGTAAACAATCCCAACGTATTTTTATTATCAAATCAATATTGGGACGAAGCGCTGCATCATGTAAAAACCAGAGGACCTGCTGCCCATCACAAACTGCCTGTGCCGTATATGCATCCTCACAATGTGTACAACAACTTAAGAACTCATGTGATGGAAAGGAACAATGTGAAGTAACTGTGGTTAGGGGACAATGTAAATACCTACTTTACTTCAAAGGAGACACCGACTATGAATCAGTGAACTACTTTTGTATCAACAATCCTCCAGGTAAGTGAATACTGTATTGCATTACTAAGCAATATAATGCATGCCTGGGTGAGGGAGGGTGGGAGGGAGGGAGGGTGGGAAGGAGAAAGGGAGGGAGGGAGGGAGGGGGGAGTGAGGGAGGGAGGAAGGGAGGGAGGGAGTGAGGGAGGTACAGAGGGAGTGAGGGAGGTACAGAGGGAGTGAGGGAGGTACAGAGGGAGTGAGGGAGGTACAGATGGAGGTACAGAGGGAGTGAGGGAGGTATAGAGGGAGTGAGGGAGGTACAGAGGGAGTGAGGTAGGTACAGAGGGAGGTACAGAAGGAGGGAGAGCAGGGAAGAGGTTGAGAAGGGGAAGGAGAGAAGGGAAGCAGAGGAGATAGGAAGAAAGGGAGTAAGAGGGGGAGAGGGGAGGCAGAGAGTGGGAGCAGGGGAAAGGGGAAAGGGAAAGGGGAAGAGCGTCATTCTGTGGGTGGATTTGGCTGAGTTGTGGTTGAAAGGGTTAAGGCTCAGTTCATGTTTCTGATATTTTTTAACTGTAAAACTAGCACCCCTTTAATAGGAGTACATATTACTGTTCAATTTAAGTATAATTATTTTAATTTGTTTAGTCAGTATAATTTTTGTAATGGGCCGAGTAGGATTTCCATGCCCACTAACACTGTATCTGACATGCCCACTAAAACTACCAAGTACAGTACTGTATGCACTTATAAGATAGCAGTCTCTGTAGGATGAAGCTGTTTGTATGCAAATTCTAATTCATTAGATAAGCAATTTGATTTAAATTGAGATCCAAGGTATCTTGCTACAACTTTTTCAAGTATTTGGGAAATGAAACAGAGATTGGATTCTGGTCTATATTATCTTTAGACAGATATGTTTTCTTGAGGAGAAAGTTTACATAATCATTATATATGTATGTTTAAAACCATGTGGAAAAATACCCAAACTTAGTGATACATTTATAGTATTTGTAATGATATCAAGTAAAGTGGTATGGCATGCTTTCAGTGACATGGTTGGTAATGGATCAAGCAGGATTTGACAGTAACACTTGTCTGCTTGTCCAGGACAAGTAGATACCCATGTCAGACAAGTACATTGCCCAGGACGCTTGTCTGATGGGACAAATTAATTGAGTCACAATATAATATTGTTTATTATGGTAAAAAGATTGAAATAGTTGACTTGTTGACATAATATCAAATTTTAACAGAAGCTGCCCTGCAGTTCGATCTTGCACACACGCATCATTGCTCACTGCATTTACTTCAACACGAGATTAATGCCAACTTAGTCATCAGATGGTGCAAGTAGTACATTTTTAAAACCACTTACCTAGTTACTAGGCGTAGCAACAATGTCAGGCTGAAAATGTAGAAGTTAGATGTGGTTTTTCATTCTTCATTAAAAAAAACCTTTCATTGGTATATATCTGACATATGCTTGTTTTGTTTTAAAATTTAAACGTTCCATGCTACTTTGGAAGTTGGAACGCAGAAAATGTTAATGTAATTTGTCCCTATAAAACACAGATCGTGATCATAGTAAACACCATTAGTACTATTACGATTGAAGCATATTAATGCACTTGCAGTGATAACATTGGCATTTTATCTTTAGCGCATTTTTTTGGTGGGACAGGTAGATTTCTGTTGGAATAAGTAAACAAGAATTAGCACTTGTGCTTTCTGGGAGTTAATGTCGAGCCCTATCAAGATCACAGGTGACATAATTAATTGTTTGACTTCATCAACTGTTGGTGTAAAAAAAAAAATTAAATAATTTATTTTTGAAATTTCAATACTGATATGATTCAAAGATTGGTTTGGAAATGAAAAATGGATAAGGCTAATTTCATCGTTAATATAATTAGAAAACACACAGAGATTTTTTAAAATCATATTTATGTAGACATGGAGCATGCTGTCTGTGTCACTCTGTACAGAAGTTTATTTATACAATTCCATAGCTGATGAGGATTTTCAGAGTTATTTGACACCACATTTGTTTTTGCTTTGCCATTTGCCTATTACAACAATGACATTGCTACACACTTGCTTTGTCGATGTGACCAAGCAATATGTCTGAATTTGTAAAGATACAGTGTCAGAATGTAATCCACCACTAATGTTGCAGCTGTTGACACAACTACAACTACAACAACAGCATCAACCACATCACTTTCAACCACAACATCAACACCCTTGACCACAGCATCAACACCCTCGACCACAGCATCAACACCCTCGACCACAACCACAACAGGCTCAACTGCGACCACAGCTGCCCAACCGAGCCATACACCAGACATTAAAGGCAGCAGTAGAAGTAGCTCATCACTTAGAGAAACAGACACGGCCACCAGTCAGACAAACATTTGTAAGACTCAGTAACATCCTTTAAGTTTCTTACCCCCTTACACCTGACTTCATTTTATGAAATGCAGTCCACATCCCCGCAATGCACACACAAAATCACCACGATAAGAGAGCACCTAGCCATTTAACAAGATTTAACAAGATTGCCACCCAGAGAATTAACTCTAGATGGCAGGTGGACAAGGAAGCCCTTTGGCTTATCGAGAGTCCAACCCTTTTATCTATAAGTATCCTGCCCTTCTGAGATATGTGTCAATGTTATTTTAAAACATATTCACACTATTAGCACCCACACAATCAGCAGATAATCTGTTCAATTCATTTACAGTCCTTTGTAAAAACGAGAACTTTCTTATATCTAATCTACACTGCTCCTTTACTAATGTAACTTCATGTCCTCTAGCATAGAGGACATGAAGTTTGTCCATTGTCCTTACATCTACAATTATATCTTATTACAACATTGTAAGTTATTGTCAGTTGTATTTGTTTTAACAAATTTATCACTGTTCCATTTCCTACATGTCATGTATTTATCTACTGATATTAAAACAGAAAATAATATTGATACATAGGTCACAAAAACTGAGTGTCTGATTAATCATAAATACGTGATCATAATAAGGAGTGACTGAATATGAGTCAGTATCACTGTGTTGTTATTGTTGTTGTTGCAGCTCTGGTAGCGGGTCTAACGACAGCGGCCTGTGTTGTAGTCATTGCTGCTGTGTTAGCCGTCTTAGTCTACAGGCGGAGGTGGGTGATGCATGTATTTGTGTATCTGTGGACCGGTCTGTAATTGTCCCATAATTGCCACATTTCAGCTAAAACACAAAGTGAATATGAAATCACACTTAACCACCAGGGTGCACCACTATCACCACAACTACCAAGAAACTAAATCAAATGTTACTCATGTGTGTTGCTGGCAGATAACCATTAATTAGTATTCATTATGGAATCTTAAAATGGTCAATTTCTACCTCAATGACCATTAGATGATTAGATCACTTCTATGGTGTTGACGGGAATTTTAAAATGGACATAATCTGATAATCAAATATTTCTTAAGGAAATCACAATACGACATTTTTTTAAAGAATCTAAGCACAGTATTCACTGATTTTGTATAAATAAACCTAAGGATGCAGTAGGGTTGAATTCTGTGTTGGTTAATTTATTAGGCAAATATAAAATCTTTAATACAGAAAAAAATTATAACACATCTTTCCATATTCTTCCACAGGCACAGAAGTCCGGCCAGTCGTTCAGCCCTATCATCATCAATCAATCATAAGTCTACACAGCCTGACATGAATTTATATGCAATCACGGGCTCCATTCAAATCACAGGATCTACCCAATCACAACAACTCAACACAAATCTGTATGAAACCGTCCCAGAAGACACTGCAACACATCCACCTGGTGACAAGCATGTTTACTACAACAACGGACATACAGTGGCACCACCTGATGGAGAACATGTGTACTACAATGAGCAGTCTGGGGCGAGAGGAGATAAGAAGAAACGACAGAACAACCTGCTGACTTCACGAAACGTTCCACTCGATGAGTTGTACAACAAGCCAAACAAACAGAGCAAACCTGAGAATGACTCACAAGACTATGACTACGTGTGGACAGCTGGGGGGAGTGGAAGAAAAGGGGAAACAAATGTGGGAAACCAGGTTCTAGAGTATGTAGACATCGACCACAGTGTGACCCCAGACCAAAGGTCAGAAGGGGTCAGCCCCAGTTCACCAGTGGTCACTTATACTGAAGTCCAGCGTAAGGAGGATGATGGACAGACACCTGGCGATAATGACATACAGATGGTCGAAAATGAACTTTATAACTAACATTTTAATATACAATATATATTATACATGCACATTGTAATGATCATACACAACATGTAATGGCATGTGTCACACAAACAACTTACAGACAAGCTGATCAAATGTTTCAGCTAATGACAGAAATGCACTTAAACATAAACTATACATACTAAAAGTACACTTACATGTAATATAACATAAACTATACATACTAAAAGTACACTTACACGTAATATTAATTGCACAAACTAACTCCGAAAAACAACTCTATGTAGTTTTCATATTATATAATATTTCTGAGTCGTTGGCTATCAAGTGTTCTCAACACTTCTTGTTCTTACGACATACATGTAGATGGATGCCAACGATCTTGCACAGGTCTACTCTTTACAATTCCAGGCACCCTTGAATATAAATGTGTACTACATTCAGTCGTATTAACCTTCGACAAAATATAATTTGTGTGTGCAATGTTTTTATTTTCAAGTAAGATGCTTAGTGTAAATTTATTTTCTTACGTGTATATTAGTGAAACTGCTGTTTATACGAGATCCATTTACATGTTGATCACTCCTACATTAAATATTAGTTGTTAGTAATAATTATTAATAACATAAAATAAAGATAGTTATTACTACTGCTGCAGTTATTGTTACTGCTGCTGCCATCATTATTGCTGCTGCCAATATATGGGACTATTTAGCCAAGTACAGTAACCTGCAATCTGTATATATGGGACTATTTAGCCAAGTACAGTAACCTGCAATCTGTATATATGGGACTATTTAGCCAAGTACAGTAACCTGCAATCTGTATATATGGGACTATTTAGCCAAGAACAGTAACCTGCAATCTGTATATATGGGACTATTTAGCCAAGTACAGTAACCTGCAATCTGTATATATGGGACTATTTAGCCAAGTACAGTAACCTGCAATCTGTATATATGGGACTATTTAGCCAAGTACAGTAACCTGCAATCTGTATATATGGGACTATTTAGCCAAGTACAGTAACCTGCAATCTGTATATATGGGACTATTTAGCCAAGTACAGTAACCTGCAATCTGTATATATGGGACTATTTAGCCAAGAACAGTAACCTGCAATCTGTATATATGGGACTATTTAGCCAAGAACAGTAACCTGCAATCTGTATATATGGGACTATTTAGCCAAGTACAGTAACCTGCAATCTGTATATATGGGACTATTTAGCCAAGTACAGTAACCTGCAATCTGTATATATGGGACTATTTAGCCAAGTACAGTAACCTGCAATCTGTATATATGGGACTATTTAGCCAAGTACAGTAACCTGCAATCTGTATATATGGGACTATTTAGCCAAGTACAGTAACCTGCAATCTGTATATATGGGACTATTTAGCCAAGAACAGTAACCTACAATCTGTATATACGGGACTATTTAGCCAAGTACAGTAACCTGGAATCTGTATATATGGGACTATTTAGCCAAGTACAGTAACCTGCAATCTGTATATATGGGACTATTTAGCCAAGTACAGTAACCTGCAATCTGTATATATGGGACTATTTAGCCAAGAACAGTAACCTGCAATCTGTATATATGGGACTATTTAGCCAAGCACAGTAACCTGCAATCTGTATATATGATGTATGATACAGTTAAATTAATAACATTATTTAACATGACTTGTGGGTAACTTTTCTCAAATGCACAAATAGCATACAAAAATGCAGAATAAAAACAAGTAATCAAAATCTGTAAAATTACGCTGTTGAAAATTATCAAACTATCTAACTCTGGAAACATTTGAGGAATTAATTAATTTAATATAAATGGCAAGTATGTTGAACAAATGTTCTGCACTTTGTGGTAGATAAAACAAAGAAGACTCCAATACTTAATTTCAGGGAAGATCTTATCTCAGACTTGTTATCTCAGTTTTGTGTGTAGTTATGTTTAGTGGCGTGGTTCACTGCAGCACTTGGTAGAGAAAACAAAGGACAAGTAATAGACAGGGATGGAAAATACCATTACTTCAGGAATCATGGCTAGCAAAATAAAGTAATACACCTGACATTCACTTAGCAAACCTGTTGATGATTAAAAGGAGTTTGATTGCTGCCTAAAACTTTTTCCAAAGGTGGATTTCTATCACTTGTGCATGATTACTACACATTAAAGTAAAAAAGTAAAGGTAAGTTCTTATATAGCGCAGTATCCAGTCCTCAGACTGCTCAAAGTGCTTTTACACTTTACCCCCTGGCAGACCTGTTCAATCGAACACCATCTCAACTTCTCTGGGAAGCATCCAGCCACGCTGTAATTAATGCGCGAAGATTATTCATACACAGATATCCAACACTGTCTATAGCCAGGTACTCATTCATACAGCTGAGTGAACTGGAGCAACGTAAAGTGAACACACTTGCCCAAAGTTCGACACCACAGTACAGGATTCAAACCCGGGTTCTCTCGGTCAATAGTCCGAAGCTCTAGCCACTGCACCACTGTGCTCCACAGCCTATATATAATCAGTAATTGTTGTGGTCACATCATCTGAATAAAAAAATAATATTAGTTTGGACAGTTCCATAATGGTTAAGATCATACGATAGATATACAAACATTTTGTACAGCTCATTTCCACTGATCTCACTGACTTGTCTCATGTTACATGAGACAATGTTATCTACATCTGGCAGGTTATCTGATGAGCCACCACAAAGTTGGCAACAAAATGTTACTCTGAAAGCACTAGGGCGCTCAGAGAAGAGGTCAACAAAACACAACTCTTCAATAGACAAGGACAGCGTACTCAGTGGGGGATAGTCCACCAATTGTCTTGATAAACCTTAAGTCACCAAGTTAGGCAGACAACATAAGTGGGCATTTTTATTTGGAATAATTAAATATGACATGACAGTTATCAAAATAAAGTCTGTGGAAATGTGCTGTAGAATGCAATACATAATTATTATATATCCTAGGATTCTCATCACCATAGAATGTTACCTGAAAAGCTAGAGAACATATGAGAACAAACTCTTATAATGTCAGCATGGGGCTTCTGCATATTGGTCGGGATAAGTGGGTAACTGGAACCAAATACATTTAGTTGGCCTTAGCCTCAAGCTGTCATCAATGTGCTGTCATCAATGTGCTGTCAGCAACCGAGTGGTATTTTTCAAGAGCATCCATGCACAGCAGTGGCATCCATGCACAGCAGTGGCATCCATGCACAGCAGTAGCAGTATCATTTGTTTGGCACGCTGCCCTACTTCATAATTTGACATGACTGAAAGCTGTCGAGTAGAAAGAGTTTCTCTGTGAATGAATTGTATCACCATTGACAAATCTTGTCCGTCCCACCGGTAACACTAGTCATGTTCAGCCATGCATGGCATCCAAAATGTGGTATATGATAAGCAGACACTGTGCTCAAGTTCCTGTACACCTGTGTGATAAGATAATTGGGTCTGCAGCAAGCAGATGACCACAGGGTGATCTGTGGTTACTTCTGCCGACTTTTGTACGATTGTGACCAAACTATTGAACAAGAGAGACGGAGCTTCAATGCAGCCATGTATGTCATCACTAGGACACTGTTCATTGTGCTGACATGGCAGCAAGTCTGGGGAAGGGTAACTGTACCTATAGGTAAGTGTTGTGTATTGACTACAGGTAATAATAGGGGAGAGCAACTGTACTAGTAGTGTTGCTGTGCAAGATAATACCTAAAGTTTAACTATTCACAGACACATCAAAGTATGTAAAGCAACTTATTGCATAAAGAAGACAATAAAGACTGGCTATTTATAGCTATGCTCTGTTCCATAATTCTTCAATATTATTAGAGTTACAGCACTGTATTATGTAACTGGGTCAATGTGTCCCTCTTGTTCCTTTCTACATCATCGTTACAGATGTCGATTTATTTATTCCGTTCAGCAACAATAACTACCTACTGGCGAGCACAATTAAAAACATATTATATTATCACATTAATTTTTTTTTAAACATCATTATGTACACACTAAAGACTACTACAGTAGTAGTGTAGTACTATTTAATCATAACTATAACGATTAAAACTTATTTTAATTTTATATGAAGCACTTACTGTATTTAGAAGTATAATTGTTGTATAATATACACATTATTTAATAACAATAGAAACAATAAATTGGATAGTATGGCTGCTTAAACAAATTGCATTTTAATGATGTGGTATATGCCTAGTTGCAAAAGGACTGACATTACATGTTCTACTATAGATAACTACTAAAAATTTGGGATTTCGAACACAGTCATCATAACACAATTATATTATATTTTTAATATCATATTAATTATTCATCAACTTATTGCAATGGTGTGTTATTAATCGCTATGTAACCCATCCAATCTCAACTTATTACGTTCGTGTGATATTAAATGTTAATATCAATGATCATTTTGCAACGAGTGCTAAACATTTGTTGCTATTAAATATACAGACTTATGTTCTACCTGTGCACAGTGATGCACATGCATCTTGTGGCTGGGTGGCAGTTGTACTGGGTCTTTCTGAAAATGAGCACAGTTTTGGAGGGTACATTGGCCAAGTGTTAAGGGGAAGGGGGTCTAAAAATATCCTAAAATAGTGTTATGTCATATATGGAAGTCCCAAAAGCTTAAACAATTTTTTTCAGACAATTTTTTTCTTGAAAGGGTAAAAGGGGAGCCATAATGGTAATTTCATTGTGGTCCCACCCCAACTAATCTTTATCTGTCTCTGCTGCCTGCAGTGAAATACAATGGCTGCATGCATGATGGAAACGGCAACTTCAACCTCAACTGTACCACTTCCCAGCGGATATACGTGCTCAATGCGATACTGGGACAAAGTGTCGAGATGTGCCAGAATGAGGCTAGATGTTGTCCTTCATCCTCCGACTGCACTGGTGACGCAGGGACTGAACACGTCCAATTGCTGAGAAGCAAGTGCAATGGACAACAGGAGTGCCAAGTAGCCATGGCCAAACAGTTGTGCAATGGACATTTGACCGACTATGAAACAGTGACGTTTGTTTGTACCACTGTCGCAGGTAAGTCAACATCTCATCGTAAACATTGCTTGCTTTGCAATGGATAGTGACAACTCACTACTCAAGTCACCCTCAGACTGGGCAAAAGTGATCGTATTAGCGAGACTAATTTCCTATACTTTATTGTTACATAAATAATTAGTAATTTTAATAATTAATAATAAATAAATAATAAATAAATAATAATCCTAGGGTGACCTTAATTGTGAGGTGGCTGTATTATCGAGGTGAATGTTACGCAGTTTGACTGTATTTACAAAAGTACTATGAATTCTTCAAAGCTATCTCTCCTTCCTGACTATCCTCATTTCTTCCAAACCATCCTGCTATAATTGACACATTTGTTCAAATTTGGTACAGATTTGTATCTTGACTTGAATAAAATATAGTCTTAATTAGACATTGTAGACCACAGATTATAAAAATGCTTTTTCACCTGATCATAGTCTCACGTACAATCAAACAGACTACAGAGACATGATCTATAGAAACAGTAATTATACATTGTCTAAATAAGGAACCTTCTATCTAGTTCAGACACTGCAGTAATAACAACCACAATGTGTCCTAACCCAACAAACATAATTCCTGTTGCAGGTGAAAGCACAGCAGCCACAACCACAGCACCAACCACCAAAGTTATAGCAACCAAACACATTTCCACCACAGCCATAAAACCCACAGCCACAGCAGAAACATCAACCACCAAAGCAACAACACCCACACACATTTCTAACACAGCTGTAAAATCCACAAATACTACAACAGTATCATCAACCATCAAAGCTATGACAATAACACACATCTCCACCACAGCCAGGAAATCCACAGCCACAACCACAGCTGTGCACGTAGCATCGACTGCACAGAATGTTGCTGCCCACAGCAGTACAAGCAGCCCTGCCAGCAGTGCTGTGGTCCATACTAATGCTGACACTGTATGGATCACAACAAGAAGCACCATCGAAAGTACAACCAGCATGGTCACTAGGGGCAGCACAAATACAGACATGTCTTCGACCACAGACATCTCCCGGAAAGGCTCGAGTGTAGACAGCAACAAATTCACAAATACAAGTAAGGAATCACCTCAACTAAGTTATTACTACATACTGACTGTTCATCATCACTTTATTGTACTAACTTGGTAGTAGCATTGGAATTGTATACTATAATTAAAAATTAGACAACACATTTCCTTTTCTGTAGTTTCCCTGTGGGGTACAGGACATTGCAGAATTGCTATAGCTTCAGCACCTGCTATTCCTCCACCCCATACCCTTATTCTGTCTACATTCTCCTGTCCTCTACATCTCCCATCCTCTACATCTCCCTTCCTCTACTACATCTCCCGTCCTCTACATCTCCCGTCCTCTACATCTCCCATCCTCTACATCTCCCGTCCTCTACATCTCCCTTCCTGTACATCTCCCGTCCTCTACATCTCCCGTCCTCTACATCTCCCGTCCTCTACATCTCCCTTCCTCTACACCTCCCTTCCTCTACATCTCGCATCCTCTACATCTCCCTTCCTCTACATCTCCCATCTTCTACATCTCCCTTCCTGTACATCTCCCTTCCTGTACATCTCCCTTCCTCTACATCTCCCTTCCTCTACATCTCCCTTCCTCTACATCTCCCGTCCTCTACATCTCCCTTCCTCTACATCTCCCGTCCTCTACATCTCCCTTCCTCTACATCTCCCATCTTCTACATCTCCCTTCCTCTACATCTCCCATCTTCTACATCTCCCATCCTCTACATCTCCCTTCCTGTACATCTCCCATCCTGTACATCTCCCGTCTCTACATCTCCCGTCCTCTACGACGGACGCCGATTCAAAATCCGTCCCGCCGATTCAATTCGCCAAAATGCTTAAGTTATCGGCCCGACACCGCCGGTTCACAAACGCCACCGGTTTATCTTGGCGGACACGGCTAGGCTCCATCCGATGCAAAGATCGTTAGAATTCTTAGACTCGACTCAGTTATATGAGACGATAAACGCAACTTTGGTAATAATTCAACAATAGTTCATCAAAACTGAACTCTTATCACGTGAATGGTTGCATTCAATAGCAAAGCCAATGAATGCCAAGTCTAAACATTGGTGGCATCGCCACCAGCACTGCAGTTTAAAAAATACATAAAATGTCCGAACTGGCCAGTAAATCGAACAGGACTGATTTCAACAACTATTGATGATTCATGAGGATGTTTTTACACGCAATGTTCTGGTGTCTGTTTTCCCTCATTTTTTATTCAAATCTTTGGGGTTACCTGTCTAAAACATGTGTACCTCCACGTTGTATCTTCCTCCTTTCTCTAGCTACACATAAATACAAACATTGGATGCAACATGGTAACATAACAATATATATTAATATTGTAACATTAATATTTTAAATCATATTTACTGTGTAACTGATACAACAGTAGATGCGGTACTATGAGATAACACTATTATGATGGCAACTTATTTATGTTACTGTGAATTCTTCAAAGCTTTCTCCTTCCTTCTAATTGTGTACTTGTGTACTTGTTGCAGCGTTGCTGCTGACTGTGGTGCCGTGTGTCGTGGCTGTGGTTGCTGTCATACTCTTCATCATCTACAGGACGTACGTCAACTTCTTACATATATTCCCTGACAAGAGCTGCAGTCATTCCTCATGCCATGTACTCGTCGAAATAATTACACTTATGACCCTCACAGCTCGCTGAGTAGTCATCGGAACTGCAGGATAATGGAGGAAGTGTAAGATAATTGGAGGTGTATGATAAGTAGAGGAAGTGTATGATAAGTGGAGTAGGTGTAAGATAAGTGGAATAAGTATAAAATAAGTGGATGAAGTGTATGATAAGTGGAGGATGTGTAGGATAAGTGGAGGAAGTGCAGAATAAACGGAGTGGATGAAGTGTATGATAAGTGGAGGAACTGTAGGATAAGTGGAAGAAGTGAAAGATAAATGGAAGAAGTTTAGGATAAGTGGAAGAAGTTTAGGATAAGTGGAAGAAGTGTAGGATAAGTGCAGGAGGTATGGGATAAGTGGAGGAAGTGTGGGATAAGTGGATGACATGGAGGATAAATGGGGGAAGTGTATGATAAGTGTAGGATAATTGGAGGAAGTATAGGATAAGTAGAGGAAGTGTCACATGTGCAAAGATTATGACATCTCATAGCTGTCTATGATATTATCTGAGTCATATTAGTTTTATCTGTTGCACCACTTACATGTACCTCAATTTTCTCCCATGCCTCATTTCAGACTAATTTCAAACCTCTGTATTATAATTTATTCAATTTTTTTGTCTAGTGTTATTGAAATTATTTATATCAATTCTTGCAATGCAAATATATATGATTGTTGTGCTGATGTTGAATTTACATTATTCTGTAAAGGGATAGAGCAGTAAAAGAGAATGATGGACATAAATATCCATGACAAATAGAACAGATTCTAATGTTTGATGTTCTTCTTGTCTTCAGGACAAGGCGAACCAAACCTCACCAGCCGTTGGATAAGCCTGCACGAACTACAAGCCTATATGACGCCATCACTATAAACAATTAAACACTGACAGAGTAGCCTGAAGTGCCCGACAAAATAGCCTGAGGTGCCCAACAGAGTAGCCTGAAGTGCCCGACAAAACAGCCTGAAGTGTCCAACAGAGAGCCCGACAGCTTGAAATGCCCGACAGAGTAGCCTGAAGGCCCCAACAGATTAGCCAGAAGTGCCCAACACAGTAGCCTGAAGGCCCCAACAGAGTAGCCTGAAGTGCCCGACAGTATAGGCTAAAGGGGTTAGGACACTGTTAGACTTCCTGCTTGGTTACAGACGAAAAAAAGTGCAGTACATTTTTGAGAAATGACTTTTTACAATATTCACTTGCTCTGACATAAGTGCATTTGAGCAGTCATATTTCTAGATGTGATTGTAGAAGCTGTTGACAGTAAAATGGTGTCTTTTTTGCTGATTTTACTATGCGGAAGGGTATTTTGCAGAAATTTAGCTAGTTGACACTTTAGTCGGATTGCTGCCTGCATCCATTTGTAAATATTGACGGGTGTCATACATACAGGCATTTTGTAAGAGCTAGAAATACTAGATTTTGACTAAACTCGACCAGCATGTCAATGAGATGATGACAACGGCAGGTGAGAAGTTTAATACATTTTCTAGGTCACGTTTTCTTACAATCAGAAAAACGTTAACATGGTCGCCAATGGGAAAACTATCAGTGTGCTGACTCCTAAAGCACCCCCGAGGTGCCTGACATAGTAGCCTGAAGTGTCCAATAGAGTAGCCAGATGGATCTAACAGAGTAGCCTGACGGGGCTGAGAATGGACTGTTGGGCTCTGGAAACAAAGTGGAACACAGTGGAGACACAACAAATGTGACAATGGTGAATGACCTCTACTCAATATGTTGACACAACTATTACAGTGTGTTTGAAATTAATCTAACCCAAATTATTGCAAGAAAATGCTAACACAAGGACACTGAATTTACTATAATTTTTGTTATTAGAACATCATACTTTCAATCAAGATTCAAGAGGATTGGGTATGAGGCATATTGCTGTCTTTTCAAAGCACGGACAATTTAATTCACTTCACTTGCCTTGGTGCACTCACCTCATGAATTGGCTACTGACAGTGGTGTATATACGAATGAATAGTCTTTGCACCATTATGCAGTTGAATGACATTTTTAAGTCACATATTTTAACACAATAATGTGTAGATGTTTAAGTAAAGACATAGCATGTCTGAATTTACCAAAAAATCATAACATTCACTCCAATAGTTAACTTTATTAATCATAACGCTTTCTTATATTTGTGTTTGTCTGTACGTCTGTCTGAAGATGAGTTTGTGTGATTTGCTGATTATTAAATTCTGTTTACAGACAGCTATTGTGAATGTAGGTCAACTTTGTGTAACAACACATGGGAGCATTCACACAACATGTTGTAGACTACAAAGCAGCCACAGTGCTTCTCCAAAGAAGATTATTATCTGTTATCGTTTGAAAAGATCCCTGTACAGTGTATCGTGAACAGTAAAATATATTCACCTCAAATTTAAAAGCAGTTTATAGCTAGTATATTTTGATTGGATTAAACTTCCTGTTTCAAGTTGCAGAAACTTCCGCATGACTAAACAGTTATTTGGAGGCAGTTTCCATGTCATTCAAAGGAATAGTTAGGCAATATTCACATGAAATACCTTCTACAGTAACCATATTTTCCATTCAGATTTCTATTCACATTTCTGTCCAATGTGACAGTTTATTATGTGTTTAAATGTTAATCACTGTTATTTGCTATCATATTGTTGTATGGTTATTCTACCCACTCATCTACATTGTGTTCCTTGTGGGAGGCATCAGCAGTATATTCATTAGTATACACATTTTCTATAATTAGCAAAGGGCTGTCATATTTCAGTGACCTAACAGGAAGGGTGTTAACGTTGTCTCCCCTACTGTGATTGTGTGACAATGGATAATTCTTTTATGCAACTGTAAATTTAGCAACCCGAAAAATGATCTCACATTCAGCACATGAGAGAACCACACCCAATTACAGAAATGTACAGGGGAGATTTACTGGCAGATTGGATGACTTCCTCTCTTCAAGTCCATGGTTGCATGTGGTTGAGCACGTCGTCACGTATGACCGCACAAGCACACTGGCATTATTTTCTTCATTGATAATGTAATCCCTAATATAACGTGTACCTGCTTGTATGCACATACACTGAAAATACACAAATAGCACCAAATGTCACTTCCTGTACGTTGTTTTGTATACATTACTGGGGCAATTAGTAAAATACAGAGAAGTCCTACTCTCCATCCCACCACACAGACACGCTTTCTAGAGAAATGACAGAGATCACAGTCAATCCTCTCTTGGCTGTCTCACAGTGTGCGGTCATGTGTGGCATGGTCTTCGATCTTAGCAAAACAAACCTTCCCCAGTGAAGTAAAAGAAAAGCATGGATGAGCAAGATATCTAGATTATCTCACCTGTCACAGTGTCATGACAGGGGTTACCATACTGTCCCCCACCCACCACATAAACACACACCCAGTGAAGTTTTGTGCCTATGCCTTTGAACTAAATTTTAACTGGGTTAGACTATCACTACAATGCAATATGTACAATAACCTTAGAAATCTGCCACGCTTGAACGAACTTGAAAGGCTCTTGGCACTGCATGGCTGCTTGCTGTACATTTGTGGCTGGAGGAAAACTCCTTTGTCTAACTTCCTCTTACAAGCCAGTGTGTGACCACTATGTCAGGGCATGCATAAGCTGGGTCTACTCAAACATGGACGTTGTGGTTGTCTTTCAGCTACTGGTGGTTGCACCTATATTGGGTAAGTTACAAGCCTAGACACCAACAGCCAGTGGGGCTGTGCTACACACAAAGGGGACTTCACTGGCAACACTTGCTTAGTTTGTGTCACTGCATCTACATGAAAGAGGGTGATCTCTGTGCATGCTATGTAGGTGTAGAGATCAACTATGTCGGTGTTGTCAATAAGCGCAATACAAACTACCATACCAGTGACCACACATTAACACTGCACCATGTTGCAGTGTGTTTATTAAGTTATACTGTGTGTTTTACTGTGACTGAACTGTCACAACTGTGGCCTACAGTGGTGATTAAACTGTTCAAACACAACAATTGTTCTTCTTTTCTTCAGCATAGCACACCAACTTCTTCAGTACATACGTCATATGTACTGAAGAAGTTGGTGTGCTACGCTGTCGAAAGACTACAACTACAAGGTAAAATTATGTATTGGGTATGTCAAAAAGAAATGGTTTGCACATACTAGTAAATATTCTGACTTCTGAGCATCAGTGTTTAAAGTGTCAGTCATCTGTATTCTTAAATGAGATGTTAATCAGAAATGTCCACAACTAACAAACTTGCCCTTTGACCTTTGCACTGCAGGAGTAGCATTCTTCTTCATACTAACCATAAAACCTTTCAGAAAAATATTTGTGTATTCTTTTTTTTTTGTATTTTCTTGGATGGAAATACATTAAACAGGAATTTTAGTATTTTTGTGGCATTTTATGATGTTTTAATTTTATTGACATTATGATGATGTCATCACTTGTAAGTGTCCTTTCGAAAAGTGGCTGGTGACCACATTTATTTGCACAAAAGGATTTCATTACAAAGTTTAAATATTCAAAAATGTACGCTATTTCTTGATATCCAATTGATATTCTTGCCTGCATGCCTATCCAATTGACAGCCGACTGCAGCACTACAGAACATAAAGGTAAGTTCTTATATAGCGCAGTATCCAGTCCTCAGGACTGCTCAAAGCACTTTACACTTTACTCCCTGGCAGAACTGTTCAATCGAACACCATCTCGACTTCTCTGGGAACCATTCAGGCACGTTACAATTAAAGAGCGAAGACTATTCATACACAAATATCCACCACTGTCTATAGCCAGGTACTCATTCATACAGCTGAGTGAACTGAAGCAATGTAGTGTAAATGAACTTGCCCAAGGTTTGACACCACCGCACAGGATTCGAACCCGCGTTCTCTCAGTCGAGAGTCCGGAGCTCTTACCGCTGCGTTAATGCGGTCCACGTGGTCCACATGTTTGAATTTGCAAAATATAAAATTGTAGTTTTGCAAATGTTCTTGACAGCTGGCGGAGTAGCACAAACCATTTAGACCATGTGACATTTTACTGAAATGGACTCCGAATCCCTGCAGCAGTTGCATCATAAAATCACCAAGATATGGCAGCACCTAGTTTTTGGCATTAACTTTTTTGTACCTCATTTCCTAATGTTGCAAGTTGGGCTTATTTTAAAGGGATGTAATCCGTTCGTCTACCCAGAATTAGCGGGCACAGTAATTTCTAACTGGAAGTCTGCTGTGTACCACATGTTTTGTTTACTATAAGAACATGTACCCGTGGTCGTGCCTTCTAATTGCGACTGTTGTTACGGGCTTACTAAACACAGTGTAGAGGGCAGTATACCTTCAACATAGTTAGTGTAGTCTTAAGAACATTATATTAATTAATACATGAAAAACTAGGAACAGACTATGTCCTTTCAAAGATAATTTAATTATACACAAGATGGTTCTAAATATAATAATTAAGTTAAAAATAAATGTGAGAAATGTGATATGTTTTGTCTGGGTGGGTTTGCATAGAATGCTACGAATGTTTACAAACTCTTTATCAGCTGATATTTTTAATCAGTGCTCATTCAAATACTTCCAATACAAAACCATACGACAAATACCCCTAGTGCATAGCAGATACTCTAAAGAATAAAATGTTACCAAATTATCAAGAAAACGAGGCCACCACCGTGTGTCTTCAAAGTTGTCAGACAGATACAGGCTGTTGGGGAAGTGGGCAGATCGAATGTTTGCGGCCAGATGGAGTTTAATGGATTATAAACCTGCAATGCTAAAGATAGCCTGGTATTTATTGTGTAAGTAAGGTATATATACTGGTCCACTCGGTTTCTGCTGTACGCAATCATAATATGTAGTTTTCACCAACAATTTTCAAAATCATTCTGCGTTATATTGATATTATTAATCAGAACCACTTATTTCATTCAATGGCATGCAAACAAAGTGTCAAATAAGTTGTTTTTATTGAAATCCTTACAATATTCGTAAGACAATATCACTTTATGCGCTAAAAGGAAGCACTCTGTTTCTGCTGCATAATGTTCAAAATCATCACTGCATGACAAGATGCAATGCATTAACTGTATAAACACCAAGAGCTGTTCGATAACTTTCCTGTGGTGATTAAGTATGAACGGTTGCTTACAATTCGATAAAATGAAATATTACGGATGTGATCAATATCAAAACATGTCTCAAAAACCTCTAGGTCAATA
This sequence comes from Paraescarpia echinospica, assembly GCA_020002185.1. Lineage (NCBI taxonomy): Eukaryota > Metazoa > Annelida > Polychaeta > Sabellida > Siboglinidae > Paraescarpia > Paraescarpia echinospica. Next base: position 31,452,125 of record CM034536.1, read on the forward strand.
ATCCGACGGCACCCTTGAGGGTTTTTGTATAAACCCATTAATATGCAAATTAGTCATCACCATTAAAAAAATACTGTTTTCCTGAATATATCGAATAGTAAACATCTAAAACAATCAAAATAAGGTGTCCAAGCGAATGTTTTCATGGTCTCTTGTTATTATGTCAGTGAACAAATCATGGTATGCAAATTTGTCACATGAATATGCAAATTTGCTCTGACCAATATAACCTCACGCTTTTCGTGTGTATCTCCTCAATAGGCAAGCGGTAGGTACTGCCTAATGCACCAACTTAAATGCCCCCCTTCCCGTATGTGCAAAATGCCCAAATTGTATATCATTTGAAAGCCCAATATATCACCATCACAACGAGGTCTGTCTTAGAACCGCCAAGTGATGCAGTAATCATGACACCAAGGTCAAACAAGGTCACCGTCAAATGAAATTTTTTTGAACTTGTGCTAAAATTATTAAAATTACAATGATTGCATATATACTTTATTTAAAAACAAAATGGGTATGTCATATATTTTTGGAAAGTTTATTGTCTCCCCGTCACAGTAAGTGTGGAGCTAAGGTCAGACAAAGTCATCGTGAAATTATGAATATTCAAACTTCTGCAATATGGCACACTTCATAAAGTTACAATAACTCTGTATCTGCTTAGTTTCTATGGACATGTTATAAACCTTGTGAAAGAACAATTTCTTCTCGTCAAAATGTGATATAACTTGGAGGTGTTAGTTGATGGAGTTTGTGTGGAGCGACGATCAAACAGTATCACCGTCAAGTAATATATGTTCGAAATTACGCCATTTCGTAAACGTTATACAAAACCAATGGTGGCTTATATACGTTACCTATCTACTCATAGCCACGTCATATACCTTTAGAAATCCTACTATCTGCCCGTAAATATGGGGAACCATCAAGTGGTGCAGTAAGTGTGGAGTGAAGGTCAAGCAAAGACACAACCAAATGATGAATGTTTAAAACTGTGCTATTCCGCAGACATGTAATTACAATGTTTGTCTACCTACACTAGGCCATGTTATATATCTATATGTGTACTGTTTCCCCGTCAAAATGAGGCAAGGCATAGAGTTGTAAAGTGGTGGTCTAAGTGAGGAGTGAAGGATGAAAGTGAAGGTTGAAGGTCACTGTCAAAAGATGCATCAACCAACATCACCACATTTGATGAGTATGCAGACATTTTCGTTCTGCACATCATGAAGCACTTAAATCACTCCAACAATCTTGGCGCCGACCGGGACACGTACATCGCCAGCAGGATCAAATAATCCTCAAGATAGAAGCACGGAAACGGGATTCTGATGAAAATAACATGGGACAACAAGGTGTCAATAAACTGGAAATACTTCCAACCTTACCAACATAAAGGAGCTATTTGCATTTCTCTCCATTAAGGTTGCAAAGCTCCACTATCTAGGTTGAAAGGAAGTGTTTGACACTTCAGACACCTCAGCTGTTGTCACTAGGTGCAACTATGACATGCTACATCCAGTATGAACATGAAGAACCTGGCACGAACTGCTGATCCTTGTGCAAAATGCTTTGTGGAAAAGGGATCAAAGCCATGCGTGATTCGCAATGTGTTTCCGATCATTAGGAGTTCTGAGTTTGTCAAGTTTATATCCAGCTGCATATATTTGGATAGGCTTTTGGACAGGCAATAACGTTATTCATCATAATGGCAACGGCATCCATCATGCTCTGGGAAAAGACCTGTCACATCATTGCCAGTTGTCAATAGCATGGGAAACCCAAATTCCATACGACGATGGAATCACAACATTCACACATCCATTCGGATCTGGATTCACGGCACTCCTGGAACGCATCTCCATTGCTCTCTGTAAACAGAGTTGCAGCGTGTGTGGCCTCCATCATCGAGGCAATGAAAAAGATACTCTGTCAAAGGAATAATATAACTAAGATATTCCAATTACCCCAGACACATTTAGCAGTATTCAGAGCGCATAGCGTAACAAGCTTTTATTTGGTTGACCAGTCAACTGGTTCATTGGCAGATGCCCACTCCAGATGGCTGTGGGTGGACATAGGACGTGAAGAGGCTGTCATGTGCAAAAGAACATATCAGTTAATTAATACAAATATTTTGACACAAGACTGAATTTGTGACCCTCAAAATTACATTCAAATTCAAAATTGAGGGTTGCATCCACCATCATCTATTTTTTCATCCCATGGATGATGCAAAAATGCCTTAGAAGAATAACATCACCTACAATCTACGGACTGGCACAATTTCAAAAATGCATGTATCTTTTGATGGTGACCTTGTTCAACCTTCACTCCAGTTAGATCACCACTTTACAATTTCATGCCAATTATTTTGACGGGGATACAATAAGCATAGGTGTATTTATATTATAACATGGCCCAGTGTAGGTAGACAAAGTAGATAATTATGCAAACATTGTAATTGTACGTTTGTGGAATGGCGCACTTTTGATGATGACCTTGCTTGACATTCACTCCACACGTGATAGCTCCCCGTGGTATCCTGTATTTATGGGTAGACAGTAGGCTTTCATAATGTATATCACATGGTCATGAGTAAGTAGGTAAGGTAGATAGGCTATAAGCCACCATTGGTACAGTATAACGCTTGAGGATGCTATTTCAAACATTTATTGCTTGACAGTGACATTTTTTGGTCGTCGCTCGACACAAACTCCATCAACTGAAACCACCAAGTGATATCTCATTTTGATGGGAAGAAATTGTTCGTTTGCGATGTATGTAACATATCCATAGAAATGAAGTCGATACAGAGTTATAGTAACCTTCGCAGTATTGCAAAAGTTCGGATATTCATCATTTCATGGTGACCTTGTTTAACCTTAGCTCCACACTTATTATACAGTGTAACAGCTCCATATCGTGGACCAGGAGACAATAAGCTTTCCAAAAATATATGGCACGACTATTTTATTATTAATAAAAGTAGATATGCAACCACTGTAATTATAATACGTTTGCAGAATCAGACAATTTCGAAATATTATCTTTTGACGGTGAACTTGTTTGCCCTTGGAGTCACGCTAGTTCTACGATAGGCCTCATAGTGATGGGGATATCTAGGGTATACAATCTGGTTTTTGTATGGGGAGGGGGACATTTAAGTCTGTTCATTAAGTTGGTGTGCCTATTGTTTGCCTATTGAGGAGATATAAACGAATATCATGATGTTATATTGGTCAGAGCTAATTTGCATATTCATGCAACAAATATGCATACTATGATTTGTTCACTGACGTAATCACAAGTACCCTGAAAATAATCACAAGTACCCTGAAAACATGCGTTTGGACACATCATTTTGATTGTTTGGATGTTTACAATTCGAGATATTCTGAAAAGTAGTATATATTTTAAAGGTGATGACTAATTTGCATATTAATGAGTTTATACAAAAACGCTGAGATCCAGCGAAATATAAAAATGCAGCTGAAACCTAGATGCAGCAGACACCGCCCAGGTGACAATAATAGCAAATTCATGCAACACTGCAATGTTGTTTGGTTTACAGCCATGACCACTGATGACACCACACTGGAGGACAGCAGCAGTACCAGTAGCAACACTATGGAAGACACCACCACAGACCCATCACCAAGTCCGACAACTAGCACCACTTTAGGAGATGTCACCACAGTGACAGCAACAACAGCAGCAAGTTCAAGCAACTCAGGTAGGAAAGATCTTCTCAACCCGCCCTCTAGGGAGTCTAGAAACACCCCATGAAATCTACATATTTCATTATTTATATTGTATCAGTCTAAAACAAGATGTGTTGCCATTTATTTTCTACAAAACTTTGGAACAATATTAATATTAGATAATTCACCATGCAAGAAACTTGGGCTTCAGAGAACTGTTGTTATATCTCAAACCGTTCTTCAGCAAAATGGCTTCACTATATGCATGTCACATGACTAATTTCCTATGCTGTAAATTATGTTTAAATGAAACAGGCCAAGGAACCGGAATGTCTATAAATTCAAGAATAACACTATTATCACTTTCAAGATACATTTCTCAAATTGTTCACTTATCAAGACAACCGTTTGTGTCACCACACTGTGTTTGATGTGCTATATATCTTTCATCGTCCATGTGCAGGTCTGGTGGTGTATGTATCAGTGGCGGTGGTCGGTGCCGTGATCTGTGTGGTCGTCATTGTAGTAGTTGTCCTACTGCTAAGAAGACAGAAAAGGTACGTACCCACTAACACTGTGATTCGGGTGTCCATTAACAGTGTATCTGACGTGACCACTAACACTGTATCTGGTGTGTCCACTAACACAGTACCCGATGTTTCCACTAACACTATATCTAACGTGCCCACTAACACTGTATCTGGTGTGCCCACTAACACTGTATCTGACATGCCCACTAACACTGTATCTGACGTGTCCACTAACACTGTATTTGACTTACCCAACAACATTGTATCTGATGTGTGCACTAACACTGTATCTGACATGTCCACTAACACTGTATCTAATGTGTCCACTAACACTGTATCTAATGTGTCCACTAACACTGTATCTGTCGTGTCCACTAACACTGTATCTAACTTGTCCACTAACACTGTATCTGACATGTCCACTAACACTGTATCTGACATGTCCACTAACACTGTATGTAACTTGTCCACTAACACTGTATCTGACATGCTCACTAACACTGTATCTGACATGCTCACTAACACTGTATCTGACATGTCCACTAACACTGTATCAGATTTGCCCACTAACACTAACTAACGTGCACACTGACACTGTATCTGATGTGTCCACTAACACTATATCTGACGTGCCCACTAATACTGTATCTGATATGCCCACTAACACTATATCTGATGTGCCCACTACCACTGTAACTGACGTGCCCACTAATACTGTAACTGACGAGCACACTAACACTGTTTCTGATGTGCCCACTAACACTGTAACTGACGTGCCCACTAATACTGTATCTGATGTGCCCACTAACACTATATCTGATGTGCCCACTAACACTGTAACTGAAATGCACACTAAAACTCTATCTGATGTGCTCACTAACACCGTAACTGATGTGCACACTAACACTGTATCTGATGTGCCCACTAACACTGTATCTGACATGCCCACTAACACTTTATCTGATGTGCCCACTAACACTGTATCTGACGTGTCCACTAACACTGTATTTGACTTACCCAACTAACACTGTATTTGACTTACCCAACAACCCTGTATCTGACATGTCCACTAACACTGTATCTGACATGTCCACTAACACTGTATCTAATGTGTCCACTAACACTGTATCTGTCGTGTCCACTAACACTGTATCTAACTTGTCCACTAACACTGTATCTGACATGTCCATTGACACTGTATCTAACTTGTCCACTAACACTGTATCTGACATGTCCACTAACACTGTATCTAACTTGTCCATTAACACTGTATCTGACGTGCCCACTAACACTGTATCTGACGTGCCCACTAACACTGTATCTGACGTGCCTACTAACACTGTATCTGATGTGTCCACTAACACTGTATATGACGTGTCCACTAACACTGTATATGACATGTCCACTAACACTGTATGTAACTTGTCCACTAACACTGTATCTGACATGTCCACTAACACTTTATCAGATTTGTCCACTAACACTGTATCAGATTTGCCCACTAACACTTTAACTAATGTGCACACTGACACTGTATCTGATGTGTCCACTAACACTATATCTGACGTGCCCACTAATACTGTATCTGATATGCCCACTAACACTATATCTGATGTGTCCACTAACACTGTAACTGACGTGCCCACTAATACTGTAACTGACGAGCACACTAACACTGTATCTGATGTGCCCACTAACACTGTAACTGACGTGCCCACTAATACTGTATCTGATGTGCCCACTAACACTATATATGATGTGCCCACTAACACTATAACTGACGTGCACACTAAAACTCCATCTGATGTGCTCACTAACACCGTAACTGAAGTGCACACTAACACTGTATCTGATGTGCACACTAACACTGTAACTGATGTGCCCACTAACACAGTATCTAACTTGTCCACTAACACTGTAACTGACTTGCACACTAACACTGTATCTGATGTGCCCACTAACACTGCCTATGTTCCATAATCAGTAAACCTGAACTGAGTATCTTACCAATGTTTTGTTAGGTTTATTTCACTAGTGCCAACTAGTCAACAACAGGTTAGATATTTACACATTGTTGGATCTGTTATGTCTCCCGCTGCAGAGCTCCCAAGTAGAAGGCACTTTCAGAGGTAATCCAAAATATTCAGATAAAATTGGATGAAAAATATTATACAATATTGTACAAGTTTCGAAGCAGCCATAGGTGGACTTGAACACAGGTCTACTTGAATGCTCTAGGTGGACTTGAACACAGGTCTCCTTGAATGCTCTAGGTGGACTTGAACACAGGTCTACTTGAATGCTCTAGGTGGACTTGAACACAGATCTACTTGAATGCTCTAGGTGGACTTGAACACAGGTCTACTTGAATGCTCTAGGTGGACTTGAACACAGGTCTACTTGAATGCTCTAGGTGGACTTGAACACAGGTCTACTTGAATGCTCTAGGTGGACTTGAACACAGGTCTACTTGAATGCTCTAGGTGGACTTGAACACAGGTCTACTTGAATGCTCTAGGTGGACTTGAACACAGGTCTACTTGAATGCTCTAGGTGGACTTGAACACAGGTCTACTTGAATGCTCTAGGTGGACTTGAACACAGGTCTACTTGAATGAACTAGGTGGACTTGAACACAGGTCTACTTGAATGCTCTAGGTGGACTGGAACACAGGTCTACTTGAATGCTCTAGGTGGACTTGAACATAAGTTTACTTGAATGCTCTAGGTGGACTTGAACACAGGTTTACTTGAATGCTCTAGGTGGACTTGAACACAAGTTTACTTGAATGCTCTAGGTGGACTTGAACACAAGTTTACTTGAATGCTCTAGGTGGACTTGAACACAGGTTTACTTGAATGCTCTAGCTGCAGTTCTATTACATCTCAATATATATTTTACAATTTATATCATTCACTTAATTTGGCAACTGAAAGTTGAAATCAATCATAAAGTTAATTGATTAAAGAAACATTATATTTCCTGGTATTTAAATTCTAGTATGCACAGGTAATGATTTTTTAAACTTTGTCTTAAATGTGTCATATTCATTTCACCCTTTGCATTAATACCTGCACCACACGTGCATGTATGTTCTCACATGTAACATAAAATATTAATACTACCAATAATAATTATTAAATTAAAAATATCTGTTCCCAGGCTAATGTATTGAAACTAAAATACCCGTCACCTGTGGAGCAACACTAGACAGCAGTTATGACCATTAAATTCTTTTTATCTACTTCCCATTGACCATTTAATTGCTGCGGTTGAACATGGATACAAAGTCACAGTGGCCCCATCTGAAGGGTGGTTTGTCACTAAATTATTCCACTGTCTCCCATATTTATTTATACTTTTTGATATTCTACGCTTTTCTAGAGGGTACTCCTCCTACCAGACAGAACTGTGTGATGATCAATTTTCCAGATGGCATCCTGTTAACCCGTTGCTCCACGGGTGGGTGTAAGCTAGTTTTATCAAAAAACTTACTGTAAATTACACAGACGTCCTTCCTGCTCTGCCCAGAGTAACTAAGTTGTGACTATACTAATGCAAAACACAAATTTATGGTTCCAGGACCAAGAATGAGAGTTCATCGATGGAAGCACAGGAAGAGACAGAGCCAAAAGAAGGAGAAAACATGTATGATACTGTATATTCTCAAATAAATCATCAACCAGCCAAAGCTGACAAACAGTCCGACGACACTCACACCTATTACAATGATGCAGCATTATCCACACTGGATCGAGACAAGAAAGGAAAGAAGAAAGAACAACAAAACAAGAAACAGAAGGCCACAGATGAACACAACAAACAACTTTCAGCAAAACAAAAGAAATCAAAGGATAAGAAATCAAAGCCTGAAAAGACAGCATCTAAAAATGGTGATGCAGATACATATTACAATGTCATTAGCATACAATTACTTAATAACAGAAATGAGGCTGATGACAATGGCAAACAAACAAAGAAAGATCAACAAACAAAAGCAGGACAAAAGGCAAAGAAGGAAAGCGATAAACAAACGCCAAACAAAAGTGCAAAGAATACCCAGAATACATCAACATCAAACAAAACAAAAGATGATGATGATGATGATGTGAGTTACACTGATGAGACTCCCAATGCCGAAGAACTCTACAGTAAGCCAATAAAAAAGACCAAACCAGATGCTGCATCAATTGCACAGAAGCCAGACAATAAAAAAGAGAGTCCCAAAATGACAACAAAAACCCAGACGACAAACACTCCTCCCAAGCCAGCCAATGCAGAAAAAGAACAACGAGATACTGGTAAAAAGGAAGGTGAAAAACTGCAAGTTGCCATAAAAAAAAAAACAGATGATGCAAATGACCAAAAAGGCAAGAAGTATCCTATCAAAAAACAAGCAACAAAGGAGAGTGCTGATGCCAGTACAAAGAAACAACCAAAAACTGCAAAAAAAACTAACAACAAGACAGATGGCAAGACTAAAGGATCATCTAAAGAGCAGGCGAAACCATCTGGTGATGCAGCAAAGTCTACAGGCAAACCAGAGACACAAAAAGGAAAAAAACAGAGTGGAACACCAAGAAAAAGTGCAGTTTCATCCACCAAGCCTGTGGTTCGTCTGAAACCTTCCTCAATCCCACCTTCCGTTCCAAGCTCCCCAACCCTGCATGAGGATGAGTATGCATACGCGACAGTGGCAACGGACAAAAACATGTCACTAGGTGCTGTACCGTCTGATTCATCCTACAATGAAATTAACGACACAAATGGCAGCAACGCAGACGATGATGATGACGGAGATGTCTTGTATGCAAGGCTGGACCACAGCGAAGAACAAGACGAAGAATATCTCGTGGAGGTGCAGGGCAGTGATGATGAATCTGAGGTCACTTATGCAGCAATAAGAAGACCCACCAGGCCTAAAGAGACACAAGCTGCAAGCACAGAAGCTGATGGTGACAAGACAGAGTATGTTGACAATGACCTTTACCAAAGCGCTCACATGTAACAAAATGAGGACATGTGCTACATGGACAATTTTGTGTTGAATGATATACAAAACTAGGACTACAGTATGTGAGCATTTAAAAGGCTTCATGAATGCCACAGACTGTTGGTATGGACTAGCACTGGTTATGTGCTGAATATGAGCATCGCGTGTCAGGACGTTGATGATGGCCCACTGCCAGGAGTACATCAACGATATCATCAATGTTTATCTATTCAATCAGCTCATTTGTGACATATGTAATGGACTCTGTGCACATATGAAGCTGTTGCCTTTGGTGCTCTAACAGTGTTGATGCAACATTTCTCCTATGCTCATTTAGCTGTCCTGTACAGTTGGGGGAGCTAGCCTTGGGTAAAATCCCATACATAAACATTGCAATCTAACAACCCATCCTTTGTTTGCGACAGGCATATTGTGTTCATTATCAGGATGTAGCAATAATTAGCCATTCCAAAGGTTATACTTGGTGCTTCATTAATACTATTTACAAGAAATGACTCTCCAGACCACGAGAACTGGTTCAGTTACAGAATACAATCATGTTCACTTAAAATACCAATGATGCAATGCTTGTGGTGTGACTGTGGTCATGTGACCACACCATCTCATATATTTCATGAGACACAGGATATTTTGTATCTTATAACTGTAAATATAATAAGTGTATAGTACTAACTCTCATTTCATTCAGTCATTCGCATTATGCTGATAACATTGTTATGTTAACAAAATACAAATTAGCATTGTGAACAGGTTTGTAAGCATTCATAGAAAGTTGTTGCAACATCACGTAGAATGTGGTCACTGTAATTGTGTTTTGCAACTGAATGATGTACGCATTTTTACCACCAGCAAATGTCAGCCATTTGTTAATTAAAGCACTTCAAAACTGTGTAGCAAAGGTTAAATATTTATGAGCACCTACTAATCCTGTTTAGGATACATTAGAGCTCATTTACACGGAAGAGAGCACACTGGTACGATAAAATATGTTTTTTTCAGTTATTCACCAGTAAAGTGAGATTTAGAGACTCTATTCAGATAACACTGTAACACATCCAAGTTGTATTAATGCGTATCGATCAACAATGATGTGTTAATGTGGGCAAAACTGTTGATCTGTGTACACGTACATACATATGACATATATCATAGGATAACTATAATTAAATAGTGTGATGAATAAAAAACATGCGAAGGAAATTAAGGAGATTGCTTTGTCGTGTTTATGCATCCACTTTTACCACTGGGCCAGGCAAATAACTCTGTGTACCCACATTGAATTCACAATTTCACATGTTGAAGGACGAAGTTCCGTCCAGCCTGAATGACCTGACTGCCTTTGCTGAATTAATTTATATTATCATAAACAGACACAGAGGAAATTTAGTGACCTCGCCAGTATCTTTCCATTTACTTGTTAATCCTAGCACAACCAATTACTGATAACCTAGTTTCCACAATGCTTATCCTGTGCCAGTTTTCACCCTGACAGAGTCTTGAAACCTGATCCACATCTGGCATACCCCCCACCCTCCAGCAGGGTACTATTCATTTTGTCTGCCCAAAATGGTGATAATGCTTCATTTCCCACAGGGGATGACAATTCATAGCCTGACCGCCTTAATGTATTCATGTAATTTCCCACTTTTGTGATGTTCTAAAAGGTGGTTGTGTAGGTCAGCAGTCCCACAAAAACATAGCAAAGCTGCATTACATGCATATTGGAGGTTTGATCATCATCACGTTTCACACAAAAATCAGGTGCTTCATTGGTGCCATATGACGACTGAAATTGGTATCAATGCATATTGATGCTAATGTGGCTACCAGAACAGAGGTGAATTCATTGCAGCAAAGGCCATTTGTCATAAATCTGCCTCTTTTCCATGTACATGTATAGATCTAGTTCAGTGGAGGATACATGAAGTTAGATAATGACGGTCATTTGACTGGCAATATGTGCATTATCGCAAGTCCCACTCCATGTACTGAGGGGAGGGTGCTGGGTGGATCCCACGCTACACACAACCTGGTAGGCTGTTTTTGTACTTTGATCATTTATGAGACCACCCCTAAGTGTCAACTGGTCACTGTGATCCCTAGACAGCAGCACTGGTTTACTTGCATGTATGTGGATATATGGATATATAAACAGTGATATATATAAAGTTGTAATATATATATATATCAATATCACCTAGTGTAGCATGCAAAGGTGGCAAGCTAAGAAATAGTCATAACCTGAAATTAAATGTGACTGTACAGATATATGATTACATGTCTATATCAACACCAGTTGTCAAATAATAAAACAGGGAAATGCGAACAACAAATTAGTTTCTTTTGAACAAATTCAAATTTAATATGTACCTCAAGCAAGGTGTACTTTATTGTATTCATCTGTATATAGCTATATCAGTAAATGACTACCAGTACTCAAACTGATACTGACAAAGGCTTCTAGTCAGACATGAAAGCTCTGGTAAGCAAACAATGTTGACTCTGAAAGGTAGCTTAAGCTTAATTCACTAGCAACATGTATGTTGTTTATATTATAGATCCTAATGCAGTTTACTGAATTTATGTTAACATTAATACACGTTTCTTCCTTCCTGACATAGAGTGCCTCTTGGTCATGCATCAATGCACATGCCTGCTACAACTTTTATTTCCTTGACAAGTTGGTAGGCATAAACATTTTAATTGACTGGCTTGCTTCTCAAGGATACATATATTGCTTTCCAAACATATAAATATTGTTCTGTATCACCCCATATTAATCAGCCTCAGTCACTTTTTCTGTCTGCCCTTGGTGACATAGACTGCCTGTTAAGGAATGAGACAACCCCGCACAGTCAAAGCCACTCCTCCAGTGAATCATGTCACACATGGCCGCATATGAAAGTGCTAGAATGAGACATTGGCACTGGCAGTGCTAGAACAACATAGGAAGTGGGTCAGTTGTGAGGACATGTTTGAGGGAGTCATACAAGACATTTAAAAGTTTACCTAAACTGCAGCAGGAGAGATCAGATGTCAGTGGGCCTGACCAGGAGAGAAGACCGTCACCTGCCTTCATAGTTGCTGCTGACCACACAACACACAATGACTCGCAGAAGTTCGGTCATGGTTCTTTTACTACTGGCTCTGTTCTGTACAGGTAAGTTCACAATGACAACATGAACGGTACAAAGGTGATTGTTATTATCAAGTTTACGACCAAAATTAAACAACAGGTCAGTACATATATTTGTATATGTGCTAGTATTACATAGAAGGACCTCACTATGCTAACACAAATCTTAATTGAGGTTTCTCATTATGAAGACAATATGCTTCCTTGTGTGTCATACAGACTTCTGTTATTTGTTGTAAGTTTTTACACTGTCAACATCAGTGTCAGGTCAATGGTGAAACAATGTTGTGATTGAGTGTCTGCATAATTATCTATGACTAAGAGTAAGAATCCAACATACACACAGACACGCAAACAGGCTTGTCAACTTGTGTAATATAGGAGGTCAATATATGCACATCAGAAACATACCTGAAAATAACACACACAAAGTATGTAATTTAATCTACAAAATTACTATACCACAGCACTGTGTGGTGAATACACTGACCAACCATTGCAAACCGGACATAAAAAGTAGGACACAGAGACAAGATTGAAAGAGGAAGTTATTTTATGTGTAACCGATACCACCTTGTGATGCCAACGCAGTGTCAACCGATATACAACCCACACAGTGCCAGATGTGACACAAAATAAAGATTGCACTAAATTTCTTACTGCCAAACTTGTGGTTTTTTTCACGAATGCACTAGAGCACCAAAACTATTAACACAGTATATATAATGAAATACACATTTTGTATTTCTCATAGTGCCATATCACCATTCCTACATAATCACCTATGACATCATCTTTCTTAGGATGTCTCAGTCTCTCTAGAGTTTATTTACATACAGTGGCATATCTAGGATCTCAGAGGGGGGGCACCAAAGATGGTCATTAGTTTTTCCTTGCCAAAAAGTAGTGGTGCAAATAGAGGGAGGGAGGGAGGGAGGGAGGGAGGGAGGGAGGGAGGAAGGGAGGGGGAGGGAGGGAGAAGAGAGCACTAAGGGACTCACATAATATATACTGTTATAATTTATTATTTCCTCTCGTGTGGTACAATATCAATGTATAATATATACAGATCATAGTTATAAATGCAATATCAGTATGAAAGTGCAAAGGAATCAACAAGATTTTACACAACATATGTCATACAATATGCTTATAGTTGTTAACACTGTTTAATAATTATATAATTTTTTAAATTGTAGGTTTGCAGAGTCTACCTTTGTGCAAACATAATTTATTGAATTATGTAACTGCCTACAATGTGCTAATTAATTTAGACTACTATGGAGGCCTTGCAATATATATGTGACTCATCTTAACAAAGTGAGTCGCAAGTCAGAAATGTTTAATATTGAGTTATTGATAGCATTGGAAAGAGCAGAATCTCTGCTTTCACACGGTGTATCATGTAAGAAGATATCTTAATTCTAACTGAAGTTATGGCTTAACAAAACATGTGGGGTAGAAACCTTCAAACCCAGAAAACGGCCGTCAAAGTTGATGCAAATTATTCATTATGTTTCATGAAATGTACCATCTTCCAAGCTCTCTGGAGGTCACAGAATGTAGTTATTAGCATATGTATGCCCATATATGGGAAGATGACGTGTCAAGCTTCGTGGTGATATCCCATATGTTAGGAGCGTCCCCAAATTAGCAGTTGCGATTGCGTGCAATTACTGGCATTTTCGGCGTTATTTTAAGGAAATCGAGCGGAACACTTCGCACAGCTCTACAAAAATCACTTTAAAATACACAAAACAGAATTAATTAATGGGTAGCTAGAGTAGCAATTAATAAAACGAATACCAAAGAATAATTTTCAGGGGAAATCTCAAAATCGATGGATTCACGATTTGTTCACATAAACGGCATTTACGGAAAATAAGATTTGCCGACATCCAACTCATTTTGTTAAGATGGGTCACATATTATAATAGATAAACTGTACATATTTAATCACATAAAGACAACATTTACAATTATGAGCTGTGCAATAAGTAATGCCTAAAATAATCATAGGTATTGTGAGAACAATAACAGAACCTGTGTTAGTGCTGCATGGTTCTAGGTGTCATGGTCATGTAGTCTTAGAGCATTGACCTTCTCATATAATAAAATATGCTACAAACCACAATTGCTGCAAAAACAAAGCTGGGTAGTTTGTCTCAGTCAGACCTGTCCCAGCTCAAGAACAAGTACTGGTGATTCTTTGATTGAATCTGTTTGATGCAGGAGTTTTGAGAAGGCCAGGCTGTGATGTACACCGACATATGTTTTACCACAGACCAAATAAAGATAATCCAAAGTTTCACACAAACAGTTTAATAAACGTTAGTTAAAATCATTATAAATGTGCAATGAGAGCCATTTGTTTTATTTAGAAAACATATTTTGATAGTGTGACTGTCAGTTAAGTATGCACAGATATGTGCTGTTGACTGACTGTTATGTGATGTATGTGGTAGTCTGAATAAACTGTTCAAATCACAGCTCAATAAAAACATGTTTCGTTACAGACGTTACTGCACCTGCAACACAAACAACAACAACAACGACCACCACCACTACTAAACCTACAACTACTTCAACGACCACCACCACCACTACTAAACCTACAACTACATCAACGACCACCACCACTACTAAACCTACAACTACTACAACGACTCCAAAACCAATGTCAGTAATAACAGCAGAGGAGATGACCAGTGCTTGGACTACAGAGAGTGACCCCCCTGACAGCCAACCTCATTGCTACACTGTTGCTAGTAAGTTCACAGTATGTAGGGGCATCACTCTCTGTCTGAACATACCTTAAATCTATTATGCCTACCAGATCAATATTTGTGTTTCCCGTTCCATTTTAGGGTAAGAAGGACAGAGTAATTTGTTTATATAAAAAATCTGGTTTACTGATAGTTTGAAATTGGGATGGACATAAAAGAATAATTTTTCCTTAGGTTTTCTTTCTTTTTCCTACATTTAACAGTTATGGAAAAAAATATTATTATTATGGAAACCAGAAACACAAGTATTATTATGGTAGGTCTCATTACTTTTGAAATGTTGTAACTTACTGCAAGTCGTGTATATTTTTACATGTAAATGTGTCATTATGGAGGGGAAGTTTATGTGTCTCAAGAAATGTGTGCTCCGTGTGCATGTACGTGATTTAGTGCCACCATGGTGGTATCCACAAAGGACGTTTAACGATGGTGGGTGTAAAATTGGCTCAGATGTCACCCACAAAATAGATGTGTACATAGATATATACAAACAGCCAGGCACGAATACGTATGAAAATAGGTAAAAGAAAAGAGAAATCTGAATAGAAAGATCTCAGAAATATCAAGTAGTATAATTTGCAGTATAAAGCCACAGACATATATATTATTTTATTATTGTCTCTCTTTACCCTTTATTTCTATACATGTCATTGATATGTAGCTATTAAACTACACGACAGATCAGTTTTCTAATAATAGTACACGCTGGTGTTTATTCATGACATTTAAATCAGGTGTTTCTCCATAAATCACCAGCTGGCCCTACTGTATAGACAACATCGGTTATTACAAGACTACTTGTGCCATGGGTGAACATTTCATGTTGTGTGTGAAAATGTTCAACTGTATTTCACTGTCTGTGGTAATTTAACATTGTCTGCAGGATGAGTAGATGTACTTAAACATAATGACATTAAAAAATCTGATACATAAGATATTATCAGCACATTTCTATTTATTAAACTTCATAGATACTGAACAGAAATTAATTACTGGTGTATTTGTATTACAGAAGATACACTCCTGGGACTATCCGCAGCCCTGAATGTCATACTGATAGTGGTGTATTTGTATTACGGAAGATATACTCCTGGGACTATCCACAGCCCTGAATGTCATACTGATAGTGGTGTATTTGTATTACAGAAGATATACTCCTGGGACTATCCACAGCCCTGAATGTCATACTGATAGTGGTGTATTTGTATTACAGAAGATACACTCCTGGGACTATCCACAGCCCTGAATGTCATACTGATAGTGGTCTATTTGTATTACAGAAGATATACTCCTGGGACTATCTGCAGCCCTGAATGTCATACTGATAGTGGTCTATTTGTATTACAGAAGATATACTCCTGGGACTATCCCCAGCCCTGAATGTCATACTGATAGTGGTCTATTTGTATTACAGAAGATATACTCCTGGGACTATCCGCAGCCCTGAATGTCATACTGATAGTGGTGATAGTTGTTGGTGTACTGATACACACAAACAGGTAAGTCGCCATGTCGTATTACCCCTGTATTACAAATTAACCTTCAGCAAATTGCTATTTTGTCATTTTTTCCTATTAGTCATAGCTACGTTCGACTGTAATCATTTGAACAAACAAAGCATTATGGTAGGTAATGGGGGTAGGCAGGCAAATGGTCACATCACATACCTTTCATTTTGCCATGTCATATAAGGTTTTTGGATACCTTTTTTGAACATGTTTCCTATTATCAATGAATAAACATTTGTCATATGAAGTTCGACATGAGATGTTGTATTTCATCAGAGGGTATAACATTATTATATTTATGCAATGGGAACCTATCCTCAGGTGTCTGGTGTGATAATAATTATTCACTAACACAAACCACTATTGTAGTTTTGTTTTCAGATTCACATTTGAAGAATTATACTGTAAATCTAAAACACTGCATTGTCAGTGACAAAATGTCTGCCAGCTTATCAGGTACACCCGACTTCTGCTTTCAGAATGGCATGTATGAAAGGTCAAAAATACGGGAACAAACAGGACAAGTATTACTACACACACAACACGCCAGGCACGAAAACACTGGAGACTCCAACGACGTACGATGCCATAGAGGCACCACAGCCTCAACAACAGCAAAAGACATACGATGCCGTAGAGACATCCAAGCCTCAGGAACAGGTAGACATGGATTACGAGCCAGTCGAGGCTCCTAAAGACAAACATGTTCCAGTAGATAATGGTGTTGTCAGTGACCAATACTTGAGTGTTATAGATGAACCTACTACCTACGAGAACGTTGGCAATGTCTCCAGCGTTGTCTCGCCGGAAGGAGACAACTCGAGTCGGAAAGATAAACCAAAACCAAAGCCACGGCTAGCAAAAGAGCCATCCAAAGACTCCTACACTGAAATGTACAGCTATACCGCCATGACCCCTCCACTTGGGCGTAACAGAGACACAAGCAGTCTCGCCCTAGATACTACAGTGCCACCCCCTCCAGAAGATCACAGCGGTAAAGGCAATGGCAAGAACATGTATTACAACCAGGATGCCATCTTGAAGAGTAAATCTAAACAACATACTGAGGTGCCATCTAGTGACACTGATGAGAACTTGTACTGCAATCAGTCAGCATTCATTCGCGGGAAACAATAATGTCGACAACAACAGAACACACTGGTCTACACAAAGATATATATATGTATATGCTTATTTTGTTTGTTAAAATCATTGACAAATCTCGACTACAGTCTTATGTATCCTCCGCATGTCTCAAGGTAGGCGGTAGACTGGAAGAACATGTAATTTAAATACTTTGTAAATGTGTTATGTACTAAGAACTAAGAAAAGAGGAATGTGTGAATGTACACATGTGCATGTGTACACGCGTGCGTGTGTACACGTGTGCATGTGCTAATTGGTGTACAGCCAACAGCTGTCATATTAGTGCCATCAAAAAGCTGATACGGTGCATTCAATAATGCCTCTTACACAGTCATACATGCATAAACTCTCAGATGAGTTGTGATGCTAGCAGCTGAAAATGAATTAAACTATTTTATTGTATTATTAATGTACATTCAACGCAGGGTGTAATGGTAATTTGTGTAAATATGCTGTCATCAGCTTGATGAATTTTTAATCAAAGATTTTGCTTATTCTGTTTATACTAACACTGGTATAAGATACCAACTTTTTACGATTTAATGTAACAAAGATTATATGCACTGCCATGTATAAATTGTTATATTTGCTCCATTATGTTTACTATTTAGGTAGAAATATTTTTTTGCCAAAATAAAAGATTTCATTATTACTCCTTTACTTCTTTAATGATCAGATTATCACGGAACCTTGAGCTGTTCTTATCAGGGTCAAGCAAAACCTAGCTCAACAATTTACCACTACTACAACTGATATATAATAAACATCATCATATCTTGCTTTTACTTGCAAAGACAAGGCTATTCTTGAATAAGAGTTTATACTCCAATACATTATTCTACATGTCTGTATCATATGGACATATTCTTTAACAATGACCTATACGTTATACACTATACTATAATCACAATCAATCAAAAAAATTGTCCAACTAAATTTAACTGTGTACCATAATCTTGATGTCATGCTGAAAATAACGACTAACATACAGTATTTCAACAACAATAATAGAAATCAAAATTCAAAAATGAAGAACGTTCCACTTGCTAATGTCACAAACAAATGCCACACAAAATGGCCACTGCTCTGACTAAAATAGATCATCTGAAATAGGTCATAGGTACACTGAAAAAGGGCACATATCTAGAGAAACAAGTCACTCATGCACATGACATGCAGTGTTAAGAAAAACCCTGTAAAAAGGAGAAAACAAGTTACAGTAGTGTTCCCAACAGATGGGCAGTGCACGAATGAAAGGGTTTTGGTGTGTGTGTATTAATTTCTCATAAGACTTGAGTAGCACAAGCTGTAAGGGGTCACAGGGTGAATACACAAGTTGCATATACATCACGCATGTGTAACTCTAAGTCTACATAGGCAACAGGATGGATTCAGCACTTGTACTAAAATGTCCAACACTCAATTGACAGAAGATGGTACACACTGGCAGCAGTGCGGGTCATTGTAACTCCAGATCAATGCCATTTTGATTACTTGAGAGTTGAGACGTGGTAAACAGACAATCATCGCAAGCCAGACGTCATTATTGCACACTACAGGATATCCTCCATATGTGCTGAATCGGCGCTGAAGAAGGTTTACATGATTATGGCGTCAACTTTGAGAACAAGACGAAAGCTGCTCAAAAGAGAGCAACATGGTGCCATTTTACAACTAAAAGTAAAATGAACTGTTGTTTAGAAGGTATCCATAAGGTTACATCAGTGGCGGTTTTACTGTATTTAGCACTTTTAAAAGAAACAGTCACTACTGAAAATCTGTTTTCGTGTGTGGTTTCACTTCTGTAAAAGTAGGATGCACATCTGTTACTGTTAGCCAATGCACATCTACTGGGAACAATACGGTGTAACATATCAACAACGAACAAAATACAGTGATGGGAGCAGGGGCTTAGCCAGAGACCCATCTGCCCATCTTCAAGACTGGTAGGTGACTGGGGAAGACGGCTAATTACAAATGATAAGACAGGTGGAATTTAGTGGGGGCCAGCTAGATTAACTAATAGTTCCAAGTCAAGAGGCCCACATTAATGCCTATCACTTGAACAACTGGTAGGGAAATCAATCAAATGGATCAGTATTAATTAAATAATTGGCTCAAATGAGGTTTGTCATTGACAAAAACCAAACTGGCGAATAATGGCTGTGATTGACGTGAATGACTTCCACACCAGCTAAAAGGCACACTTTTGATTAATTCATGACGGGCACAACGTTTATTTCTGGCTAAGGGCCTGGACAAGAGCTGCTGTATAAATGGGGTTTAGGGTATAAAAAGTCATCCACCTGCTGGGAGATTGTCCATGGGATAAGATCTCCCGATGCCCTCTTCCCTCTTGACAGGCTGTCGAGGATTGTCTGGCGAGATATCTCTCCTTCAAGGCAGATCTGGATGGATAACAGAGACACGTTAGTTCAGTATGCTAAACAGGAACGTTATGCTTCTGCAGTTATACATAGTTAGATGTGTTAAAATTTGTGGGCAATTATTTTTATATTATTAGTTCGATGTTGAACATCGAATTAGAAGGATCACGTGGAGGTGGTCAGGCAAACTCTAAGGAAGCCAACACAACACATTACTGAGGTACTTACATGGAACTCTCAAGGCAACAGTAAAAGGCTGAGAAACACCTGATGCACAGAAGTAGATATAACAAAATCAAGATTTAACAAGATTGCCACCCAGAGAATTAACTCTAGGTGGTAGGTGGACAAGGAAGCCCTTTGGCTTATCGAGAGTCCAACCCTTTTATCTATGTGTATCCCGCCCTTCTGAGGTATGTGTCAATTTTATTTTTAAACATATTCGCGCTACTAGCACCCATACAATCAGCAGATAATCTGTTCCATTCATTTACAGTCCTTTGTGAAAATGTCATCTAGTCCTATCTTTCTTAACTGAGAAAAAAATATTTCATTCATTATTTTAAACACTGATCTCCTCTCAATCTCCTGGTCTCTAGTGTTGTTAAATCACATTCTTTTAGGCGAATTTCATAACTGAGATCCCTCAGTTTTGGTGTAATTTTAGTCGCTCTCCTCTGTACTCTTTCTAGCATATCTATGTTCTTCCTGCGATACGGCCTCCACGCTTGTATACAATATTCTAAATGAGACCTCACTATTGCTTTGTACAGCGGTATTATTAGGTTTTTTTCCTTATACACTATATTTTGCCTAATTAATCCAAGGATTTGATTTCCCTTTGAAGCTGCAATTCCGCACTGCTTTGAAACCTTCATATCAGCACTAATGGTTAACCCTAAATCCTTTTCTTTTGCAATAGTACTTAATACAGTACCCCCCATTGTATATTCTACCTCTTCGTTCCCATGTCCTGCGTAGAGGCATTTACATTTCCCAAAATTGAACAGCATTTGCCTCTTTTCAGACCATTTGATCAACTTGTCAAGATCATCTTGTAAATGTTGTCTATCTCCATCTCTTTTAATCCTTCTAAACACTTTTGTATCATCTGCAAATTTCAACACCTTGCTTGTTATTTCATCATCCAAATCGTTGATATATATTAAGAATAATGTAGGTCTTAGTACTGATCCCATTGGTAACCCACTCAATACCGATTTCTAGTTTGAAGCCTCCCCATCAACTACTACATGTTGTCTTCTGTCAATCAGCCATTTTTCTATCCAGTTTATTATACCATTTCCTATACCATGGGCCTTTAGTTTAAGTAGTAATTTTTGATGTGGTACTTTGTCAAAAGCTTTTTGAAAATCTAAGTAGACAATATCTACTGGTGATCCCTCATCTACCCACTTAGTGATGTCTTCCAAAAAACATAACATATTTGTTAAGCATGACCTCGCTTTAAAAAACCCATGTTGAGATGGGTTTATCAAGTTTTGTTTAACAAGAAAATCCACCATGTGATCTTTAATTAGTCTTTCTATTGATTTGCAAATCACTGATGTTAAACTCACTGGTCTATAGTTCTCTGACTAGTTTCTCGAACCTTTTTTTAAATAACGGTATAATGTTTGCCTCTTTCCATTCTAAAGGAACCACTCCCTCTTCTAATGACAAATTGAAAACTGTTGCAAGCGGTATGCTAATTTGTTCTACAATTTCCAATAGTAGTTTGGGCGGAATTCCATCCACTCCAGCTGATTTATTATCCTTCATAGCCCTTATTTTCTTAGTTACCATTTCCGGGGTTACAATTAATTGTCCTAAATAGTCTGAATCGGCCCCCTTGAACTTAGCCTCTGGTACTGGCAGTGAACTAATATCTTCCCTGGTAAACACTGAACTAAAGTACTCATTCAGGTCTTCTGCCATTAAGAATCCGTCTGATATTATATTTCCAGCACTATCTTCTAGAGGACCGACCTTATGTTGAACTTTCTGTTTGCTTCGAACATACGCATAAAAACTCTTGCTGTCAAGTTTTATATTACTAGCTAATTGTTGTTCATAGCTTCTCTTTGAATTTCTAATTTCAGCTGTAGCTTGGTTAAGTGCTTCTGTATAACTGTTGTAGTCTTCATCATTTCCAGTACATCTATATGACTTCCACATCATTTGTTTATACTTTACTTTTCTAATGGCTTCTTTCGATAAGTGTATCTTTTTGGACCGTTTCCCTTGTTTTTTTCCTTTTATCGACTTCTCTTCTATAACATTTGCTCTCACTTCCTTTCGTCCCTTCATCTTTTCTCCCATCTCATTTCCTTCACTCCTCTCCCATCCCATCTTCCCTCCCTCCTTCTCTATGGTCACTTTCTCCCCTGTCACCTTCACACTTGTCACATTTTCTGTCATTGATTTTCCAATTTCTTCCCCTCGAATCATCTTCCCTCCTCTCAATCTCCTTTCCTCAGTCTCCTTGCCACTACTATTCTCCTTCAGTCTTGTAGTATTCCCACCTCTCTCCCTGTCATCTCTCTCCATTCGACCTGTCTCCTTGCTAATTCCCATCTCCATTCCCTTCACAATATCTGTCAACCTAACTATCTCCTTCTGCAGACACTCCACCTTCCAACACCCAATGCACTGAAAAGTGAATCCTTCCTCCATGGTTTCTGCCCATGACTTCCCACAGCCGGACAATGCAAAATCTACCCAGCTGTGGCAGTGATCGCACACCAAGTGTCGCTTTGCCTTGACTTGCCGCTTGCAAGGCGCCATATCCCTATCAGAATTTATTTAATAACTTAACTAACTTAGTCTTTATAAAGACTGTTTCCTGTGTACTACAGCACACTTTATGTTACAGATTTCAATTACAAAACCAACTATTTATCCTGTCACGAACGCTAACATTACTGGTAGTGACCTAATTTAAATACAATCAATTACGTTACGTTAAGCTGCTTTAGTTATTTAGGTTACGCCGCCCGACTATCGCCCTTGCTTAATTTTAACAACAATGCTACCTAATCAAATTATCTAGCAAGTACTGGCTTACACAGATATTATCTTATGTAAGTAGTTTGATGGTTGTTACTTTATCTCCTGTATATTCTACCACATAATCAGGTTTGTTAAATCTTGTTTACAACTTATCGAAGGCTAAGTTACCCTATTATCACTCACTATACTAAGGTGTTCTAAAATAGTTTAACTAACTAACTTTAAGCACAACTGCTACTCAATATATGTTTACTGCAACTTTATGAATGATATTAAGGCAAGAATAATACTTATCAATCAGTAATTCCACTTGTTTATCAACTTTTCTGCACCACCAATTTCTACGATCTATCTCCGCCAAATATAGCCTCGAATTAGTAAAAGATGAAATAAACTGGAAAGTGTGTCCAATAGACATGTATGGCTCTATACTGTCTATATGGTATATGTTACGTTCCTCATTTTATATCGTATTCGGTATACGTTTTTTCGTTCTATGCAAAATTCCAAGATCGCCTAAGGAATCGATGAAACATAATTAACTTCACAACTGAAAAATCGACTTTCCTTACACAACATTCAAACAAAATGAAGGACAAATTATGGGAATATAACACTGTTTCATTCAGTTCGAAGCGCGATCATTGTTTGGCTGCCCGCTAGATGCAATGACATGCGTGGTGCATGGTTTTACTTGGATTTTGGTTCATAGTCGGTGACTTTTACAATGTTTGGGAATAGTCAACCATTATTAGTTGATGATGTGTACATACCATATGAAAAAACGGTTTGGCGAAATAAAAAATGGTTTTCAAAACCTTAGAGAAAAACCGGCTCACCGGTATACGGCACACACCAC
Organism: Paraescarpia echinospica; assembly: GCA_020002185.1. Classification (NCBI taxonomy): domain Eukaryota; kingdom Metazoa; phylum Annelida; class Polychaeta; order Sabellida; family Siboglinidae; genus Paraescarpia; species Paraescarpia echinospica. The sequence goes on from CM034536.1 coordinate 31,476,211, forward strand.
AATAATGTGCAAAACCATTTCCAGTAGAAAGGGGTAATTGTTTAGGCTTAGGCTTAGGTCGGGTAAGTAAAGATACTCGGCTGTATTGTTGCGCTCTACCTGCAGTACACAGAGGACTTCAGGGAGAGAGTTGGTGGTCGGGTCGACGGGGCCGAGCAGGCAGAAGACGTGGTGTGCCGGAGCATCAGACAACATCTGAAGGTCGTTGGGCGAGTTCTACAACAGAAACACTCTTGGTGTAGTTTTAGCGCCTTTGAGCAATGTTTTTAACTCGGATACATAGCGCTTTACAATTTCATCCTAATAATAATTGTAAATAATAGAATATAAACACTCTTGGTGTAGTCAGAATTCTTCTAAGACTCGTAAGGCGGCTTCCCATACAGGCATGTACTCTGCACGTATGAGATTTATGTCTAATACCTACAGATTAAGAATATTAAAGAAATTATGGGCAAATAGATGTGTGTTAGCTGGGGTTAATCATGTAACCGTGCACCTAGTAAAATAATACAGGTTTTAAGGTTATAAAAAAATAAAAAAATGCATCTATTGTTCATTACAACATTCCCACTGCCCAGACAGCCACCACCACATTCTAAAAAAACACAGCTATATTGCTCCTATTTCAATAGTTTTAACAATTTTGACAACTGTTAAAAGTAGACAAAACTAAGGTAAAATAAAATGTTACATTTTCAAATACAGACAATGTTAATAACCCAAATTAGACTGCAAAGTTGTAGCTACGTGAGTATGGTTAAAATAAACTTTGCCATAAATTAGTATGGCTGAAAGACTGGGATGTCTCACCTTGTAGTGAGACGACACGTAGAGAGACATGAGACGTTGCAGGAACATCTCTGAGGCCTTGTGGTATGAGAACAGCGTGTCACGGTTGACATAGTACAAGTCACATGACGATGGGACAGGACACCCCGATGAAAGAGGCTGGACAACGGACGCATCGAGACACAGCAGGTTGTTGAGCCACGTCTCCACTGCGTCACCGTTGGCGTAACGAATCGATTCAATAAGGGTCACTTCATGCAGGATGCGACCTAAAACACAAACACATCAGTTACTTCTCTCTCACATGTAGTGGAATTACTGACCTCTGATTACAAGTTTTTACTGCTGATTTATGGATGACTGAGTAACTTTTGGATATACAATAAAACCTGTCTATAACGGTCATCGTCGGGACTGTGCAAAATTACCGTTATAAGCAGGTTGCCGTTACGGAGATTTTCATGACTTGGATACTCACTAGGTGGAACCACAGTATTATGAATGGTTATGTTGATGTTCACTAGTTGGTACTCTCGTGAACAATACAAACCTAGAGTTAACAATAATATTAAATAATACACTACACAACTTGCTATATTTAATTGATGTTCCTTTTTTCTTTTGGGCAATGGTGAAATCAATCACGCCCTCCTAGTAAAGGCGAACAGAAAAAGCTTTGATGTCCGAAAGGAAACATGAGGGTGTGAATGAGTGCAAGGCAAGCATGCCCTCCTAGTAAAGGTGAACAGAAAATCAGAAACAGCTTTGATGTCCAAAAGGAAACATGAGGGTGTGAACGAGTGGTAGGTAACGGGCCATTGTAATATTTACCTAGGCAGTCTCTCCAGCTATGCCAAGCCGCCTATGTAAAAATTACAACAGCCCACTTCCATGGCTTCTCCGAGCTTATTTTGGACATCAAAGTTGATTCTGCTCCCCTTTGCTGGAGTAAAGGAAGCCATACAGTGGCTGCAACAAGCTGATGACACCATGCGTGACTCGATTGCAATTTGATAGTCCCCGGCACATGCGATGACACCGACGCGATGAAGTTTTATTCAGGGAAATTATGGATTCCCTTTGACTTGCCCACAACCAGCAGGTTGACTATGAATGGTTCGGTCCAAATTAACTGACCGTTATACGCAATAGACAGGTTACCGTTATGGACAGATAGTGGGCAGTGCAAATTAATAGGAAGTCATTCGGGACTTTCAAAAGTGTCTGATCATTGCACACGTATATTATATCCAGGTTATCGTTATGGACAGGTGGCCGCTAAGACAGGTTTTACTGTATGATGACCTGTAGCTGACTGTTAAATTACCTCTTACTAATACCATGTTGCTAACTGAGTGATCTATAGTTTCATGTCATATTGTTTTTGTAGCTTACTGAGGGACGTGTAATAACACATCTAAATAATGACATGTGATTGATCGAGTGACCTCTGACCAGTAATCACATGACCAGAGACTGACCTGTGGTTGATCGAGTGACCTATGACCTGTGATCATATGACCACTGATTGATATGTGGCAGATTGTATAACCTTCAACCGGTGACCATATCACAACTAACTGACCAGTGGCTGACTGTGTGACCTCTGGCTGACTATGTGACCTCTGACCTGTGATCATGATCACTGACCTGCAGCGGATCGAGTGACCTATGACCTGTGATCATATGACAACTAACTGACCTGTGGCTGACTGTGTGATGTCTGATGCCTTCAGACCAGTCTTCTTCACCTCGGTGGCCATGCCTCCAAAAGTGGAGCTCTGCTGACGGAGCTGCTGCAGCAGTTTGAGAGAGAGAGAGCGCCCAGTGCCCTCATAGCTGCAACACAGGAAGGTATTCATGAGAATAAAATAAAAGTAAAGATTAAGTTCTTATATAGCACAGTATCCAGTCCTCAGGACTGCTCAAACCCAGGTTATCTCAGTCGAGAGTCCGAAGCTCTAGCTACTGCACCACTGTGCTCTACAGAATAACATGGATCACGGTTCATACATTTGAACATCTGCACAATTCCAATCTTTTTCAGGCCTTACCACAAAAAATTACATGCAAAAATTTGCCCTAAAAGAAATGTTAAGCTTTTTGCCATTTCTGTCTCTAAAGACTAAAACAGGTGCTGCCTCCTTGTGGACAAACAGAGAACTTACTGTTCTAGAAGCTTGACATTATATTTTCGTAGATTTTTACTCCCATGTCTATTTAGCTAAATCCAGGTCTCCAAGACCTTGATTTTATACCTACAAAATGTCATACTATTCAAGGATTTCCAGCCCTGAGTGATTTAATCTAGCATAGTCGAGCATGTTTTAATCTACTTGAGACCTGAGGACTGATACTAGCCTAAACCAAAATCTGTACACCAACACATTTTATCCCAACCCCAGTGAGACCTCATTTTGACATATCCAAACAAATTTTATCTGGTAGAAGCTTTCGTTGGTATTGCATGCCGACTTCTTCAGTACCGATAAAGCCGAATAAAGTCATTTGGCATTACAGGTCCTGAAGAATTCGGCGGGTAGCACCAATAATAGCCTCTACCATGTAAAATTTGTTTGGATATTTAAAAATGAATTTTTTTTAATGTTTTTTTTTGATTGCACACCACAACTTCTTGTCATTCAGCATCATAGGTCCTGAAGAAGAAGGCATGCAATGCCAACAAAAGCCTCTACCAGGTAAAATTTGTTTGGAGATATCAAAATGAATTTTTTTAATTTAAAAAGAACTACCCTAAAGAATGTTCAGTAACCCGATGAGACCTCATGCGTAGACCTTACCCGTTGATTGTCGAGGACATGAAGACAAGATAAGGTCCGAGAAGGTTCTTCACGAGAGGAAGTGGAATGGCCGCTGCCTCGTCTATACACACTAGCTCTGCCTGGCCGAGTTTGTGGGAGTCGCAGGGATGGATGTACTGGATTGTCTGACGGTGCTCTCGAAAGATGTTCACTCGCACTATTGCCTTGTTGAACTCTGGGTTGGTCGACTGAACCAGCTCGTAATCCAAGTGTTCCTGGCATGGGATGAAAGAGAATATGAAGTGCCACTATGTTGTGATTATGTGCAATGTTGCAGATACATTTGCATATTACTCTGCTTAATTTATTATTTTATGTATTATCGGTTATGTAATTATAATTGAATCTTACAGAAAAACATAACCTTACATTAGTATATTATTCATTTACGCACATACATATTTTGTGTGATTGTGATTTTGTGTGATTGTGTGCTAAAATATGTGCATTCATATATACAATTAGGCATTCATAACATGAATACTCATATCTTTTCAATTACTTTAAAGTTTTACATTTTAGTTTATTATTTAAAGGGAATAAAAACATCTATTGCTTGAATTCATATTATATTACATCCTGCTATCTATTTCCATGTCCACCAAGCAAAAAAAAATCAAAAAATTCAATGAATTAAAAATTCCACATTTTATGCTGTGCAGCCAGGCATTTTCGAATATGCATATTTTTGGCGTGCTTTTCAGGATGTCGAGATGTGACGTCACATATGACCCCCTACTCGCATCAGGCCGACCCTTTCCATGCATTCAGAGCATGTTTACAAGGATAGCTTTCGGGTCGAAATGAGCGTCAAAATTAGTTATTGTGTAATATTCCGATGTAATACAAACACTAGTCATCACAGAGGAACAAGCAGTTATCTTATGGTTCCACATGAATCAAATTTTATTCAAAACAGTGAATGCGAATGGGCTTACAAGTCGACTAGGTTTCGCCGAGCTTGGGCTCGTTTTTAGAATAATTATATCGGATGCAACCAATGGGAGATAATCTACACCAATAAACATACATAGCAAACATATATTGTATCCAGCTACAGAAAGTAACGTGTATAATCTCATAATATCACTAGAATATCGATGTATGAAGGAGTTGTACAATTGATCATAACAACTTAAATCAGTCAGCAAATTTCTGTTGGTCCTGCTAGCTCAGTTGGTAGTCGCGTTGGTTTCTTGTAATTTATTTTTACAATCGGGCGATGCCGGTTCAATCCCGACACCAAACCATTGATTTTCTTTACACTTTGTTTTGTTTATGTTTTCACGAAGTAATATAAACCAAATAATTTTTATACTATGATGCACTGTTTGTAAATAAAAAAAAAAAAATTGTAGTCATTATTTATTCGCCACAAAAATTAAAATATGGGAATTATATAACGATGTTTCTAAATTTTATTTATCCAAACAAATATAATGTAATGGATATATAATTTATTAATTGTATATGCATGTATATTGGTGTAGATTATCTCCCGTTGGTTGCATTCGATATAATTATTCTGAAAACGAGACCAAGCTCGGCGATATCTAGTCTCATTCGCATTCATTATTTTGAATAAAATTTGATTAATGTGGAACCGTAAGATAACTGCTTGTTCCTCTATAATCACTGGTGTTTGTATTACATCGGAATATTGCACAATAACTCATCCTGATGCTCGTTTTGACCCAAAAACTATCCTTATAAACATGCTCTGAATGCATGGAAAGGGTGGGTTATATGTGATGTTACGATACCACGTGATCGCCTAGCTCATTAAAAAAAAATTTCCGCGGGAATCGCTACACAGACGGGTTTAAAATCGAATTTATGCTACAAATGTATTTTTCTGTATTGTTTTAATGTTAAACTTTGTGTACACATGGAAAACGGATTTTAGCTAATGCCTTGTTTTTATTTCCTTTAAGCAACTTAAAACCTGGTACACAACTCACTATTATGTGCTTGAATTTGTAGTTTATTTAAAAGAATACGCCATATTCAGACTAGTGTTTATTACAACATACACACCTGATATTCCAAGACATCAAACCCTTTAAAGATGAATTCAAACATCGTCTTGAGGTTCTCTGGACTCGGAGCTGTCACAAAGATGTTGGCATACCTGGAAGACACCAGGCAGGTGACAACTGTATTCAATCACACCACAAACATTAACATGTATCATCAACGAGACTCAAACTAATGCATCTGCAGAAGTGAATATACAAATAGAATGTTGTAGAATTCCAACCATGTTTTTTTGTCTAAAGTACATTCACTAATCAATTGGTCAGATTTTAAGTGTAGGTACTACTAATGATGCCTTTATGAAGCTCCAGAAATGTTCACCATAAATTATACTGATCAACGATGACATAAAATGATTTTTCCAGCAAATTTTTCCATCTTAATTGAAGACAAAAGCATCCTGTATGGTTTTTGTGAACTATAAAACAAGATATTATAATTATGCTTACCCAAATGCAACAGCACTTGCCATGGCCAATCCAAGTGCGGCAGACTTGCCACGCCCTCTGGCGGCTGTCATAACAACCGTACTCCGTAATGTCTTCTCTGAGATTGCATCGATAAACTTGAGAACAGCTTTCCCCTATTGGAGGGAAAACAATTTCTTTCCTAATAATACTGAGAGAATAATAGATTGGGTGCAAACAATAATCATATGTAAATGGTCTTAAAATTACATCTACCATTTGCTGTTTTCTGTTTCCATATTTTTTCTCTTATAAACTGCCATGTATGTCTCTCACTTGTTATGGAAGTAGATATGTTTTAAAAAACCAGATCATACTGATTTGATATGTTTGACTCCATGGGATGTCTTCCAACTACAACATTTTTAAAGATATGCACAATACACATAATATTGTTAATACTCCAATATTTTCAGAAAATTTAGAATGCCGCTATTTCTCCATAAGCACATTGACTGTCCTGCCCTGCCTTTCAGTTATGGATGTGGTGAGTTTCAGGTGCAAGTTATGTGTAAATGTCGGCTTGCTGTGCTGGCGCTTGTGTGCTTGTGTGTGTGTGTGCGTGTGTGCGTGCGCGGGTGTGTTACCTGGTCAAGGGTACGACAGCAGTTGACCAGCACGCCGACGGGCTGAGTGTCCTGGAGAGATTCCTTCAGCTGCTTCAACTCCTGCTCCGTCTCACTCAGTGGGTCGTCCTACACACACCAACAGAGTTACATACACGGCAACAGACACAGCATCACAGTCACTCACAGCAACATAGATACACACAGCAACGTAGATACACATGTCAACATAGATACACATGGCTACACACAGCAACATAGCTTTAGACACATAAACATAGCTACAGTCACATCAATATAGCTATATACACATCAACATAGATACACACATCAACATAGATACACACATCAACATAGATACACACATCAACATAACTTCACATGTCAACATAGAAACACACGTCAACATAGATACACACAGCAACAAAGATGCACATAGAACATAGAAACACAGGTCAACATGGCTACATACGGCAATACATCTACACACACAGCGACATAGCTTTAGACACATCAACATAGCTACAGACACATCAACATAGCTATATTCATGTCAACATAGCTACATACACGTCAACATTACTGCAGACAAATTAACAGTTATAGACACATCAACACAACTACAGACACATCAACACAGCTACACACAGATCAATACAGCTACAGACACATCAACACAGCTACAGACATATTAACACAGCTGCAGACACATCAACACAGCTACAGACACATCAACACAGCTACACACACATCAATACAACTACACACACATGATAATAAAGCTACAGACACATCAACACAGCTACATGCACATCAATACAGGATAGTCACACCAACATGATTACAGACACATCAACATGGCTACAGACACACATCAGCACAGCTACAGACACATCAACATAGCTATAGACACATCAACACAGTTACAGATACATCAACACAGCTACAGACACATCAACACAATTACAGACACATCACCACAGCTACAGACACATCCATCTAGCAGCGGGAAACATGGGACAATGGGGTAGGCATTCAAACAAACCTTGATTATCTAGGTAATTGCAATACCGCTATACATGTTAAGAAAATTACTTATATGATTGTAAGGTGCAGTAGCCCACTGGTTAGAATGTTGTACTTTTGAATGAGCAGAATGGGATATCACTGTGAGGTGTAGTAGCATACAAGTTAGAATGTTGCACTTTTGACTGAGCGGAATGGGATATCACTGTGAGGTGTAGTAGCATACAAGTTAGAATGTTGCTCTTTTGACTGAGCAGAATTGGATATCACTGTGAGGTGCAGTAGCATACAAGTTAGAATGTTGTACTTTTGACTAAATGAAATTGGATATCATTTTGAGGTGCAGTAGCATACAAGTTAGAATGTTGGACTTTTGACTGAGCAGAATGGGATATCATAGTGAGGTGCAGTAGCGTACAAGTTAGAATGTTGTACTTTTGATTGAGTGGAATGGGATATCATTGTGAGGTGCAGTAGCATACAAGTTAGAATATTGGACTTTTGACTGAGCAGAATGGGATAACATTGTGAGGTGCAGTAGCATACAAGTTAGAATGTTGGACTTTTGACTGAGCAGAATGGGATATCATTGTGAGATGCAGTAGCATACAAGTTAGAATGTTGCACTTCTGACTGAGTGAAATTGGACATCATTGTGAGATGCAGTAGTGTACAAGTTAGAATATTGGACTTTTGATTGAGCAGAATGGGATATCAATGTGAGGTGCAGTAGTGTACAAGTTAGAATGTTGTACTTTTGACTAAATGAAATTGGATATCATTTTGAGGTGCAGTAGCATACAAGTTAGAATGTTGTACTTTTGACTGAGTGGAATGGGATATCATAGTGAGGTGCAGTAGCGTACAAGTTAGAATATTGGACTTTTGATTGAGCAGAATGGGATATCATTGTGAGGTGCAGTAGCATACAAGTTAGAATGTTGTACTTTTGACTGAGTGAAATTGGATATCATTGTGAGGTGCAGTAGCATACAAGTTAGAATGTTGCACTTCTGACTGAGTGAAATTGGACATCATTGTGAGATGCAGTAGCATACAAGTTAGAATATTGGACTTTTGATTGAGCAGAATGGGATATCATTGTGAGGTGCAGTAGTGTACAAGTTAGAATATTGGACTTTTGATTGAGCAGAATGGGATATCATTGTGAGGTGCAGTAGCATACAAGTTAGAATGTTGGACTTTTGACTAAATGAAATTGGATATCATTGTGAGGTGCAGTAGCATACAAGTTAGAATGTTGGACTTTTGACTGAGCAGAATGGGATATCATTGTGAGGTGCAGTAGTGTACAAGTTAGAATGTTGGACTTTTGACTGAGTGGAATGGGATATCATTGTGAGGTGCAGTAGCATACAAGTTAGAATGTTGCACTTTTGACTGAGCGGAATGGGATATCATTGAGAGGTGCAGTAGCATACAAGTTAGAATGTTGCACTTTTGACTGAGTGGAATGGGATATCATTGTGAGGTGCTGTAGCATACAAGTTAGAATGTTGCACTTTTTACTGAGCGGAATGAGATAACATTGAGAGGTGCAGTAGCATACAAGTTAGAACGTTGCACTTTTGACTGAGCGAAATTGGATATCATTGTGAGGTGCAGTAGCATACAAGTTAGAATGTTGTACTTTTGACTAAATGAAATTGGATATCATTGTGAGGTGCAGTAGCATACAAGTTAGAATGTTGTACTTTTGACTAAATGAAATTGGATATCATTATGAGGTGCAGTAGCATACAAGTTAGAATGTTGGACTTTTGACTGAGCAGAATGGGATATCATTGTGAGGTGCAGTAGTGTACAAGTTAGAATGTTGGACTTTTGACTAAATGAAATTGGATATCATTTTGAGGTGCAGTAGCATACAAGTTAGAATATTGGACTTTTGACTGAGCAGAATGGGATAACATTGTGAGGTGCAGTAGTGTACAAGTTAGAATGTTGGACTTTTGACTAAATGAAATTGGATATCATTGTGAGGTGCAGTAGCATACAAGTTAGAATGTTGTACTTTTGACTAAATGAAATTGGATATCATTGTGAGGTGCAGTAGCATACAAGTTAGAATGTTGGACTTTTGACTGAGCAGAATGGGATATCATTGTGAGGTGCAGTAGTGTACAAGTTAGAATGTTGGACTTTTGACTAAATGAAATTGGATATCATTGTGAGGTGCAGTAGCATACAAGTTAGAATGTTGGACTTTTGACTGAGCAGAATGGGATAACATTGTGAGGTGCAGTAGTGTACAAGTTAGAATGTTGGAATTTTGACTAAATGAAATTGGATATCATTTTAAGGTGCAGTAGCATACAAGTTAGAATGTTGCTCTTTTGACTAAATGAAATTGGATATAATTTTAAGGTGCAGTAGCATACAAGTTAGAGTGTTGCTCTTTTGACTAAATGAAATTGGATATCATTTTAAGGTGCAGTAGCATACAAGTTAGAGTGTTGCTCTTTTGACTAAATGAAATTGGATATCATTGTTAGGTGCAGTAGCATACAAGTTAGAATGTTGGACTTTTGACTGAGCAGAATGGGATATCATTGTGAGGTGCAGTAGTGTACAAGTTAGAATGTTGGACTTTTGACTAAATGAAATTGGATATCATTGTGAGGTGCAGTAGCATACAAGATAGAATGTTGGACTTTTGACTGAGCAGAATGGGATAACATTGTGAGGTGCAGTAGTGTACAAGTTAGAATGTTGGACTTTTGACTAAATGAAATTGGATATCATTTTAAGGTGCAGTAGCATACAAGTTAGAATATTGGACTTTTGACTGAGCAGAATGGGATAACATTGTGAGTTGCAGTAGCATACAAGTTAGAATGTTGGACTTTTGACTAAATGAAATTGGATATCATTTTAAGGTGCAGTAGCATACAAGTTAGAATGTTGCTCTTTTGACTAAATGAAATTGGATATAATTTTAAGGTGCAGTAGCATACAAGTTAGAGTGTTGCTCTTTTGACTAAATGAAATTGGATATCATTGTGATGTGCAGTAGCATACAAGTTAGAATGTTGCTCTTTTGACTAAATGAAATTGGATATCATTTTAAGGTGCAGTAGCATACAAGTTAGAGTGTTGCTCTTTTGACTAAATGAAATTGGATATCATTGTGAGGTGCAGTAGCATACAAGTTAGAATGTTGCACTTTTGACTGAGCAGAATGGGATATCATAGTGAGGTGCAGTAGTGTACAAGTTAGAATGTTGGACTTTTGACTAAATGAAATTGGATATCATTTTAAGGTGCAGTAGCATACAAGTTAGAATATTCGACTTTTGACTGAGCAGAATGGGATAACATTGTGAGGTGCAGTAGCATACAAGTTAGAATGTTGGACTTTTGACTAAATGAAATTGGATATCATTTTAAGGTGCAGTAGCATACAAGTTAGAATGTTGCTCTTTTGACTAAATGAAATTGGATATAATTTTAAGGTGCAGTAGCATACAAGTTAGAGTGTTGCTCTTTTGACTAAATGAAATTGGATATCATTTTAAGGTGCAGTAGCATACAAGTTAGAATGTTGCTCTTTTGACTAAATGAAATTGGATATCATTTTAAGGTGCAGTAGCATACAAGTTAGAGTGTTGCTCTTTTGACTAAATGAAATTGGATATCATTGTGAGGTGCAGTAGCATACAAGTTAGAATGTTGGACTTTTGACTGAGCAGAATGGGATATCATAGTGAGGTGCAGTAGTGTACAAGTTAGAATGTTGTACTTTTGACTGAGTGAAATTGGATATCATTGTGAGGTGCAGTAGCATACAAGTTAGAATGTTGTACTTTTGACTGAGTGAAATTGGACATCATTGTGAGGTGCAATAGCGTACAAGTTAGAATATTGGACTTTTGATTGAGCAGAATGGGATATCATTGTGAGGTGCAGTAGCATACAAGTTAGAATGTTGCACTTCTGACTGAGTGAAATTGGATATCATTGTGAGGTGCAGTAGCATACAAGTTAGAATGTTGGACTTTTGACTGAGCAGAATGGGATATCATAGTGAGGTGCAGTAGTGTACAAGTTAGAATGTTGGACTTTTGACTGAGTGAAATTGGATATCATTGTGAGGTGCAGTAGCATACAAGTTAGAATGTTGTACTTTTGACTGAGTGAAATTGGATATAATTGTGAGGTGCAGTAGCATACAAGTTAGAATGTTGTACTTTTGACTAAATGAAATTGGATATCATTGTGAGGTGCAGTAGCATACAAGTTAGAATGTTGTACTTTTGACTAAATGAAATTGGATATCATTGTGAGGTGCAGTAGCATACAAGTTAGAATGTTGTACTTTTGACTAAATGAAATTGGATATCATTGTGAGGTGCAGTAGCATACAAGTTAGAATGTTGTACTTTTGACTAAATGAAATTGGATATCATTGTGAGGTGCAGTAGCATACAAGTTAGAATGTTGGACTTTTGACTGAGCAGAATGGGATATCATTGTGAGGTGCAGTAGTGTACAAGTTAGAATGTTGGACTTTTGACTAAATGAAATTGGATATCATTTTGAGGTGCAGTAGCATACAAGTTAGAATATTGGACTTTTGACTGAGCAGAATGGGATAACATTGTGTGGTGCAGTAGTGTACAAGTTAGAATGTTGGACTTTTGACTAAATGAAATTGGATATCATTGTGAGGTGCAGTAGCATACAAGTTAGAATGTTGTACTTTTGACTAAATGAAATTGGATATCATTGTGAGGTGCAGTAGCATACAAGTTAGAATGTTGGACTTTTGACTGAGCAGAATGGGATATCATTGTGAGGTGCAGTAGTGTACAAGTTAGAATGTTGGACTTTTGACTAAATGAAATTGGATATCATTGTGAGGTGCAGTAGCATACAAGTTAGAATGTTGGACTTTTGACTAAATGAAATTGGATATCATTTTAAGGTGCAGTAGCATACAAGTTAGAATGTTGCTCTTTTGACTAAATGAAATTGGATATCATTTTAAGGTGCAGTAGCATACAAGTTAGAGTGTTGCTCTTTTGACTAAATGAAATTGGATATCATTGTGAGGTGCAGTAGCATACAAGTTAGAATGTTGGACTTTTGACTAAATGAAATTGGATACCATTGTGAGGTGTAGTAGCATACAAGTTAGAATGTTGGACTTTTGACTGAGCAGAATGGGATATCATTGTGAGGTGCAGTAGTGTACAAGTTAGAATGTTGGACTTTTGACTAAATGAAATTGGATATCATTGTGAGGTGCAGTAGCATACAAGTTAGAATGTTGGACTTTTGACTGAGCAGAATGGGATAACATTGTGAGGTGCAGTAGTGTACAAGTTAGAATGTTGGACTTTTGACTAAATGAAATTGGATATCATTTTAAGGTGCAGTAGCATACAAGTTAGAATATTGGACTTTTGACTGAGCAGAATGGGATAACATTGTGAGGTGCAGTAGCATACAAGTTAGAATGTTGGACTTTTGACTAAATGAAATTGGATATCATTTTAAGGTGCAGTAGCATACAAGTTAGAATGTTGCTCTTTTGACTAAATGAAATTGGATATAATTTTAAGGTGCAGTAGCATACAAGTTAGAGTGTTGCTCTTTTGACTAAATGAAATTGGATATCATTTTAAGGTGCAGTAGCATACAAGTTAGAATGTTGCTCTTTTGACTAAATGAAATTGGATATCATTTTAAGGTGCAGTAGCATACAAGTTAGAGTGTTGCTCTTTTGACTAAATGAAATTGGATATCATTGTGAGGTGCAGTAGCATACAAGTTAGAATGTTGCACTTTTGACTGAGCAGAATGGGATATCATAGTGAGGTGCAGTAGTGTACAAGTTAGAATGTTGGACTTTTGACTAAATGAAATTGGATATCATTTTAAGGTGCAGTAGCATACAAGTTAGAATATTCGACTTTTGACTGAGCAGAATGGGATAACATTGTGAGGTGCAGTAGCATACAAGTTAGAATGTTGGACTTTTGACTAAATGAAATTGGATATCATTTTAAAGTGCAGTAGCATACAAGTTAGAATGTTGCTCTTTTGACTAAATGAAATTGGATATAATTTTAAGGTGCAGTAGCATACAAGTTAGTGTTGCTCTTTTGACTAAATGAAATTGGATATCATTTTAAGGTGCAGTAGCATACAAGTTAGAATGTTGCTCTTTTGACTAAATGAAATTGGATATCATTTTAAGGTGCAGTAGCATACAAGTTAGAGTGTTGCTCTTTTGACTAAATGAAATTGGATATCATTGTGAGTTGCAGTAGCATACAAGTTAGAATGTTGCACTTTTGACTGAGCAGAATGGGATATCATAGTGAGGTGCAGTAGTGTACAAGTTAGAATGTTGTACTTTTGACTGAGTGGAATGGGATATCACTGTGAGGTGCAGTAGCGTACAAGTTAGAATGCTGCACTTTTGACAGAGCAGAATAGGATATCATTTTGAGGTGCAATAGCGTTCAAGTTAAAATGTTGCACTTTTGACTGAGCGGAATGGGATATCATTGTGAGGTGTAGTAGCATACAAGTTAGAATGTTGCACTTTTGACTGAGCGGAATGGGATATCATTGTGAGGTGTAGTAGCATACAAGTTAGAATGTTGTACTTTTGATTGAGCAGAATGGGATATCATTGTGAGGTGCAGTAGTGTACAAGTTAGAATGTTGCACTTTTGACTAAATGAAATTGGATATCATTTTAAGGTGCAGTAGCATACAAGTTAGAATGTTGCTCTTTTGACTAAATGAAATTGGATATCATTTTAAGGTGCAGTAGCATACAAGTTAGAGTGTTGCTCTTTTGACTAAATGAAATTGGATATCATTGTGAGGTGCAGTAGCATACAAGTTAGAATGTTGGACTTTTGACTGAGCAGAATGGGATATCATTGTGAGGTGCAGTAGTGTACAAGTTAGAATGTTGGACTTTTGACTAAATGAAATTGGATATCATTTTGAGGTGCAGTAGCATACAAGTTAGAATATTGGACTTTTGACTGAGCAGAATGGGATAACATTGTGAGGTGCAGTAGTGTACAAGTTAGAATGTTGGACTTTTGACTAAATGAAATTGGATATCATTGTGAGGTGCAGTAGCATACAAGTTAGAATGTTGTACTTTTGACTAAATGAAATTGGATATCATTGTGAGGTGCAGTAGCATACAAGTTAGAATGTTGGACTTTTGACTGAGCAGAATGGGATATCATTGTGAGGTGCAGTAGTGTACAAGTTAGAATGTTGGACTTTTGACTAAATGAAATTGGATATCATTGTGAGGTGCAGTAGCATACAAGTTAGAATGTTGGACTTTTGACTGAGCAGAATGGGATAACATTGTGAGGTGCAGTAGTGTACAAGTTAGAATGTTGGACTTTTGACTAAATGAAATTGGATATCATTTAAGGTGCAGTAGCATACAAGTTAGAATATTGGACTTTTGACTGAGCAGAATGGGATAACATTGTGAGGTGCAGTAGCATACAAGTTAGAATGTTGGACTTTTGACTAAATGAAATTGGATATCATTTTAAGGTGCAGTAGCATACAAGTTAGAATGTTGCTCTTTTGACTAAATGAAATTGGATATAATTTTAAGGTGCAGTAGCATACAAGTTAGAGTGTTGCTCTTTTGACTAAATGAAATTGGATATCATTTTAAGGTGCAGTAGCATACAAGTTAGAGTGTTGCTCTTTTGACTAAATGAAATTGGATATCATTGTGAGGTGCAGTAGCATACAAGTTAGAATGTTGGACTTTTGACTGAGCAGAATGGGATATCATTGTGAGGTGCAGTAGTGTACAAGTTAGAATGTTGGACTTTTGACTAAATGAAATTGGATATCATTGTGAGGTGCAGTAGCATACAAGTTAGAATGTTGGACTTTTGACTGAGCAGAATGGGATATCATTGTGAGGTGCAGTAGTGTACAAGTTAGAATGTTGGACTTTTGACTAAATGAAATTGGATATCATTTTGAGGTGCAGTAGCATACAAGTTAGAATATTGGACTTTTGACTGAGCAGAATGGGATAACATTGTGAGGTGCAGTAGTGTACAAGTTAGAATGTTGGACTTTTGACTAAATGAAATTGGATATCATTGTGAGGTGCAATAGCATACAAGTTAGAATGTTGTACTTTTGACTAAATGAAATTGGATATCATTGTGAGGTGCAGTAGCATACAAGTTAGAATGTTGGACTTTTGACTGAGCAGAATGGGATATCATTGTGAGGTGCAGTAGTGTACAAGTTAGAATGTTGGACTTTTGACTAAATGAAATTGGATATCATTGTGAGGTGCAGTAGCATACAAGTTAGAATGTTGGACTTTTGACTGAGCAGAATGGGATAACATTGTGAGGTGCAGTAGCATACAAGTTAGAATGTTGGACTTTTGACTAAATGAAATTGGATATCATTTTAAGGTGCAGTAGCATACAAGTTAGAATGTTGCTCTTTTGACTAAATGAAATTGGATATAATTTTAAGGTGCAGTAGCATACAAGTTAGAGTGTTGCTCTTTTGACTAAATGAAATTGGATATCATTTTAAGGTGCAGTAGCATACAAGTTAGAATGTTGCTCTTTTGACTAAATGAAATTGGATATCATTTTAAGGTGCAGTAGCATACAAGTTAGAGTGTTGCTCTTTTGACTAAATGAAATTGGATATCATTGTGAGGTGCAGTAGCATACAAGTTAGAATGTTGGACTTTTGACTGAGCAGAATGGGATATCATAGTGAGGTGCAGTAGTGTACAAGTTAGAATGTTGTACTTTTGACTGAGTGAAATTGGATATCATTGTGAGGTGCAGTAGCATACAAGTTAGAATGTTGTACTTTTGACTGAGTGAAATTGGACATCATTGTGAGGTGCAATAGCGTACAAGTTAGAATATTGGACTTTTGATTGAGCAGAATGGGATATCATTGTGAGGTGCAGTAGCATACAAGTTAGAATGTTGCACTTCTGACTGAGTGAAATTGGATATCATTGTGAGGTGCAGTAGCATACAAGTTAGAATGTTGGACTTTTGACTGAGCAGAATGGGATATCATAGTGAGGTGCAGTAGTGTACAAGTTAGAATGTTGGACTTTTGACTGAGTGAAATTGGATATCATTGCGAGGTGCAGTAGCATACAAGTTAGAATGTTGCACTTCTGACTGAGTGAAATTGGACATCATTGTGAGATGCAGTAGCATACAAGTTAGAATATTGGACTTTTGATTGAGCAGAAATGGATATCATTGTGAGGTGCAGTAGCATACAAGTTAGAATATTGGACTTTTGATTGAGCAGAATGGGATATCATTGTGAGGTGCAGTAGCATACAAGTTAGAATGTTGGACTTTTGACTAAATGAAATTGGATATCATTGTGAGGTGCAGTAGCATACAAGTTAGAATGTTGGACTTTTGACTGAGCAGAATGGGATATCATTGTGAGATGCAGTAGCATACAAGTTAGAATGTTGCACTTCTGACTGAGTGAAATTGGACATCATTGTGATATGCAGTAGTGTACAAGTTAGAATATTGGACTTTTGATTGAGCAGAATGGGATATCAATGTGAGGTGCAGTAGTGTACAAGTTAGAATGTTGTACTTTTGACTAAATGAAATTGGATATCATTTTGAGGTGCAGTAGCATACAAGTTAGAATGTTGTACTTTTGACTGAGTGGAATGGGATATCATAGTGAGGTGCAGTAGCGTACAAGTTAGAATATTGGACTTTTGATTGAGCAGAATGGGATATCATTGTGAGGTGCAGTAGTGTAAGTAGTGTACAAGTTAG
The DNA here is from genome assembly GCA_020002185.1 of Paraescarpia echinospica. Taxonomy (NCBI): domain Eukaryota; kingdom Metazoa; phylum Annelida; class Polychaeta; order Sabellida; family Siboglinidae; genus Paraescarpia; species Paraescarpia echinospica. The sequence continues at coordinate 31,493,760 of CM034536.1, forward strand.
AATATTGGACTTTTGATTGAGCAGAATGGGATATCATTGTGAGGTGCAGTAGCATACAAGTTAGAATGTTGGACTTTTGACTAAATGAAATTGGATATCATTGTGAGGTGCAGTAGCATACAAGTTAGAATGTTGGACTTTTGACTGAGCAGAATGGGATATCATTGTGAGGTGCAGTAGTGTACAAGTTAGAATGTTGGACTTTTGACTGAGTGGAATGGGATATCATTGTGAGGTGCAGTAGCATACAAGTTAGAATGTTGCACTTTTGACTGAGCGGAATGGGATATCATTGTGAGGTGCAGTAGCATACAAGTTAGAATGTTGCACTTTTGACTGAGTGGAATGGGATATCATTGTGAGGTGCTGTAGCATACAAGTTAGAATGTTGCACTTTTTACTGAGCGGAATGAGATAACATTGAGAGGTGCAGTAGCATACAAGTTAGAACGTTGCACTTTTGACTGAGCGGAATGAGATAACATTGTGAGGTGCAGTAGTGTACAAGTTAGAATGTTGTATTTTTGACTAAATGAAATTGGATATCATTTTGAGGTGCAGTAGCATACAAGTTAGAATGTTGGACTTTTGACTGAGCAGAATGGGATATCACTGTGAGGTGTAGTAGCATACAAGTCACAATATTGCACTTTTAACTGAGCGGAATGGTATATCATTGTGAGGTGCAGTAGCATAAGTTGAAATGTTGTACTTTTTACTGAGTGAAATTGGACATCATTGTGAGGTGCAGTAGCGTACAAGTTAGAATATTGGACTTTTGATTGAGCAGAATGGGATATCATTGTGAGGTGCAGTAGCATACAAGTTAGAATGTTGCACTTCTGACTGAGTGAAATTGGATATCATTGTGAGGTGCAGTAGCATACAAGTTAGAATGTTGGACTTTTGACTGAGCAGAATGGGATATCATAGTGAGGTGCAGTAGTGTACAAGTTAGAATGTTGTACTTTTGACTGAGTGAAATTGGATATCATTGTGAGGTGCAGTAGCATACAAGTTAGAATGTTGTACTTTTGACTGAGTGAAATTGGACATCATTGTGAGGTGCAATAGCGTACAAGTTAGAATATTGGACTTTTGATTGAGCAGAATGGGATATCATTGTGAGGTGCAGTAGCATACAAGTTAGAATGATGCACTTCTGACTGAGTGAAATTGGATATCATTGTGAGGTGCAGTAGCATACAAGTTAGAATGTTGGACTTTTGACTGAGCAGAATGGGATATCATAGTGAGGTGCAGTAGTGTACAAGTTAGAATGTTGGACTTTTGACTGAGTGAAATTGGATATCATTGTGAGGTGCAGTAGCATACAAGTTAGAATGTTGTACTTTTGACTGAGTGAAATTGGATATCATTGTGAGGTGCAGTAGCATACAAGTTAGAATGTTGTACTTTTGACTAAATGAAATTGGATATCATTGTGAGGTGCAGTAGCATACAAGTTAGAATGTTGTACTTTTGACTAAATGAAATTGGATATCATTGTGAGGTGCAGTAGCATACAAGTTAGAATGTTGTACTTTTGACTAAATGAAATTGGATATCATTGTGAGGTGCAGTAGCATACAAGTTAGAATGTTGTACTTTTGACTAAATGAAATTGGATATCATTGTGAGGTGCAGTAGCATACAAGTTAGAATGTTGGACTTTTGACTGAGCAGAATGGGATATCATTGTGAGGTGCAGTAGTGTACAAGTTAGAATGTTGGACTTTTGACTAAATGAAATTGGATATCATTTTGAGGTGCAGTAGCATACAAGTTAGAATATTGGACTTTTGACTGAGCAGAATGGGATAACATTGTGAGGTGCAGTAGTGTACAAGTTAGAATGTTGGACTTTTGACTAAATGAAATTGGATATCATTGTGAGGTGCAGTAGCATACAAGTTAGAATGTTGTACTTTTGACTAAATGAAATTGGATATCATTGTGAGGTGCAGTAGCATATAAGTTAGAATGTTGGACTTTTGACTGAGCAGAATGGGATATCATTGTGAGGTGCAGTAGTGTACAAGTTAGAATGTTGGACTTTTGACTAAATGAAATTGGATATCATTGTGAGGTGCAGTAGCATACAAGTTAGAATGTTGGACTTTTGACTGAGCAGAATGGGATAACATTGTGAGGTGCAGTAGTGTACAAGTTAGAATGTTGGACTTTTGACTAAATGAAATTGGATATCATTTTAAGGTGCAGTAGCATACAAGTTAGAATGTTGCTCTTTTGACTAAATGAAATTGGATATCATTTTAAGGTGCAGTACCATACAAGTTAGAGTGTTGCTCTTTTGACTAAATGAAATTGGATATCATTGTGAGGTGCAGTAGCATACAAGTTAGAATGTTGGACTTTTAACTAAATGAAATTGGATACCATTGTGAGGTGTAGTAGCATACAAGTTAGAATGTTGGACTTTTGACTGAGCAGAATGGGATATCATTGTGAGGTGCAGTAGTGTACAAGTTAGAATGTTGGACTTTTGACTAAATGAAATTGGATATCATTGTGAGGTGCAGTAGCATACAAGTTAGAATGTTGGACTTTTGACTAAATGAAATTGGATATCATTTTAAGGTGCAGTAGCATACAAGTTAGAATGTTGCTCTTTTGACTAAATGAAATTGGATATCATTTTAAGGTGCAGTAGCATACAAGTTAGA
>CM034536.1:31497446-31545632 GCA_020002185.1 Paraescarpia echinospica
AATAGTTATCTAGGAAACAGAAAACAATTTGTGTCCATTGACAAATGTAATTCTACTGTGCGCAATATATCATGTGGTGTCCCACACGGTTCGATCCTGGGCCCCAAACTATTCATTCTATACGTTAATGATATGTGTAACATATCTAATCTAGTAAAATACATTCTCTTTGCAGACGATACTAATATCTTTTATGTAAATAGTAACATCAATAAACTAAACGAAACTCTGTAACGTTCTGGACCAAATGTATACATGGTTTGCAGTAAATAAATTAACTCTGAACATATCTAAAACCAATTATATGTTATTTGGAAATCGTATGCTAAACAAAGAAATTAATATCAAAATACAAAATGTTAATATCGAAAGAGTAAGGGTCACCAAGTTTTGGGTGTGTTTATTGATGATCTACTAAATTGGAAAGCTCATATAAAATACGTACAATCAAAGCTTTCAAAAAGTACAGCTATAATGCATAGATGCAGTCATCTACTTGATAGAAATAGTAGACGTATTCTATACAGTTCTCTCTTTTTGCCGTATTTAAATTATTGTGCAGAGATATGGGGAAACACGTACCCAACAAATACTAACTGTATTTTCTTATTAAAAAAAAGAGTAATCCGCATTATATTTGGTGCAAGATGGTTGGATCATACAAACTCACTTTTCCAACAATTACATGTTCTAAAATGTCCAGATATCATAGAACTGAAAACATCGTTATTTATGTACAAAGCTTACTACAGCTGTTTGCCATCAAATATTCAGTGTTTGTTTACTAGACGGGAAATAGCATACTCAATGCGAGCTAATCATGACCTAGAACGACAGAGAGTCTGTTCTACCATGCGATCAATGTCTCTTTGGTTAAAGGGAGTGCAATTATGGAATTCTCTATGTGATCATTTAAAAACTACTAATACTATTACTGAATTTAAGCGTAAATGCAAGAACCTTTTATTTGAGAAATATCTGGTTGTGGAAACCTAAATAAAATCAAACACAAATGTAATCATGCCATTGAGGAAATTACAATATGTGTAAAGATGTGTACTTATGGCATATTTTAAATATGCACATATTCCATTGCATGTTTTCAATTATTGTAGCTAGATGGTTAGATGAATAGCAAATTCGAATAATATAATATTTATGTCTCAAAATACATGTATGTATGTATGTGAATATATGTATGTATATGTGTGTATATGTGTGTATACATACATGTATATAATTATATATATAAATACATGTCAGGGGTAAATTTACACAAAAGTCAATGACTTCGTATTTACCCCCTTCAAACCTTCAGATTATATACTTTTGTTTTTATGTTGTGTGCTGTCACTAAAATGCTTTAATGTGCTAGAAAGTGTTGTGTCATCAGCATACATAATGAAGTTAAATATATTATTAACTTGTGGGAAATAATTTATGTAAATAATAAACAATAAAGGTCCTAAAATTGAGCCTTGTGAAACTCCGATTTGTATTGGTAGTATTCATGATTGCATTTCATAAATTTCAACATACTGTTTTCGGTTATTTAAATAATTTTCAAATAAAAGTAGAGTTGAACCATTCAGGCCATAGTATCTTAATTTATATAATAAAATATTATGGTCAATAGTATCAAAGGCCTTCGATAGATCGAGAAATATATTAATTGGCATCTCATTATTGTCCATGTGATTTATAATTCTGTCTACCAATTCAAGCGCTGCATACTCTGTGGAAACCATATTGATTATCAAACAGAAGTTTGGTTTCAATAAAGTACGACGATAACTGAGTAAAGAAATTTTTTTCTGGTACTTTTAATAATGTTGGGAGTAGAGAAATAGGCATATGGTTTTTAAATAACGTGGGATCTTCTTTTTTAAATATTGGAATTACTTTGGCAATTTTAAGTTATCTCGAAAAATCCCAGTATTTAGCACTTGATTTATTAACATAGTTAAAGGAAATAACAACAAGGCATTAGCTAAAATCCGTTTTCCATGTGTACACAAAGATTAACATTGTATGTAACATTTGACAACATTAAAAAAATACGTTTGTAGACAAAATTCTATTTTAAACCCGTCTGTGTAGAGATTCCCGCAGAAAGTTGAAATTTAATGAGCTAGGCGATCACGTGGTATCGTGACGTCAATGCCGACTCGCGGCTTTGTTGACATCTATGCATCGCCATTGTTGTTCTCTCCATTCTCTTGTAACATCATGGCTAGTGGGAGTTTCGCAGAGTTTCAAGTGAAATCATACGATTTTTAGCCACTAGCGGGAACGGTTACAGCGGATGATTCGTCTAATTCCGCTCTTTCCGAGCGTTTCAGCGACGGTAGCGAAGAAGATGATGCGGAGTCGGACAGTCACAATGTTCGCTCATGCAACACCGACTGGTAAGCTTCAACTTCATTATAATGACACATATGGTGTGAAAACTGTCGACAACAACAATTATATCGTTTTAGTACGACGTTATATTATAAAATGCGGTGTCAAAGCTGTACAGAGAGTTAGCTAGAGCTAGTAGTAGAGGTTGTAGCTAAGTAGGTCATCGGACGAAGTAATTGTAAACAGACTTGTCAAAGACAAACTTCACAAAGTTACGAACCGTCGAACGTCGTAAGCATGGTTGTCTGGTTTATGCGGATCGAGTTTAGGACGTTATAGCTACTTACGATATCACCCCTCTGGACAAAACCCACACTTTTTTAGTTGGACAGTTGTTCGCGAGATGACCATAATATCATGACATATATAATGACAGCTCTAGATTATTATTATGTCATTTATGTGGAACAATAATTTTATTACTCTGAGTCTGACACATAACAATATAGCTACTATATAATCAAAATAAACTAAAATAAACATTAAAACAACATGCAGAACAATTGAATAATTATGGTAATGGGTTATAGCCTGAAGTGTTATGTCCTAGACCTAGGGGTTTAGTGTAACCTTAGGGGTCTTATATGTGAGATGCTACCAGTGGGTATATATGTGCCCTACGACTATGTCCATAAAAATCATAAGGACATAGCATTTTTAATCACATTTTTTGTGTGACATTTATTACAAATCCATCAAGCAAGTTTCAGAACACAGTTTTACTGGGTTGAATCATTACAAATTCATCAAGCAAGTTTCATAACACTGTTACTGGGATGAATCATTCCAAATGTTGGTAACTGTGTATACCTGGTAACACAATGTGAATCACCACACAGTGCACAGACAATGGTTATAAGCCAAACAACACCCATGGGAATACTTCCCCTGCAGGCAGATGAGAATATGGCTTCAGCAAATACCCATTGATAAACAAGTTATCTAGTCCATTTTGTTGATCACTTTACCTATGACATGCTAATAAATAGCATAGCTTCACATCTACAGACCAATTATTATCTTTACAGGGCAACTTCCCATTGAGCCGAGAAACTGCTGCACTACGACATTGGTTTGGCCAGTGCAGTTTCGGCAACGTGCGAAAAGATGACGAAGTGAAGACTCTGCAACCAAGAAGTACCTCTCCCTGGAAGGGCAGCAATCTTTCCTCAAGGGAGTCTTGTTTGTAACACCCTCCTCTGTGTCAGTGTACTGGTCGACATGGTCATCGCTGTCACTGTTGCTGCTGTCACGACTAGTCGACTCATTGTCAGAGCAAACATACTCTGGATCTGCAGCAGATGTCACTTCCTCCCCGTTTTAGTCACTCGAGTCACTAATCGGACCAGTCAACAAACTGCACTGCACACTCGTTGACCTCACTGCTGATGTCACCTGCACAGCAACCTGCTCTGATGCACAGACTGCTTGCACTCTTCTCGTGCGAGTTGATGGCCTGGTGTCAACCTGAAAGCATTTGCTGCTCCTTTTTGGAGTGGAAGCTGTGACTGACTCAGGTGTGGAATCCTCTGTATCACAGGAATCTGTACGAGAGCTGTCATATTCAGTTGCTGTATCTTCAGATGACCCATTCTTGGTCGACGGTGGACTATCTCGAGCTGCTGCCAGAATGTCAGCAAATAACTGAAATAACAAATGACCCTTATAGAATTTGCCAAAAAAATAAATTGTAGGTTTCTGACAAAAGCAAACAAAATCCTGTCTTTTACCATCTTGTCAGAAAGGAGTACATCCATTTGTCTAGTCATTTGCCCAGCTTCCAAGTGTGAACAGACTGCCTAGCTGTGAAAAATACAAATTAATAAATTAATTTCAAGTTGCAAGGTATGTATTGTTTATTCTATGATAAAAACATCATAAATAATTGATATCACGCTTACAGAATCTACACAGAGACATAGTTACTTTTGTTATGTTACACTTTTATGCAAACAATTACCTGGAAAATGTGACAATATATTACTTGTGAACATTTTGTTTTTGGTTATAACTAATCATCTATTAAATATACAATAGATAGGTTTGCAACTTGCATTGCATTTATTGTTATTGTTTCACAACAAATGACCATTTTCACACTTGGTAGCTGGGCAACAACCCACATCCAAATGTGAACATATTTATTATTTGATAAATTTACTTGATTTTTTTAATAACATTAAGTTAAAAATCAAATAAATTCATTAATGACATTTTGTAACATCATTAGTAGAATCCTTATCCATTGATATAGTTACTATCATAACAATATGTGACTGCAGACATGAACAATCCTGCAATACTCAATTTTATAGTCACTATAGGAAGCCTGCTCCAGGAGTGGTGTAATAATAATAATACCTATTAGTAACAATAAGTTGAACAAAGCACAATATAATAACAGAAACAATGTAATAGTAACTGGCATATAATATATATACATGTTTATTAATATATGTCGCATCAAAATATAAATTTAATTATGCTTTCTGTATCCTATTGAACTAGTTTATCCAGGTTTTATGATTGCCAACATCCATCCCATGAATAATGTGGGAGCCGAATAATGGTCCTTGGTACATTTCTGAGCTTCTGTTTAAAAAAACATCATGACTTGTGCCAGTAATTAGCAATGCACCAAGCAGTAAGGTGTAATTACACTGATTGCAATCTATTAAATTGCAGTGACATTTCTTTTGTCTTCCATTCATTCATGTTATACAGACATAAAATGAAAAATATGTTCTATCCGTAAACGTTGTTAGTAGATAATACAAGATACAATAGTTATATTTTTGTTCTAAATATTTATCTCGGTACATACTGTAGTTCCAATTCAAAATGTAATGATAATACCTTCAAATGTAATAGTATATATTGCATGATGTACATTGTCTTCGATATTCAACTGTAATAAAATGGAAACTAGGCAATAGCAATATATGACACTGTAATGTAATTCACCATAGGCCTGTGCACTGGAGTTATGAAAATACAAATCAATAAATTACTATTGAAATATTAAAAATTCTATAGTAACAAATGTAACAGTACTTGTGTGTTACAATAGTGTGTGTTATGAAAGCTGCTCTCTACTGTAAGAATTCTATAGTAACAAATGTAACAGTACTTGTGTGTTACAATAGTGTGTGTTATGTAACAGTACTTGTGTGTTACAATAGTGTGTGTTATGAAAGCTGCATCTACTGTAAGAATTCTATAGTAACAAATGTAACAGTACTTGTGTGTTACAATAGTGTGTGTTATGAAAGCTGCATCTACTGTAAGAATTATATTTATTGAAAACATTACTTTTGAAAACTTAAACATAATATATTATTAACTCGATGAATACATACTGTAATCTACAGGGTGTTCAATGTGGTAACCATTCAATATTAATAATAATTAATCACATCTACCTGCAAGGTTTACCAATTGCAATGGTGATCAGGGTGATGTTAGGCATGGGTTAATTGCATGGGTTAATTATAGTAATAATAAGTATCCGACATGTCACATCCATGTTACCCAGTTCCTGCCATTTCCACCTAGCATGCTTTAATTACCAGTAGATCAGGTTCAGATAACTATTTTAACTGGAGGGAGAATGCAGTGGGCCAGCTGGAGGTGGCTGGTGTATTTGTTATTCATAGCAGGAAAGACCTACAAAGTGCAATGTCAACTGGTAATTAATTAGATTTGATCTTTGATCAGTTGACTAGGGCAAACACTACACTTAGTTCCTCAGTCAAGTGGAGGAGTCACAACAAAGGAGTCCAATTAGCTGGATTAGCAGACAGGTGCCAAACACTGTAATAAACTGTTTCTACAGAGAATACTGATGGGGGATAATTCTTCAGCAAGTCATTGATGACATAAGACTTTAGTGAGTCATGTGTCAGAGGAGGAGATTGCCAGCAACTGGTTCCAACTATGAGAGTGAGACAGACCACTTCCTAATTTTATAATTTTTGTTTTAAATATCTAACTTATGCATGGTACTTTATGTGTACATACACTTGATGTTGATCAAAATGCATGGCACTTTCATAAAGTCCAAGTATTGTCATTTAAAAAACAAAAAATGTTATGTATGAAAAATAATAATTAATTTATGCAAATTCAACGTTAAATACATTTGAAAATATAATTATTCTTCCATCTGCAAATTCACATTGCAAAGTTCTACATCCAAGTATTGCTTCTTACGGTTTAAAAAACTTATTATAACAGACTAACCTGACTCGGCAACGAGTATAATTAAAATAATTATTTCTTATTTGCATGTAAAAGTAAATAGATTAATTAAATGCATAACTAACAAATTAGCATCAATTAATTTGCTGACGTTTTTGTTTTATTGCCTTACATTCCTGTAACCATGATAATGATAAAAACAGTCACCTGAATCGATTTGATTACACTATCAAATTTTCCACAAAACTGAGTATATGTAGATTTATTATAGTAGTATCGTGCATAACTACAACATTTAGAATATAAGATACTTAGGAAGAGTTCCGTGATATGATTGGAACCAATGGGATACAATGACAATAAGTTGAATAACTTATTTTGACACTTGACACACACGATACCGTCCAGTCCAGGCATTATACTAGACCTACAGAATAATAATAGTAGATATAACATGTAAGAATTACCTTGATTCGTTGCCGCTTTCGGTAAGCAGACCTCGTAAATTCACCACTCGTCGAAGGAACCTGGTACCCCAAAGAAGCCATGGGTGTAGTTGCTGAGCCGGCTGTAGTGACAGCGGCAGCGGAGCCTGCAGCGGCGACTGCGGCACTGGAACAACGCTTGCGAGACCCGCTTGCCTTCGACTCGGGCAAAGCGGCCGTCGATCCTGCCCGTGCCGACGCCTGTCTTCTGCGGATTGACGGCATCAATGCAGCTTCTACTGCCGGGAATATTGTTGGGACTGCATCGCTTTTCAACGATATTCGAGCACCAGGATATCCAAGGGTTGCCAACATCTCCGGATCGCGATCAAAACAGCTTTTCTCAAAATGAGCGGAGCAAAGCCGGCTGTGTTTCTTCAATAAAACTGGATCCGTAGGGAACCGAAAAAAATGGTGTGTTGCTGTATGTTTAGAAGAGTTTGCATTACAACCGAATGCCGCACAATGAACCATGATGATATTCGCATTACACAGCCACCTCTGCTGTCATATTGCTGAGAATGAATGTAAACAAGCGGTCGCTGTATCGGCAGAGTCAACTCTGACGTCACATCTCGGCATCCCGAAAAGCGCGCCAAAAATATGCATATTCGAAAATGTCCGGATGTACAGCATAAAATGTGGAATTTTTAATTCTTCGATTTTTGGGGATTTTTTTGGCTTGGTGGATATGGAAATATATAGCAGGATCTAATTTAATATGAATTCAAGCAATAGATGTTTTTATTCCCTTTAAAGTCCCCCATAATAATACAGTTCCGTTTGCTTACTTCCCTTATAGCGTTTTGTATTTTTTCATTCTCTTCTATGCTTATGTTTGGACTTCGATAAACTAACCCAACTGTTAACGTTGAGTTTCCTGTAACTATGTTACACCAAACAGCTTCTTCGCAATCTGCTTCTCTTTCTAATTTTATTTCATAAGCCTGGATAGATTCTTTAATATATAAAATAACTCCACCTCCCTTTCTTCCTATTCTATCTTTCCTAAACATTACATATCCTGTTAGTCCCAATTCGGCATCTGATATATCAGTGGTGGCCCACGATTCGGTTATACCTATTATGTGAGGGTCAATATCTTCTACCATAATGTTTAGTTCACTTCTTTTGTTTACTATGCTCCTTGCATTTAAACAAATGCATTTATATCCTGATTCAGAACAGTTTTCCAGGCTGTTCTTTGCCGATTTATTTCTGCTGTCTTTATCTATGCCTCCAGTTTCAGGCTTCTCTGTGAATCCCCCCTGCGAATCTAGTTTAAATAGATGCAGCCTGTCCCACTGTCAACAGATCAAATATGCCACTTTGTGCCAATTTAAATATAACAATGTTTCCGAAGTTTGTTGAAAAGGATAGATATTAAAAACACATTAATTTAGATGTTCAATCAATTATAATATACTTACGACCGGAAAATTCGTGCCAGGTCAAAATACGTGTCACTGAAATCTTGTATTCTAACGCTCTTTACCTATTATAATACAATGCACTGATTCACGTGACACGCAAAGGATTTACACAGCGCAGGCGCACCTAGATAGGCTAAGTTTGGCTTAGAAGTGATAAACGAAAGAGGCGACACGACACGTTGGTAGAGTGAGCAACATCAAGAAAGTGCAAAATCATGAATACGTTGTTTCAGAAGAAAGCAGAAATAAGATGGATTTGGAAAAGCTCAGCCTCAAATGGAGAAACAAAGAACGAAATTGACTACATCCTGACAAACAGGCCAGACATGTTCACATCTCACAGACGAAACGTCTGCATGTCATCAACTAAATCATTTACGGAAGCCCTTACAAAAAAGAGTCAATGGTATACCATTGAATACCATTGAATACCATTCGGTACCGTTGGACCATTCAATGGTAAACCAGTAGGACTCAGTGGTACTTTCAATGGTATTTGAATATACCATTCAGTAACATTGGACCATTCAATGATAAATCAGTATCTCAATGGTACTCTCAATGGTATTTGAACATATCATTCAATACCATTCAATGATAAATCAGTGTCTCAATGGTACTAGAACATATCATTCAATGATAAATCAGTATGTCTCAGTGGTACTCTCAATGGTATTTGAACATGCCATTCAGTACCACTGGACCATTCAATGATAAATCATGTTTCAATGGTATTTGAACATATCATTCCATACCATTCAATGATATATTAGTATGTATCAGTGGTACTCTCAATGGTATTTGAACATACCATTCAGTACCACTGGATCATTCGATGATAAATCAGGTTTCAGTGGTATTTGAACATATCATTCAATACCATTCAATGATAAATCAGTATGACTCAGTGGTACTCTCAATGGTATTTGAACATACCATTCAGTACCACTGGACCATTCAATGATAAATCAGGTTTCAGTGGTACTCTCAATGGTATTTGAACATATCATTCAATACAATTCAATGATAAATCAGTATGTTTCAATGGTACTCTCAATGGTATTTGAACATATATACCATTCACATCAGTACCACTGGACCATTCAATGATATATCAGGTTTCAGTGGTACTCTCAATGGTATTTGAACATATGTAAGCTCGCTAAACGGGTTCTTTATAATAAATAAATTACATAATAATATAAATCGTTTGTTTTCTAAACGTTTATTTATTTGAAATCCCACCAGAACCGCTGACCAATGTATTCAGTCCACAGCTCGACGTCAACTGAACTTTCTCGTTGCGTTTAAATTCGATTTACGCATGCTCACGTTCTCACGCGAACGCGCGCGCTTTATCGTCACAGTACGCTTCCGCGCTATAACGTTTTAAATAAGTGTCAGTTGCAGCGCCTACACTCACCCCTCGTTTTGTTGCCATCTGGTTAACAGTGTGTAACAAAACGAAAACACGCAAATATAATATAATATAACAGTTCAATTACGACACGCCGATCGCGGCTCATGGTACAGGTTTTTGTGCTGACCGGCCGTGCTACGTGTAGGTCGACATGACCGAGTTTCTTGTATTTCCTCGTTTGGCTCGCCTGCGTATTCGTTGTGTGTCATGGGCTGTTTAGCACCAACATCCGAACTGCCAAGCCGTGGATCCAGCGGCGCAGGTGTCGCCATCTCATAGCGACACAGCAATCGTTCATCACCTGACGAGTCGTCATCAACATCTCGGCGTGCTGTGGGCACACACGGTAGGCGTCGCTTTGTCAGTACAGGTGCATCGTTGCCAGGTACGCACGGTTTCAGAGACGAACGATGCAGTGTGTGTTGCACGTTTGACCCGTCTACCGGTGTAATCACGTACACATCGTTTGTTCCTTGTCGAGAGATCACTCTGTAGACCGTGTCGTCCCAAGCGTCCTGAATTTTGTTGCGTCCCAGGATGCCACGCTTTCGACGATACACGCGTTCACCATCAGCCAATGGCATATCGTTAGCTGTACGGTCGAAACAACTCTTACGTTGATCGGCTTCTCTCTCCAGTTGTGTGCGAGCACGAGAGTAAGCTTTACGCAGGCGTCGCTGATGTTCAATGACCCAATCAGTTTGAATATCATCCTGATCACCAGTGCCAAGTAGGAGGTCCACTGGCTGACGCCCTTGCCGGCCAAACATCAGGTAATAGGCTGCATAACCGGTGCTCGAGTGAGGTGTCAAGTTGTTTGCCTATACAACTTCACAGATGTGATCTACCCACCGACGCTTCTTTTCTGAACTCAACGTTCTCAACAGATCGTGTAACGTCCGGTTAAAACGCATTGTCCATTCCCAGCCAGGTGATATGGCGTAGTATGGGAGCGTTTGATGTCATAAGTTTTCGCCAACTCCCGTATGATGGCTGACTCAAAGTTACGCCCATTGTCACTGTGCAGTCGCTGCGGCACACCGCACCGTTGGAACCATTCACTGACGAGCACTTTCGCCACTGTGTCTGCCTTCTGGTTGCGAGTAGGGACTGCAATGGTAAATTTGCTGAAAACATCTGTGATGACCAATACATTTTCCCGGCCGTCAGAAGATGGCTCCAACACGGTGAAGTCCATTGCCGCCACCTCTAATGGCTGCGTTGCCATGAGACGTCCGAGAGGAGTGCGCAACTTATGCGGCTGTATCTTCGCAAGTGCACAACGGTCTCACTTCTGTGTCCAAGTCAGGACATAGTTGTGCATAGTTGCCCAGAAACACCGGCCTCGAATCAGATGTTCCGTCCGTTCTGTTCCTTGATGGCCAGCGCGATCATGCAATTCCCTCAATACTTGTTCGCGGAGACAAATGGGCAGAAGTAACTGTTGCAATTCTCCGAGCCTTGTATCAACAATGCGCCGATACAAAACGCCATTCTTCTCGACAATGCGTCCCCATTGCCGCATCAACTGAATAGCACTCATTGATTCAGTCTCTCTCTCTTGTCTCGTGGGTTTTCTTCCCAATTGGCGGGAATATCTCAACTGCCCGATAGCAGGGTTGTTTGCTTGCATGTTAACCATGTCATGAAATGCCTGGCAGTGTTGTAACAGCAACGTCTGCCAGTTCTTCTGTGTTAGCGATGTGTTCCATCGCTGTGACTCGTACCTCTACAGGTACCACTGAAGTTGCAGTCGCATTGGCTAATATAGCTTCAGCGTTCGATGCCATTGAATTAACCACATCGGGTAATCTTGATAACCCATCTGCGTTCGCATTGCAATGTCCAGGTCGGTACTTAATGTCGAAGTCAAACGATGCAAGTGCGGCTGCCCACCTCTGTTCTACAGCCGATAACTTGGCTTTCTTGTGAAAATATGTCAACGGGTTATTGTCCGTGTAAACCGTGAATCTGCCACCCAGAAGGTAATCACGGAACTTCTCGGTAATGGCCCATTTTAAAGCGAGTGTTTCCAGCTTCATCGATGAATAATTTGCGTCATTTCGTTCCGCTCCCCTTAGTCCGCGACTGGCATATGCGATCACTCGACGACGGCCATCTTGTTTTTGGGTCAGGACCGCGCCCAAACCTCTATCACTCGCATCAATCTCAACTGTGAAGGGCAGTCCGTAGTCTGCAAACCCGAGGACTGGTGCTGACGTAAGTGCTAGCTTCAAGGCGTCGAACGCGTGCAGACAATCCTCCGTCCAAACATCTACGATGTTGCGCACTAAACTCATCCGTCGTTTCCCTTTGCCGTCACTACTCGGTGTAGCGGTGTCGCTAGTTGTGTAAACCGTGGTACAAAACGACGATAGTACGATGCAAACCCTATGAAAAATCGAAGTTGTCGTAGGGTCTGAGGTATAGGACACTCTCGTACCGCGACGATTTTCTCAGGATCGGTTGCCATACCTTCCTCACTTACCACATGACCGAGGTACTTGACACTTTTCTTGAAGAAACTGCATTTACTGATCTTTAGTTTGAGGCCATACATCCCCAGACGACTTAGCACAGTGTCAAGTCTAGCCAAATGTTCATCTAGTGTAGACGAGTACACGACAATGTCATCCAGATAGACAAGCAATATGTTGAACATATCAGCCTGAAACACCGTCTGCATTAGTCTCTGAAAAGTCGCTGGCGCGTTACATAGTCCGAAAGGCATGCGCGTATATTCATACAACCCGACAGGGGTCGTGAACGCCGTCTTCCGCTGATTCTCCGGCTCCATCTGTACCTGGTTATACGCCGACTGTAAATCTAATGTTGAAAACCACTTCGATCCAGTCATCGCGTCCATGGATTCTACGATGCGAGGGAGTGCATACGCATCCTTTACCGTCTTTGCGTTCAACGCACGATAGTCCACGCACATACGTAGTGCACCGGATTTCTTCCGCACTAAAACGATGGGACTGGCATGATCGCTATGACTCGGCACTATGACACCCGTTCGCAGTAGCTTCTCCAGATGCTCTTTAACTTCGTCCAGCTGGGTGGGAGGAACTCGACGGTAAGATTGTGTCACCGGTCGAGTATCAGTCGTCCAAATGCGGTGTTTAACCGCATCCGTGCAACCGAGATCATCTTCTGATGACGCAAATACATCAACATGCTTCTGAAACATCGCTCTCGCTTTGTCTCTGGCCGCGGGGCTATCCTCTAGACCGGATAAGTCCAAACTGGCGAGTACGTCAACAGAAGGTTCTTCACGAGTCGTCCGTGAATGTTCAACCGCTCCGTCCACCATGTTGAGTTTGATTTCTTTCAAGCTCACCTCCACTTTCGCGGAAATGCATACAGTGGCCGAACACAAAAGACCAATTCTCGTACCTGGGTTCAAATTCGGTTGAAGAATTGTTGACTACCTTGACAACGAAAGAATCGGATTCGACTAATGTATTCAACGTGGAGAGATTTCCTGCAAATGCAGTAGATAGAGGTTCCACTATGGCAGTTCCCGACCCACAATGTCCTATTGCAGGAATGTCCATCGTCGAGTGCGCGGGAACGAAGATTGGACGGCAGCCAGCCACTCTCGCTACACGTGTCCTGGCTCGGAGTGAATCGTCGACAACAGCCATGGAACGAAATGCCTCACTCATAGCAGCACATGTGAGAGTACATTGGTTCCGAGCAGACCACACACATCAGCATTCTTGTGTTCACTATCCTTTACAACTAGCACGCCTCGCTTCGGCACCACAACACCACATACTTCAATATATAATTCCAAGTAACCACCATATGGCACATACAATCCATTGGCCGCTCGGACGGTCTACCAATTATTTGGGTTGTGAATATCATTGCCGGTGGCCAGGTGTTTTCGGTAAAACGCCTCTGTGATCGTGGTGACCTGGCTTCCCGTGTCTACCAGAAAACGAATGGTCACGCCACCGACCGTGGCTTCGACGATCGGCGCGTTTCCCACCAATTGTTTCCATTTTTCCTACCCTCTCCTCTGCTCGACTCTCAGTTAATTTAAATGGTTCCTGACTTCGTTCTGTGCCGCTGCATAGGCCCGACACTGGTGCTACGCATGACCCCTGCACCCACAGAAATCGCACATCCGGCTAGTCTCGGTCTGAAAACCCAGGAGATCGCCTCCGACATTCGCGGGCATAATGGCCTGGCTGGCCACACTGGTAACAATTACCTTTAACGTTGCGACGTCTACGATCGTCAGTTGTAGTTGGAGCTCCCAGCGTTCGTATCAGCTGTTGTTGCTGTTCAATGATGACTTTCAGCATTGCCATGACCCCGTCTTCCACAGCGGCCTCCTGCGATGCTGCGCGTACCTGACGTTTTCCTGCATCCGTTTCAGCAGTCCACCGAACAGCCATGTCCCTGATCTCGATAAATGATGCGCTCGGCTGTGCCTCCGTCTTCTTTTTCAGTTCCCATCGTAGCAGTGACTCCCGTACATTCTCCACCAGCTGATCTCTGAGCATGGTGTCCCGGTTAGGCACATGTCGTGGACTGACACTGTCCAGCCGATCAACACATGATGCCAGTTCATGAGAGTATTATGTGATACTTTCACCGTCCCGCTGTTTTCGTTCGTAAAATGAACGCAGTAATTGAGTGACACTGGCGCGCTCACCAAACGTATCCCGTACGATGTTGAAAATGTTCTGCGCGTCACATCGTTCATCCACCGTACGGCACGCCATTTCTTTTTTCGCCGGACCCTCTAGATGACACCACACGTAATCGGCTGCATCTCGTCCGATCAGATTCTGTGTGCGTAAAGCAGCTTCCGCATCCTTGCACCAATGAGTCGCGTCTTCATCACCCTTTCCGTCGAAACTAAGGTAGGGTGGGGCAAGGCGCCCACCATAAGCAGGAAACGCTGCATTTATTTTAATAATAACCCAATCGAATATATTTTATTAATCTAAAATGTATATTCTACTTTGTGTATAAGTATTTTACACATAGACATAAAATAATAATTTAAAATTCTACGTTATAAAATAGTTACGAAAAAGGCGTCTTGCCCCATAGGTGGGGCAAGACGCCTATCTGGGTGAGGTAAGACGCCTTTCCCAACCCGTCGAATAATCACAAGTATGCGAGTTAGTGTGGATGGGTGGGTGGTATGGGGTGGGTGAGATGTGTTTGGGTGGGTGGGTGTGTATGCTGCGTGTGTATGTATCTGCTTATTTAATTATGTAGTAGACATGTAGGGCGATGGAGTAAATACCAACAATATTGTGAAATGCATTTTAACAGGCATGCAACAAGAAGAACGAACGAACAATCTACACAAATGTTAAGTAACAGCCAATCTGGCTTTCGATATTTCGGTAGGGTCTATTGTTCCCAGCAGCTGAAGCAGTGTCAACTATGCAGGCTCTTCTCTGTCACTAGTTGCAGCAGTTCTCGCAAATAAAATTGGCATTCCCACAGTGCACTCTCTATGTGCCCATTCCCTACAGAGCACACACTGAACCCAGACCTCGCGACTTCTGCTGTTACTGAATGGCTCTCCACAAATCAGTCAGTACCATTCATCATATTCGTCACTGCTTAGATCGCTCCGGAATCTCTTTGCAGGCACAGTTATTGTCATCTGTTTCTTGTTAGGCATCGGTCGTTTCCCCTTCGGTTTCCCGCCTCCTTTACCCTGCCGCTTAGATATTTCACCCTTCTTGGTAAGTGCGTTTTTGTACGGCGACGACGATATCCAGGCAGCTGATTCCTGTTTTCTCGACTTGCTGCGTGTCGTTGATATTTTCGGCAATGGAGAAATGTTCCTAACCAGTTGGCGAATGACCGTCGTAGCCGGTGTCGAGGCGACAGACCCACCAGTGGGCAGAGCAGCAACCGTTTCGCCCGGTGGCATGTCGGCAGTTGCATGATCACCAGATGAAGGACCAGCACTTGGAGGCTACGGCCGGCAGTTGGATGGCCATCAAATGAAAGGCCGGCAGTTGGGGGGCCTTCGGGTTAAGGGCCGGTAGTTGCACAGTCATCAGATGAAGAACCGGCAGTTGGAGCACCATCAGATGAAGGGCCAGCAGTGGCCAGGTGGGCAGATGGTTCTTCAAGCGGCGCCGGCTCCTCTGTCAGGAGTGCTGCAGCAAAATCGTCGTCAGTGAAGACATCTGGATCGTAAGGCCAAAGACCACATGCCCTGAATCCAGTAATTGGCTTATCAAGTGTGGCTGATTCGTTGAACGCTTTATTAAACACACCAGCCATGTCGTAAAACGACATTCGCCGACCTGGATTGGTGACCATCCAGCTGTCTACTGCATTGTTGTAAGCGGTCTTCAATGATATGAAGAACGTTGTGTCGAGTGGTTGCATCCTATGAGTGCAATGAGGTGGCAGAACTAGCAGATGTATGCATTTGGACCTCGCGTAGTTAACCGCAGCCAGTGTTTTATGGCTGTGGTGGCCATCCATGATTATGATTTGTTGGTTTTCTACACACGCATTGGTCGACGCAGCGAAATGTTCAAGCCATTTGACGAACAAGTCTGCATCAATCCAGCCATTCGGACTGCAGTGGCCTACAGATTCAGGTGGTGCCCCGTTCATTAAAGCTTCCGCCAACCTCTTTCGTGGAAAAATAAACATTGGTGGCAGGTAACGACCTGCTGCATTGATGGCACACACGACTGTCACTGTAGCGCCACGTTCACCTTTGCAACGTGTCTTGCTCCTTTGGTCGCAACGATTTTCCCTGGTCTTTGGACGTTTGTGATACCAGTCTCATCCATATTCCACAATCGACTTGGCGTGTATTGCGCCGTCTCCAAAACCGAGCGGTAAATTTTGAAGAACGCATTTACCCGTGGCTTGTTAAAGCCAAGAGCGCGAGCAATGATGGTAGCCTGCGGTTTCTTTATGGCGAGATCGGGGTGACGACCCTGCAAAACGAATTAACTTATAAATGCGATATCATATATTATTATTATATGGTGGGGCAAGACGCCCTTGGTAGGCGTCTTACCCCATTCAAAAAGAGCGTCTTGCCCCGAGGCACGTGCGACAGTAAAATAGCTGAATATAGTCTGCTGTTTAATTATCGCTCATTTAACTGTTACCAAATGTTAGTCTATATATTTATCATAAGAGAATCATATTTTTTATGGTTATTTATGATAACCACTGAGTTTTACAACGAAACAGGAAATCACCTTTTTTACTATTTTAAACCTACAAATCAACAGTCACATTTTGTACTCACGATTGTGAAAGACTTGTTTCTTTTTATGTTTCTGTTCATCCGCTGTGTGGCAGCACGGATTTACACAAACCATAGTGCCGATCTCAATCGTTGTTACGTAGATAGGACGGGTGGGCGTCTCGCCTCGTATAGGCGCCTTACCCCACCCTACCTTACGTAGACGACGCTCTCACTGCACAACAACCGTCACTGGAGGTGTTACCGTGGTATGCGCATTCAGCTCACTTAATTGTCGACGCAATTTTTCCAGTTCTTCTGCCATGCGGCTACAATGGTCAGACTGATCCTTATCCATAACTTCGCATAAATTCAGAATAATATAAAAATTTAACTTGGAATTTCAGTAATTCACCCCACTTCTGGTACCAAAATGTAAGCTCGCTAAACGGGTTCTTTATAATAAATAAGTTACATAATAATATAAATCGTTTGTTTTCTAAACGTTTATTTATTTGAAATCCCACCAGAACCGCTGACCAATGTATCCAGTCCACAGTTCGACGTCAACTGAACTTTCTCGTTGCGTTTAAATTCGATTTACGCACGCTCACGCGAACGCGCGCGCTTTATCGTCACGGTACGCTTCCGCGCTATAACGTTTTAAATAAGTGTCAGTTGCAGCGCCTACACATTAGTAGGTCTCAGTGGTACTCTTAATTGTATCTGAAAATATAATTTAGTACCATTAGGACTATCAATGGTATTTGAAAATACCACTCAATATCACTGGACCATTCAGTGATTAATCAGTAGGTGCAGTGGTAATTATTGGTATTTGAAAAGTACCATTCATTACCTTTGAAAGGTTACAGAATATACCACTGGCAAGTATCAGCCATATTTGAAAACATAATTCACTATACTGAACGTTGACAGCGTACCTCTAGATATACTATTGAACCTTCACTCAGTGGTAAACTCAATGCCAATGGTACCTTTAACTCAATGCTACCATAAACGGTATCTGCATATGTTTTTGAAACGTATGTATTTTGTGTCATGTGTGAAGTGCTTCTCTATGATAGGTATAATGACGTTCAGCGATGCACAAACACTCGATCCAGCCTGATCGGCTAACTCACCAACTGGTGTTTATTGGGCGTAGTGATACATGCGATAATGTAGTTCGCTATAGCAATTATGGTATGTGCTATATCACATCTCCCTCTGCAGAAATAAAAGTGAACGATATACATAGAACTAGAACAATAATTATGAATATTGTAATTGTATAGTCAATTAATAACTAGTCAAAATTACTCATTGTTGAATCTGGCCGGCTTCCTGATCACGCGCCCTGATCGTCGGATCGCTGGTTCGGAGGGCGGTGTGTCACCGGTCGTTGTGACGGGCGCCGCGACCGGTTGGTCGGAGGTGTCGTCGTCGTCCAGCGGGTCACGGAATGTCACGGATCTTGGAGTTGGCGTCAACACCAGCTCTCTCAGATGGGACCTTGTTCTGCGCAGACGCGTGCCATTTGGCGTCTGTACGATGCATGAACGCGGTTCTGTGCTCTGCGCGATGATCTCTCCAGGGCACCATTGGTGTGTTTCCTTGTTCAGGATTCGCACGCGTTGCCCAGCATGCAGCGGAGCGAGCTCTGGACCCGCGTGTCGGTCGTGGTCCCGTATCATTCGATCTCTGCGTCGCTCGAGTTGCTCGTTGTTCGATTGCTGGCTCTGCATCAGCGTCGGGTGGTGACTCGGTAGGGTAGTGCGCACAGGTCTGTTGAACAAGATTTCACTCGGGCTAGATAGATGACTATCCAGCGGCGTGCATCGATGGTGTTGTAAGGCAATTAGCACGTCACTGCCCGTTTTCGCACATTTCTGTATGATCGCTTTCACCGCCCGGACCTGTCTCTCAATGAGTCCGTTGGATTGAGGATATCTGGGTGATGTTGTAGTGTGTTTGACGTTGCACTTCTTACACATGTCGTGGAATGGTTGCCCTACATACTGTGGGCCATTGTCAGTCACTATTTCCAGTGGTGGTGAGAACATGCTGAACCATTCTGCTGACATGTTCGCGATGGCAGAACTGGTTGTTGACTGCATCTTCTGGATGAGGTAGAACTTTGAGTGAAAGTCGCTAATCAGCAGGTAGTTGTTTCCTTTGACCTGGAACATGTCGCTTGCCACTTTAGTCCACGGTGTTGATGGTACGTCGTGGGCGAGAAGAGGTTGTTGTCGGTGTTCTGGCTGATTCTCCTGGCAGGCTGCGCAGGTTTTCACCATTGTCTCAATGTCTTTGTGAATGTTTGGCCAGTAAACTGATTCACGCATCAGTCGTCTGGTCTTCTCGATTCCGAGATGTGCTTCGTGGAGCTGGTCTAGGATGTCTTTCCTCATCGCCTCAGGAATGATGACCTGTCTCCCTTTGAAGATGACGCCATCAGATATGCCAATTTCGTCGCGATAGGACCAGTATTGGCGAAGGTCCTGTGGCAGATCTCTGATCGTGTCGGGCCACCCGCTGTAGACCACTTGCTGGAGGGCTCGCAGTGTGCGGTCTGAGGTGGACAACTCTCGAAGCTGAGCACGTTTGTCGATGCTAAAGTTGATTAGATCGATGCTGTCGATGACGTTTTCCTCTTCTTCATCTTGCACGACAGCATCCACAGCCACGTCCAGTGGGATCTCAGCGTTGTTCTTCGGGTTGGGGAGCCTCGACAGAACGTCGGCAATGATCATCTTGTTGCCTGGTCGATACACAAGTTGGAAGTCGTACCCCTGTAGCTTGATCAGGAGTCGCTGGAGACGTGGAGGTGCACTCTTCAGCGGCTTGTTGTGTATCGTTATCAAAGGCTTGTGGTCTGTTATGACAACAAACTGCTTTCCGAACAGGTAGGTGTGGAATTTCTGGATGCCATTTACGATCGCTAGTGTCTCACGTTCGATGTTCGAATAGGCTGACTGGGCTGGGGTGAGTGTCTTCGATGCGAACGCCACGGGTTTGTTGTTCTGCAGCAGACAGGCACCCAACCCTTTCTGCGATGCGTCGACTTCCAGCGTCGTTTCCTTCTGTGGATGGTAGTACGCTAGACATGATTCGTTGCTGATACATCGTTGCTGATACATCTCTTCAGATCGTCATAGGTGTGTTGGTGGTCCTCGTGCCACGCGAATGGTACGTCCTTCTTGAGGAGTTCTCTCAAGGGTGCCACCTTGTCTGCAAAGTGAGGTATGTACGCTGCAAGGTAGTTCATCAGGCCGATGCATCGCTGCAGGTCCTCCTTGTCCTGAGGGGTCGGCATCATGCGTAAGTCCTCAATCTTGCTCGGGTCCGGTCTAATTCCGTCTTGGCCGTAGACTGACCCGAAGAAGACGATCTCGTGGGTCTTCACAACACATTTCTTCGAGTTGAAGACGAGACCTTCCTCACTGGCGACCTGCATCAGTCTCAGCAGGTTCTTGTCGTGCTCCACGTCGTCTCGACCATACACGACTACGTCGTCTGCGATGCCGACGCAACCTGGCGTCCTGGCTAGTATGCGGTCCATGGCCTGCTGGAATAGGTCCTGGGATACGCACAGGCCAAACGGAAGCCTCTTGTAGCAATACCTGCCGAAAGGTGTGCGGAAGGTCGTCAGTTCCTGACTGGCCTCGTCGAGGTGGATGGACCAATACCCAGCCTTGGCATCCATCTTGGAGAAGACGCGTGCCTCTGCAAACTCAGGATTGAGCTCTTCTAGAGTCGGTATTTTGTGTGGGCACCGCTTGAGGCTGTCGTTGAGACGCTTAGGGTCTAGGCAGACTCTCAACGAACCATCCCGCTTCACAGTCGTGGTGATTGATGAGCACCAGTCCGTGTGGTACTCGATCTTGCGGATGATACCATCACTCTCCATATTGTCCAATTCTCGTTGGAGTTTCTCTTTGAGGTGAATGCTGCACTTGCGTGGTGCATCGATTGATGGTTGCACATCTGGTTTCAGTACTAGGCTAGCCTTCCCATCGAAGCTACCTATGCGGTCGAACTGCTCTGGAAAACGCCTCTTCAGATCATCCACGGACTTCACGGTCACCGCATGTTGGGTTGTTTTGTCTCTCGACTTGACTGCATTGATGGTGACGATTTTCATCTGTTCACATGCTCGCAAGCCTAAGATTGCTGGCCCGTCGACATCGACGACGTAGAATTTGTACTTTCTCCACTGGCATTCTTTGTACTGGCAGAGTATTTTCATTGCACCGCAGCATTTTATCTCGCCACCATTGTAGGCTGTCAACGTAGTGTTCGGTATGGGCTCAACTTTGGTTGTCCACTGGTCACTGTACATTTGTCGTGCTATGCGTATGGGCAGTGTGTTGCCCGAAGCGCCAGTATCAACCTTCAGTTTGAGTTCGTGGACGCCCTTCATGTCAGCGCACACAATTTTAAGTTGAGCGTACACTTCGTCACGTGGAGTGTCTGTGCAGCGACCCGGGTATTCTGTCGTCATCGTGCTGAACGACTTCGTGTAGACTTCGCCTTCACTTTCACTTTCGTAGTCCGGGTTCTCGTTTTCTGTTTGGTAGCCGGAAAGTTCATGGATTGGTTTATGTGGTCTGCGGCGACTGTCACGTCGGCTTCGGCTCTTTGGCTGGCTATCACGTCGTTTGCGATACCTTTGTTGTTCATCTTTCTGTTTCTTCCTACAGCACTTGGCCCAGTGCCCGATGCCATCGCAGTGCTTGCATCTGTCTTTGTATGCAGGGCACTGCCTCGGTGCGTGTGACAATGCACAGTTTCTGCACGCGTTTCGGTGCTTTACCTCACTGATTGACGTGTGACGTGTGGATAATGTTTGTAGGGACGCTTTTCCGGCGGCTATGGCCTCGTACTTGCGTGTCTCTTGCAGTACACTCCTCATGTCGTACCCTTTGTTTTGGTCTAGCAAATGCTTCTGCAACAGTTCATGAGGTGTACTCGCTATGATGAGCTCAATGACTCGCTCCACTAGCTCACATTCATCAAAGTCGCACAAACTGCCTTTATGACGCGCTCTGTTGACAAACTCGTCTGTACTTTCTCGCTCTGTTTGACGAAATGTCATCAGTTCCATTCTGTGGATGCGAAAGTTCACCCGTATGTCTAGTTGGTCTTCAAACAGCTGATACAGTTTTGCGGGATCTTGCTTGTCTGTGTCTGATAGCATTGACGCATTTAAACGCTTGAGTCCTTCATTACCAACAGCAATCTGAATTTTGATTGACTGTTTAGCTGGGTCAATGACATTCTCGTCTGTGAGCATCAATGTCATTCGCTGTTTAAAGAGTTTGAATGTTTCTGCGATGTTATCGCCTTCCCAGTTCATAGTTGGGTATTTTGCCATTGTTAGCTGGTTATGTGTTGCACAGTGTGTAAGGTATAGCTACTGTAGCCTGGCGACCGCTTTTATGGTTCCGGCTTTACGTAGGCTTACATAAAACTAACACTGTCACAGTTCACAAACACGCTAACGGTGTGCATGTGCGATGCTGTCGCCTCCTGGTGATCAGTTGACAACTTCTCCGACGTTGGTGGCGCCTTCTGGTGATCAGCTTTGACAACTTCTTCGACGTTGTCTGCATCTGCGTGACGCCATTTTGTTTGACTTTCGTTTCAACTAAACGTTTCGTTTGCGGCTTGTTAAGCTGGGGTAAGACCACATTAAGGATTCGTCCGCCATTACCGACCGAAAGAGTGCCCTTGAAAATACCGTTTTGGTGTCATGTGTGAATTTTGTTCGAGCACTTTGGCATGGCACATGTCAGTCCAATGAATACTGAATGTACTACTACATTAGATCTTTCACGAGGTAGCAATAAACATACGCTAGTCGCTCGCGTATTCGCATAGTGGCTATTTTGCAGAACGCACCAATATTTCAAAATCCGTCACCAGATTGGGGCGAAATTGAGGGGTGTCAGGTTGGGGTGGATTTTTCTGAAAACTGAGGTATGAGAATTTTACGAGTTTTCCCCAGCACTTGTGTCAATGGAGGTTAAATATGCTGTGAAATTTTCAAGAAAATTGTTCATCAAATTTAGCAGGAAATGAAGGAAACGTTATAATGGCCGCCTATGTAAAATTTAAATGTGGTCTTACCCCTAAACGTTTCGTTTGCGGCTTGTTAAGCTGGTAACTGCAGCAGCGCCACTCATTTGAAATTAGCCGTGAGTCTTTTAGACTTTTAAACTGATTTGGTTTTGTGTCGCGGTCAAGGAAAGAAACATTATAATGAACAAGTCGGGCCAGCGGTCGTATTCATGCCACGAAACAAAAGGTAGTAATGTTATGTGTTGTTTTATAACAATTTGAGTCGCAGTAATAATATTTAACAGCTAGTTACGAAATAATTTTAGTTCTCTGCTTCGATATGCTTCAATTATCGCTCAACGTGCAGTTACGTTCGCCACGTAGTGTGCTATATAAATAATATAAAATATGATTTAATAAGCCTAATAGTAATATATAAAGGATGATCGCTGTCACGTTTACTAGACGTAGTTGCTGCAACATATATGGGTAAGTTCACGAGTCGGAAAACCAGTCGGTGTGTGACATCCTTGTGAAAAATTCAAACTGACTTTTTCAAATGTAATGACCCCAATGACAATGTTTCTTTCCTGCTATGTGGTGTAGAAACGTACAACAAGGATATAATGACGCAACTATATATATTTATTTTCAACATGGAAATGAATTACCAGCACCAACAGAACGTCAGTTGTGGATGTAACCAATTAAGGGCAATTTCTCATTTTAACATGCATGCTTTGAGTTCGAGAGAATGTCCTACCTTTTTCATTATTTCTACTTAAATACAGGTATAAAAAGAGGCCTTGGCCATTACGCTGTCACTTGACCAAAAAAGTAAGAAAATATACAGTGATAGAAAAGTCAATAATGACTGTGATCACTATTCGGAAGGAAGGAATACCCAAACAGAGATACTTCAACTTTGCTGAGTAATTATCCAGACTACCAACAATTGTCCAAATGCTCAATTTTTATATTGATAATATAATATTATATTACTATTTATTTACTAGCCACACACATTGTATTTTTATTGTGTTCTTTTCCATTTATTTCAGCTTGATGTCATCGCTGCATGATGGCCAAAAGCAAGCTTTCTCCAGGCTGCACAACAATGAAATCAGTAACAGTGGTATAGTGTTTGTGTGTATGCATTCTGAATTATTTAATATTATTATATCATATAATGTATACTGTACACATGTAAGGTTTCAGGGCAAAGCGTGGTATATAGAAACTCAATTATACGCTTCATCGTTATAGTGTAAATGAAAACTTATATATATTGATATAATATTGGAATGTCTTAATAATACAAAGTCACAATGATTGATATCAAGGGCCAAACTGTTTTTTTTACACTAAAACCATCTGCTTTCTCACTTCCCCTTAAAATTGACCATCTTTACAATGTTTATTGACATGCCATATGCTAAGGCCAGACACAACAGGTAGATAGGATTATTTTTTTAGTTGTGGAAATTGTGCAATTTTGTCTGCTCAAAGTATGGAATGGATCATACTGGGTAAGAATATATTGAATTTTTTTCAGGCCAAACCCCTGTTTCCATGGTAACAAACAAATTGGCCACCATTTTGAGCCAACATTAGCACATTTGGAAACACTGCCATTCTTTTTGGAACATATAAATATATATATATAATTATGAATTATCTTTAATATCCATGTTCTGTATAGTGTATACATTCTATTGTGAGGTGATCATATCATTTTTCTGTGTTTTATTTTTAAAAGAATTTTTTGGTAAAGAATTTTTTGCAACAAATATGCTTCTCTTTCAAACTATTGATGATTTTAAAATTGTCTAATAATTTCACATAGCTGTGTCTGCTGAATGCAACACTGGACACCTTATTTGTATATAGCATAATTACTTCCAGAGATATCCCATTTCCAAATGCAGAAATTTGATAATTGTTTTGATCAAACTGGCTTGTTATGAAAACATAGATTATTAAAAAGGTAGGTCATCAATAAATTCATATTATTTACTGTAAATTAACTATCAATCTATTCTAGCATTTTATATAGGTTCTTGTGATGGCTTCTGCAATAGTTAATTTTTTTTATTCATAGCTAGAACATTTGTAAGTGTTGGTATGGATGTGTATTGTACAAAGCAAAAACTTTAAATAAGAGTCCATTGTTTTATTTGTAATATAATCATCACAATTAGCTTAAAATATGATAGGATTAATATTCATAGACAGCCAAGATATGAAACTGCCTCTTATTTTTTAATCTACATTCAAATATTCCTTTACTATTGTACTGTGATTTTTTTCTGAAATTTCATCACATATATATCATAGTTTGATTGCTGTTTTTGTGTGCTTTCTAAAAACATACTTTTGCATATATACATGTGTGTACATTTAAATTAAATAGCATGTTCTTGATTTGTACATGTCATATGAGTTAAACATGCAGACTATATATAACATTATAACATTACTTAATTAATTGTGTTGATTAATCAATTTAAACAACTTGTAGCAGTTAGCTCCGTGGACCAAGACAGGTACTGTTTGACAGGTACTATTTGAAATTTCACGCGTTTACCCAAAATAATTGGTTGTATGTGTTTGATGTGTATAGTACTATACGATAGATATATAATAACTTATTTGTAACATAAATTGGAGTTGGTTGGAAATATGTAATACTTTTCAAGTGATAAAACTTTTTTATATGTTTCCGAATATGTTCGGGAAATCTACCCACTTCTGGGCAGATACCAGAAGAAGTTCTCTGAAGTCGCCTTCAATATGCTCTGTCCAAAGCTATCGAATGTCAAAAAAAGGTCATGGAAGGTGTGAACATGGATCACACCTTCAGTAGTTAGTTGTACTGGGACACCCTGAGGTTGGTAAGATGTATCATCTTTGTATGTGTCCACATCGATCATCATGCCCTGTGAGTTGTAGTTGTAACTTAAATGTAAGGCTGTATTTCTTGTTTGCGATAACTTTCTATTTTGCCTCGTTAAGACGTGTTGAGCGACATTAAACAACACATCTTTTATATATAATGCGGTAAGAACAAGATTTATATAAAACCTGTCTGGTACGTAGCTTTCATGTGAATTGCATTTATTTGGTAATGATGGTGCGAACATTGTGTTCGCTGTTAATCGCTAGAAGATGCCATTATTTTGGCCAGTGTTCTATATTGTTGGTGGTTGTAATCCACAGTAGACTGGATGTATATATTGTGTCATTCTTGCTTAATCTCAGATTACCTGTTTGTATATAATTATGTGTATATAACGCTTTAGCTGGTTTATTCCATGATACAATGTATGCGTGAGACACTAAGATGTTGTTTATAATCAGTAAAGTATAATCAATAATTCTATTGTTTGTCAATTGATTGACACCCATGTAATATGTATTTTGTATATTATATGCAGGTTAATTGTGGCTTGGTTGAGAGGAGAGTAGGGCCATCCTGCCGAGTACCAGTTGCATGTTGACGGTTGTTCTAGGGTTTTAGTGGTTGCATATGCATGTGCAAAAAAAATAAGGCCGGCATACCATTAAACTGTTGTTAATTTACCTTCAGTATGTTTTCTGTTCTATGTGTGCTCAACAGTAACACCTTTATGTGTATGGTATTCTAAATGTTAATGTCTATGGTATTTTAATTGCATAATTTTGTGGTATATATCCCATATATATCCCTTTTTACTGGTATGTGTTTGCAATATATGAAGTACCAATGGGCTATTTAACTGCCGTTCAGTAGTGCATGCACTACATT
This sequence comes from Paraescarpia echinospica, assembly GCA_020002185.1. Taxonomy (NCBI): domain Eukaryota; kingdom Metazoa; phylum Annelida; class Polychaeta; order Sabellida; family Siboglinidae; genus Paraescarpia; species Paraescarpia echinospica. The sequence goes on from CM034536.1 coordinate 31,524,448, forward strand.
GAGTGATAATCAGTGGTATTCAGAAGTTTATATATGGTTGAATTTGTTATTTAGAATACGTTGTTCAATGGTTTTTTGAATGGTTTTCAACAATATGCTTCGGTGGTATACCATTCGGGGTAATCCAATAGTATTCTGAATGGTATACCATAGAACGGTATAATAAATTATATTGGCAAATACCATTGAAGATCGTTCAGAATCCCATTCAATGATATTTTGAATGGTATTCTGAATGGTCGTCAGTGGTATACCATTCAATGATATACCACTGAGGACTATTCAATACCATTGGATTAAAGACCATTCAGAATACCATTGAATTATATTTTGAATTGTATTCTGAATGGTCTTCATTGATATTATAGGGGGTATTATGGCCAAGGGTATTTGAATGGTATTTAATCCAATGGTATTGAATGGCCCTCAGTGGTATACCATTCAATGATATACCACTGAGGACCGTTCAGTACCATTGGATTAAATACTATTCAAATACCATTGGCCATAATACCGCCTAATATCATTGAAGACCATTCAGAATATCATTGATCAGTACAGAAAGGGTTAATTACAAGTACCATTCAAATACCATTGGCCATAATACTACCAAATATCATTAAATGGTATTTGAATGGTATTTTTTTGTAAGGGAGTGACCACATAATGGTAATGAGCAACATCAAACTGGACGCTGAGGCTGAAAGGTAGAAGTTGATAAACACATACATGTCAACCTGTGAGGATCCAAATGATCGAGTGAGACTTTTTTCCACTCGACGACGCACGTGCACGCACGGGGGCACTGATGTCTCGAGCGCATCCAATCGCTCTCGCACACTCCAAACAGAACACTCAAGTAACCCATTCTGTCACACAACATGACAAACAGAACACTCAAGTAACCCATTCTGTCACACAGCATGACAAACAGAACACTCAAGTAACCCATTCTGTCACACTGCATAACAAACAGAACACTCAAGTAACCCACTCTGTCACACAGCATGACAAACAGAACACTCAAGTAACCAATTCTGTCACAGAGCATGACAAACAGAACACTCAAGTAACCCATTCTGTCGCACAGCATGACAAACAGAACACTCAAGTAACCCATTCTGTCACAGAGCATGACAAACAGAACACTCAAGTAACCCATTCTGTCACACAGCATGACAAACAGAACACTCATGTAACCCATTCTGTCACAGAGCATGACAAACAAAACACTCAAGTAACCCATTCTGTCACAGAGCATGACAAACAGAACACTCAAGTAACCCATTCTGTCACATAGCATGACAAACAGAACACTCAAGTAACCCATTCTGTCACACAGCATGACAAACAGAACACTCAAGTAACCCATTCTGTCACACAGCATGACAAACAGAACACTCAAGTAACCCATTCTGTCACTCAGCATGACAAACAAGAGGCATCTAGTGAACTTATGTACATTTATATACAGAATATGTATGTCAACAGTGATTGGGCAATTAAGGTGTGTTCCTGTGAAAATGAAGTTCATTGTGGCTTTCTTGGACATAGTCATAGGGCCTGTCTGGTCTATTGTTTAAAACAAGATACCACCAAATTAAATGTGACAAGTGTAGCCAAAGCAATCAACAAGCAAGTAAAGACGATACTATCATCACCAACACCAGCCCTGATGAAGAAACGACGGGAAATGGTGGACAACGGTGACCATATAAAACAAATAGAATACGCAGAAATATACAAGACGTACCATCAAAAGAAAGCGAAGGAGGACACCAGGAAGTACAAACAATATATCATATGATCAACGATTATGACATCAAACAGACTGAAGAAAGCCAAAAGTACAACACAGGCCGAGACAGAGTGATTACAAACTGACCAAGATATGATCATAGAACGAATAGAGGAATTCTACACCGAGCTATACGACAGTGAACAGAGTACCATAATTCACACCGACCCGAAAGAGGTACCAGAGATAACACCATAGAAATTGGAAGCAGCGCTAAGAGATATGAAGAATGGGAAGGCAAGTAGTATATAAGACGATGATGGACATCAGATGCTGACTCACTTCCGGTTAGGAGCGTCCCCTGGGGACTATTGACCTACTTAATCTGATGAGATCATATCCTTTAATTATCGTCCATCCCCCTATAGTGCGTGTAAGGGGGGAGGGTGGTGGACGGATAATGACTATCTTTTAATTTAGTGCATGCGTGCGTATATTTTTGTGTGTTATTGCAGGCATGTATATGTAAGGGTCATCTATCTTTGTGTGTTATCGCATGCATGCGTGTATAAAAAACGGAACAAAACACGGTAGTATACGAGTGCACATGTATTTTATTGAAGCTGGAAGGAGAACATCAACACCATTGTCAAAAAGCACATATTCGGTTAAATTGTTTAAGAAAATTAAGATAATTTGACATCAGTTCTCAGATTTTACAAACGTTTTTACTGCTTCCATTTCTAGTGTGCTTACTTTTAGCTGTGTCTGCTGGGGTGGAAATGTCTCAAAGCAGGATAGGAACAGGCTGGATAAGACTATGAAGAAGGCGGAGAGTGTCGCAGGCCAGAGACAGAACAGGTTTGACACATACTACCAGGGACGACTTACAAACAAACTGAGAGACATACTTCATGACGACACCCACCCACTAAAGATGGACTGTGACAAAAGAATCATTGAGCGTAGCGGATGATTCAGAGTGCATAGGGCTAGAACGATAGTCCTATGCATAGGGCTAGAAAGATACGCTGGTTCTTCTGTGTCTTCTGAGATCATTGTCTTTAACAAGAAGAGAGGAAGAACTAGGAATGAAAGCATGTATAAATGAGCATGTTTTTAATGATTGTACATGTACTTGGTTGTGATTTTTTATAATTTAACTCTAGCATGTTTATGTTTACATTTGTAATTGTATACATGCATTGCACAGGCAGAAACGCAATTTTAATGCGATAATCAATAAAACATTATTTATATATATATTTATATATAAAGAAAAAGAATGCTTTATTGATTCTCGCATTGAAATTGCGTTTCTGCCTGTGCAATGCATACAATTACAAATGCAAACATAAATATATATATATAGTATATATATATATCAGGGAAACATTCAATGCACTTTAGGTATTCAACCAAATTTCGTTATTCTATTACTGTGCGTTGTTATAATGTCATGATAATGTAAATACGCATAATATAATAAACTATGTCCACTCAATGAAACATCTTAGTGGCCATAGGTGCGTGAACGGGGGGGGGGGGGGTCAGGGGGCAGCTGTCCCCATGGAATTTCGCTGGGGGGCTGACATGGATCTGCCCCCAGTAAATGTGAACGTGAATGTTTGTTTTGTGGCGAGCGTCAAGAGCAGGTGGAATTCAAAGTTTTATGAAAGGATTGTATGACATGTATAACTAGGTAATGACATTGTATATTATTGTAGTTATGTAATCTAGTTATACATAAAGAGTTGGCTTACTACTAAGCTCTTATACAAACATACATCTGACTTGTGTTATCAGCAAACAAGCCACGTTTCCGAGTCACTGAGTCACAACTTTATCTGGTAGTGTTGTCCCGCATAAAAAGTATTCAAACACAATGTTAGATATCTCAGAGATTTGTTGATAGACTGCACCTATCAAAATCTCACAAATGATTGGTGGAATCAGTGTAAATGGCTTTCCCATCCATGAACGTAAGGGTAAACCAGCATGTGCCTATGTAGGTCAGAGGTAGAAAAAACTCATCTAGACTCCAAACGTCATTGTTGGTTGTCACATACGGATGCGGCCATGTGTATCATTTGCCTTTACAATCATTTTCCTCTTTCAGTGGTTACTCATCTACTACAATAACACAGTAGGCGGTCACGCTGACACGACATGACAGAATCGCATTGTTTCGATACTTGAGAAAAATATTATTAATGAGAACATGTTGACTACAGTCTATATCTAATTACACATGACATCATTTGTTGTGTTTGCTGATAACAGACAGTCATAATGCTGTCTAGATTTTTTTTTAAATAGACTGTTCCAGTGATGTGTAAATCAGTATTTTAAACAAGTCGTGACAAATAGTTGTCACAAACATGTCAAAGACACATGTACAACTAATACATCTCTATATAATGACCACTTCTCTCTCCCGTGTTAAGACCATCTTGAAAATACATTTGTCCCCAATACAAAAATTATTTATATTTAATATTGGATCCCTGGAAATTAAAACAGACCACAGAATTAAGACCAGTGTGTTGTCATACATTTAGAGTTCCACTGTATTATAAAACAAAACATTACTAACTCAAAAACAAATTTGAAAATAGTAGTAGAGTGAGTTCACTTTATATTTAGTTTGTGCATTGCGTGTACATATTAAATTGAAATATGTATGGAACGGTCTTAGATAAACTGGATACTTATTATTATTCACTACTCATATCACACTTCACTGAGCAACAACTAGCTGTCTCTTTTGCACTGTTATTATGCAGTTATAAGACTTTATAAACAAAGAAACGAATGTGTTATACACGTTTTATTTCACACATTGCATTTATTACTTACACAGATTCAAAAATATCGGTCACAACCAGGATTAGAATGTTCCAAACATCATTGTGTCTAACTGACACACGTTTGTAACCGAGAAAACTTATTGTGTTATTGGAGTACAACATGTTCTTGTGTGGACATTGCAACAATTCTCTAAGATGCAAGTTTAGCTCATCCAAAATTGTACTCATATCCTAACTATCTGAATATAAATGCTAATCAATATTACTTGTCTTAATTATATATTATAATTACTATTCACCCTCTACACATATAGCTTAATAGTCAACAAGTATTTGAAACATTAGACACATAATATATTAAACTGAAATCATTCAGGTAAAAAATTATTATTATAATTAGACTTATTTGTTTTTAGTACTTATTTTGTATAATTGGTAGCTTATATACAATTGTATGAATAAAGACTACCTAGGTAGTTGGTTATGTTTGACACATCAAAAAATGGGACAACATGTGTTTTCGTAGTACTTTGCGTACTAAAATAATGGACAGTTTGTCAAAGCAAGTTCTTTACTAGTACATAACTGTATTCACTGCACTGTATTCTAAGAGCTCAACAAGCTACCAAGCCTACCATGCATAATGTACATAAGGAAGCATGAATGTGAGTTGATGCATTATTGATGGTGCTGCTAACTGAACTCTCACTTCTGACAAGAGCATCAATCCATGTAATGTTCAACAAATTATTGAGCAAACTCTGTTGCTTTGTTTTGTTATTGAAAGCTGTGAATATAATATACGTGTGTACAGTTTAGTAGGTACATTGTATAATACACTTTCTTACACAGCTGTTACAGTTACTGTGGTGATTATTCTTTTGGCTGAGTACCATAGCAAGTAGTGAATGAGGTTTGAATGAGAAAAGGACAGAAATAGACATGTTACAAAGTTATATAGTAAATATAGATAAGCCAGTCTTCACACATGGAGTATATGTAAGAATGGAGAGAAAATTACTTGAGAGAACAGAGATGAGAATGTCGAGATAGATTGCTGTGATTTCCCTGTACAGAGAAGACATTGTAATAAAGAAACAAGGAAGGAGATATAACAGGTGAACTAAGGAATATCACACACCACTGGTTTGTACTTGTGATATGCAGAGAGGGAGATGACGATATAAAGAGGGAATGAAGTCTGTCAATGGAGAGCAAAAGCTCCAGGAGGTGGCAGAGAATATGAATGGGGGGCACGGTGAGGAGAGACACAGAGGTGACAGGTGTTGAGGAGGACACAGTGGACTGGACGTCATGGTGAGGAGAGACATGGAGGTGGCAAAGGTTGTGGAGGACGATGCAATTGACAGGGCGTCGTGGTGAGGAGAGACATGGAGGTGGCAGAGGTTGTGGAGGAGGATGCAATGGACAGGGCGTCATGGTGAGGAGAGACATGGAGGTGGCAGAGGTTGTGGAGGAGGATGCAATGGACAGGGCGTCATGGTGAGGAGAAACATGGAGGTGGCAGAGGTTGTGGAGGAGGATGCAATGGACAGGGCGTCGTGGTGAGGAGAAACATGGAGGCGGCAGGGATTGTGGATGAGGATGCAATGGACAGGGTATTGTTGCGAAAGAAGATCCGAGAGAATACACGGTCAAAAGAAGATGATGTATGTAAATGACAGGCAGAACATCATGCCTATATGTAACATGAATGTGACGTCCTTGTTCTGAAATGGATGTGATATCTCTTGTGTCTGTCGCAAAGGAGTATGTCTTCACACATGGAGTATCTGTAAGAATGGAGGGAAAATTACTTGAGAGACAAGAGATGAGAATGTTGAGATAGAGTGTTGTGATTTCCCTGATATAGAGAACACAATGTAATAATAAAGAAACAAGGAAGGACATTCGTGTGATGTATATAACAGATGAACTAAGAAAGATTACACAGCACTGGTTTGTATATGTTACATGCAGAGAGGGAGATAATGATATAAAGAGGGAATGAAGTCTGTCAGTGGAGAGCAAAAGCTCCAGGAGGTGGCAAAGAATGTGAATGGGGGGCATGGTGAGGAGAGACACGGGTGACAGATGATGAGGAGGATGCAGTGGATAGGGCGTCGTGGTGAGGAGAGACATGGAGGTGACAGACGTTGAAGAGGATACAATGGACAAGTGTTATGGTGAGGAGAGACAAAGAGGTGAGAGATGTTGAGGAGGACGCAATGGACAGGGCGTCGTGGTGAGGAGAGACATGGAGGTGACAGACGTTGAGGAGGATACAATGGACAGAGTGTTGTGGTGAGGAGAAACATCGAGGTGACAAAGGTTGTGGAGGAGGTCGCAATGGATAGAGTGTTATGGTGAGGAGAGATATGGAGGTGACAGAGGTTGAGGAGGAGGACGCAGTGGACAGGGTATTGTGGCGGAAGAGGATCCGAGCGGCTGCACCTATACTTAGAGAATACACGGTTAAAAGAAGATGATGTATGTAATTGACAGGCAGAACATCATGCCTATGTGTAACATCATCATGTACTTAACACGAATGTGACATCCTTATTCTAAAATGGGTGTGGTATTCCTATGTCTATGGCAAATACGGCGAGGAAACATCGGCACTCACCATTCAGGCAAAGAAAAATCTAGCAAGCCTTCAAACAAAGACGGAAAGAAGTATGCTAAACATTACATATCGGGAGAGAAAAACAAACATATGGGTAAGAGAGAAGACAAAGGTCATAGACGTGATAGAACAAATCATAAGACAGAAGTGGACTTGGGCAGGACATATAAGCAGACTACGAGATAAACGATGGACATCGCGTATAATCACCTGGAGACCTTACGAAGGGAAACGATCTAGAGGAAGACCAGCGAGACGGTGGGGAGTCGAACTAGACTGGAAAGGCAATATCTTACAAGGATAGCTCAAGAAAGGCAGATCTGGAAAAGACATGGTGAGGCCTTTGCCCAACCACGGGACACTGTGGCTGCACAATGATTATGATAATGATGATAACTTACCTTCATAACCTTGCGTATCCACTGGCGTATTGATCCATCTGTTGACAACTTTAATATGGCTTATCAATTCTGATACTGACTAAACCTTTTGTATTGATGCGCCTCTGAGCTTGGTTTCCGAGGGTTTAGGCGCAAAAGTAGTTGCTTTATGATGATGATGGTAATAGTGCTGATGATGATATCTTACGCATAATTTGATAAGTTTTTTAAATAGCAAAAAAAACGATTGAGCGCACGATTATATTTGCGGTCTAATCAACCTTAAATTGTCAAACTCAAAGACGAAATTACATGTTGCTTCACCCACTTATTCATTCAATCCTTGTCCAACCAAGTCCAAGAACTAGTAGAATCCTAGCTAGGCGCCATGACCCATGTCGTTGATGATGTGTGTTTTCAGTAGGCAATTGCGTGCGTGCGCAACTGCTTCTCCCTCCTTTTCAAATTTAATGTACTTTTTTATGATTTTAGAAACAATTCCAGAATGTCTATAAAAAGTGTTGCGCGGTGGCGTAGTAGTTAGACCATGAAGCGCGGTGGCGTAGTAGTTAGACCATGGAGCACGGAGGTGTAGTAGTTATACCGTGGAGCACGGTGGCGTAGTATTCAGACCGTGGAACGCGGTGGCGTAATAATCAGACCGTGGAACGCGGTGGCGTAATAGACATACCGTGTAACGCGGTGGCGTAATAGACATACCGTGTAACGTAGTGGCGTAATAGACATACCGTGGAACGCGGTGGCGTAATAGACATACCGTGTAACGCGGTGGCGTAATAGACACACCGTGGAACGCGGTGGCGTAATAGACACACCGTGGAACGCGGTGGCGTAATAGTCAGACCGTGGAACGCGGTGGCGTAATAGTCAGACCGTGGAACGCGATGGCGTAATGGACATACCGTGTAACGCGGTGGTGTAATAGTCAGACCGTGGAACGCGGTGGCATAATAGTCAGACCGTGGAACGCGGTGGCGTAATAGGCAGACAGTGGAATGCGATGCCGTAATAGTTAGACCGTCTGATTATAGATAGAGGTGGGTGGACAGTCTCCGCGCAATATTGGCAACGTGGCTGACTGCTTCTCAGAGTCGTCGAGGTGGTGTCTGATTGGTCAGCCAGGTATTGAAAGAGCACCGCACTTTCAACAGTGGTAACGATTGGACACCGCAGTATACAACAGTTTACTTTACTTAAAATAAATAAAGGTTATATAGCGCAGTATCCAGTCCTCAGGGCTGCTCAAAGCACTTTACTCCCTGGCAGTTCTGTTCAATCGAACGCCATCTCGACTTGTCTGGGAAGCATCCAGCCACGCTGCAATTAATGTGCGAATACTATTCGTACACAAACATCCACCTCTGTCTATAGTCAGGTACTCATTCATACAGCTGAGTGAACTGGAGCAAAGTAGAGTGAACGAACTTACCCAAGGTTCGACATCATAGCACAGGATTCGAACCCGGGTTCTCTCGATTGAGAGTCCGAAGCTCTATCCACTGTATCACTGCGCTATATTCTTTTTTATTTTAAAAATGTGGCATAATCAATGGCCTGTCGAAACGTTCATTAAAATGGTATTGTGGGAAGTGAGATAACTCATACGCACTCACACGTTCGCACGAACGTGAATACGCACGTGGTCTGCGTCTCAGTGGATCAATCAACGTGTTCCCCAATCATAATAAATGTTCATGGTTGCTCTCAATAAATCTATATTTTCTTTTCATGCCCGCACGCACGCACGCTCGAACACACACACACACACACACACACACATTTCAGTGCGTATTCAAATGGACTAATAAGTGATTAATACATTTACATTTGCACATGACTCCCAAACATTTGATTTTGTAAATGGCCAATCAAATGCTGTTCGTGTGCTAATTAACTGTTTGAGTAGTTATGATTACTAGATTTTGTACTTTTCCATTATTTTCACTCATGGCTTGGGTGTGTAACTAATTTAATAGTAATCGGTGTTTCCAGAAATGTGTTTGAAATGTTCAGCTCGCCAAGACTTCTAATGGATTCAGACTATACAAACTCATCATGCTCACAAAAAACCGTGGCTCACCAAAAACCTCAAACTGTACCTCCCACGCCAACATATTGAGTGGCTAAACTTTGGAGATGTGACGGCATGACCGAGTCATTTTAGCCAGGCTATTGTTGTTCCTTACAGATTACAGGGAAGTCAATGCACGTGTGGCTCTATGGACACGTTTTAGTATAATTTGATTATAATCGTCTCCTTGCATATTGCTTTGTTACGGTAACTGTCATGTGATTGTCGTTCCAAGATGGAAGAAGTTGAAATGCCCGTACATCCAGTCACACGTTGGACTATTTGTGTAACTTGTCCGTCAAACCCTCGACATAATAGTTTCTAGGAAAACGACCAATTTGCTACATGGTGTGTTCTTTCTGAACACCACATTCTCAAGAATACCTCTTACAAAGGAGACAACATCCATTCAAATGGGGGACAGTAATTAATAGGATCGTACGATAATGTGCATATAATTGTTTTCTTTTTATAGTCAGGCGTGATTGCGAATATTCCAATTCATTGTTGTTACGATAACAAAAGCAGTCTCAGTCAAAGCTAAAGGTCGGTGGCGATGACGTTTGTGTCAAAATTAGTATCCGTCATGTTCATAATGTAAATCATGATCATACCATGTGGTGTTTGTTGTGAACACCTCAGTAACATTTGTTAAGCCTTGTGTGACATAAGTACATCGTACCTGAAGTATATTAGTCAGGAACAATTTTTTTTTAAATGAACCCTGTAGGCATTTCTTACTAGAATATGCCAACAAACGTTTTAAGGAACATGTGGGTGTGCTGTATCCAAATATAGATTTTGGAAATCTGTACGAGTGGTCCTTGATCACCTCAATTTTGAGGAAACACAAAATTACGTCCGATTAACCCTCAATGTCAACCAACACCCTTCTAATTAGCACAATATTGATCACGTAATAAAACTATTCCATGTTGTCTACATGTGCAAGGGGTCAATGACCCTCTCAATTAAAAAAATAGACAACTACGTCTAGTATTGGTCACATAATCTAACTACATTTCCCCTAATGGAGTGAGGTAGATAAATATAAATGACATTTTATATATTTATTAAGACCATCCACGAATGTATGAATACAGTTATAACGAATATCTTACAAGTGTGAATAAATGTAAAGTGATGCAATAAAACTGAACGATCACTGACGTACATATCACAACTACAGTTTAACACAAAAACAACCAATGATCACAACTATGAAATATAAGAAGGTAGTCACAGAGAATAATAAATTAGTAAAATACCAACATCATATATATATAACAAATCTAACTATACAGCTCACCATTACTTTAACAACACTAGTTACCACTATCCAAAAACTATCTAGCACTAACTAACATAGACAAACACTTTGTAACCTTCACAACTTATTACTAAGATATTGCGCGTAAAAATTATATACTGCACTACACGATATGATATGAACTTTTCACAGCTGATTGCATGTGAAGTTAGAAATATCACCATGATGGCCATAGGGCTTCTAGTAGTGCTTTTTAGCAACATGCGTTGTTTGTCTAACAGCATACAATTTCCTTAACGACAAGTATAGCGATGTGTACATAGTTACAGTTATCCACTAATTAATAAAATATTTCAATGCGTCCACAGTCGGAAAGAGTACACACAAATCACATCTGCCTTACTGTTTGTATAAACGTGTGAGATAAACGAATGTCTGATTATATATAATCACAATCATGCAAGTACGATATCCTGTTCTATGAATATGATTCAACTGCTTCTACAATGGCGATTAGTGATTAGTCTTTGTTTTTTTTGCAATCTCTGCACTTGCATAGGCCAGCATATGGCAATCTTGACTTTCCACACCTACATTTGTCGCCGACACATCATTTGGTATATCTGCACGACACTGTCGCCTTACAGACACCGGGATAGCGGAGAGAGTCATTAGGTGTGGTCACAGGTCTTCAGATTCCACTCCATAGAGGTTACGTCAGGAAATTCTAGTTGGACGCAATGGGCGTTGACCCACAGATTGCTTGATAGTGGGTCCTCTTAGTGTGCTGTCTCGTTATATCTGTCCTGGGTTTTAATGCCTGTAACAGATTGTCCATTCTGTACATGAATGGTTCCATTGCCCGGTCCATTGCATGTTGTCAAAACGGGCACCTAGAAGAAGAAGAATATCAGAGTCCCGAGCTGGTATACCAACATAGACTGTGCAGTTGTATGGATACAGTGCAACACAACGTGTGTCTGCCTTCTCGCGGATTCTCACTATCATGTTGAAGCAAGGCCATGCTAATAACTAGTGAACGTGACACAATGTATTTGTCTAGATCCTTTCGTGAATTTCAGTCTGGTGCCAGTTTTGGTAGACTACTCTTGATACATGTCAAAGGTAACATCGGTCCTGTCGAGTGATGTTCACGTTTTATGAGCTGCACCAACAAAGGAAATTGCTAATAACTAGTTTGTCAACGCTAGTTATTGCTAGTTAATATATTTTTAATAGTGGCAATTAGGGTTGGTAAAGTAAGTATAAGTTGTAATTATGGATGTAAGCTCTTTGTAATTGGTAATATACTAACTAAGTATTCTGTATTTATATAACTACTTTCAAATGTGACCTGTGATTATTGCTGTGTATAAATGCAGTAATATGGCCTTTATTCTAGCGATCTTTCAAGTTTAGTGCAGGTCTCCATATTAACACTTGTCAAGTGGTTGGTCTTAATAAATAAAACAACATATTATTGATAGATTATATATTTTGAATCGTGAATCAAATCAGTCAGTACTTGTTTCTTCGTCGGCAAGACCGACTCTGTGCTTCGTCGTGATGCCCAGACAATCTGCTTCTAGTAGGCCAGTAATAGAAGAATATGAACATTATTGTGTACTACACATTTCCACATGCGCACTTCATTTGTTGGTGTTTCCCATACGAATGCAGGACCCGTGGAATTACTGTTTTCGCACTGTACGTGTGACAAGTTATTGCATGATAAATGCCCTGAAAATGTCTTCCCAACTAAGTTTCAAAAACTCTTTCGATTCTGCACTCTAATCAGTGAAAAGTATAATAATAATGTACAGTGGAACCTCGGTATTAGGGTCACCCTCGGACAAGGCAAAATTGATCCGAATAGTGAGGTGACCCTAATACTGAATATGGGCACTGAAGCATCATGGGAATTTGTCAAATTGCTGAGATACATGTGATTTTAATAGCAATGCATATTAAAAAAAATTAACAAGATTGCCACCAGAGAATTAACTCTAGTTGGTAGGTGGACAAGGAAGCACTTTGGCTTATCGAGAATCCAACCCTTTTATCTATGTGTATCCCGCCCTTCTGAGGTATGTGTCGATTTTATTTTAAAACATTCACGCTACTAGCACCCACACAATCAGCAGATAATCTGTTCCATTTATTTACAGTCCTTTGTGAAAATGAGAACTTTCTTATATATAATCTACACTGCTCCTTTGCTAATGTAACTTCATGTCCTCTAGTCCTTCTATCTTTCTTAACTGAGAAAAAAATATTTCTATCAATATTTTCATAACCATTCATTATTTTAAACACTTCTATCTGATCTCCTCTCAATCTCCTGGTCTCTGGTGTTGTTAAACCACATTCTTTTAGGCGAATTTCATAACTAAGATCCCTCAGTTTTTGTATCATTTTAGTCGCTCTCCTGTGTACGCTTTCTAGCATATCTATGTCCTTCCTACGATACGGCCTCCATGCTTGTATACAATATTCTAAAGGAGGCCTCACTATTGCTTTGTACAGCGGTATTATTAGTTCTTTTTCCTTATACACTATCTTTCGCCTAATTAATCCAAGGATTTGATTTCCCTTTGAAGCTGCAATTCCGCACTGCTCTGAAACTTTCATATCAGCACTAATGGTTAACCCTAAATCCTTTTCTTTTACAGTAATACTTAGTACAGTACCCCCCATTGTATATTCTACCTCTTCGTTCCCATGTCCTGCATGGAGGCATTTACATTTCCCAACTTTGAACAGCATTTGCCACTTTTCAGACCATTTGATTAACTTGTCAAGATCATCTTGTAAATGTTGTCTATCTCCATCACATTTAATCCTTCTAAACACTTTTGTATCATCCGCAAATTTCAACACCTTGCTTGTTATTTCATCATCCAAATCGTTGATATATATTAAGAATAATATAGGTCCTAGTACTGATCCTTGTGGTACCCCACACAATATCGATTTCCAGTTTGACGCCTCCCCATCAACTACTAACGTTGTCTTCTGTCAATCAGCCATTTTTCTATCCAATTTATTATACCATTTCCTATGCCATGGACCTTTAGTTTAAGCAGTAATCTTTGATGTGATACTTTGTCGAAAGCGTTTTGAAAATCTAAGTAGACGATATCTACTGGTGATCCCTCATCTACCCACTTAGTGATGTCTTCCAAAAAACATAACATATTTGTTAAGCATGACCTCACTTTAAAAAAACCATGTTCAGATGGGTTTATCAAGTTATGTTTAACAAGAAAATCCACCATGTGATCTTTAATTAGTCTTTCTAATAATTTGCAAATCACTGATGTTAAACTCACTGGTCTATAGTTCTCTGACTTGTTTCTCGAACCTTTTTTAAATAACGGTATAATGTTTAATGTATAATATTTAGGACAATTAATTGTAACCCCGGAAATGGTTGTTAAGAAAATAAGGGCTATGAAGGATAATAAATCACCTGGAGTGGATGGGATTCCGCTATTGGAAATTGTAGAACAAGTTAGCGTACCGCTTGCAACAGTTTTCAATTTGTCATTAGAAGAGGGAGTGGTTCCTTTAGAATGGAAAGAGGCAAACATTATACCGTTATTTAAAAAAGGTTCGAGAAACAAGTCAGAGAACTATAGACCAGTGAGTTTAACATCAGTGATTTGCAAATTATTAGAAAGACTAATTAAAGATCACATGGTGGATTTTCTTGTTAAACATAACTTGATAAACCCATCTGAACATGGGTTTTTTAAAGCGAGGTCATGCTTAACAAATATGTTATGTTTTTTGGAAGACATCACTAAGTGGGTAGATGAGGGATCACCAGTAGATATCGTCTACTTAGATTTTCAAAACGCTTTCGACAAAGTATCACATCAAAGATTACTGCTTAAACTAAAGGTCCATGGCATAGGAAATGGTATAATAAACTGGATAGAAAAATGGCTGATTGACAGAAGACAACGTGTAGTAGTTGATGGGGAGGCTTCAAACTGGAAATCGGTATTGAGTGGGGTACCACAGGGATCAGTACTAGGACCTATATTATTCTTAATATATATCAACGATTTGGATGATGAAATAACAAGCAAGGTGTTGAAATTTGCGGATGATACAAAAGTGTTTAGAAGGATTAAATGTGATGGAGATAGACAACATTTACAAGATGATCTTGACAGGTTGATCAAATGGTCTGAAAAGTGGCAAATGCTATTCAATTTTGGGAAATGTAAATGCCTCCACACAGGACATGGGAACGAAGAAGTAGAATATACAATGGGGGGTACTGTACTAAGTACTACTGTAAAAGAAAAGGACTTAGGGTTAACCATTAGTGCTGTTATGAAGGTTTCAGAGCAGTGCGGAATTGCAGCTTCAAAGGGAAATCAAATCCTTGGATTAATTAGGCGAAACATAACGTATAAGGAAAAAGAGCTAATAATACCGCTGTAGAAAGCAATAGTGAGGCCTCATTTAGAATATTGTATACAAGCGTGGAGGCCGTATCGCAGGAAGGACATAGATATGCTAGAAAGAGTACAGAGGAGAGCGACTAAAATGATACAAAAACTGAGGGATCTTAGTTATGAAATTCGCCTAAAAGAATGTGGTTTAACAACACTAGAGACCAGGAGATTGAGAGGAGATCAGATAGAAGTGTTTAAAATAATGAATGGTTATGAAAATATTGATAGAAATATTTTTTTCTCAGTTAAGAAAGATAGAAGGACTAGAGGACATGAAGTTACATTAGCAAAGGAGCAGTGTAGATTATATATAAGAAAGTTCTCATTTTCACAAAGGACTGTAAATAAATGGAACAGATTATCTGCTGATTGTGTGGGTGCTAGTAGCGTGAATGTTTTAAAATAAAATCGACACATACCTCAGAAGGGCGGGATACACATAGATTAAAGGGTCGGTCTCTCGATAAGCTAAAGGGCTTCCTTGTCCACCTGCCACCTAGAGTTAATTCTCTGGGTAACAATCTTGTTAAACATAGATTCCTGCAACGATTCTTCCCTGGCGGCAGTGATGATGCATCCTTGTCTGAGGATAAAAAACATGCATATAAACGGTCTATCGCCTCGTATGCCGCTTTCAGTCAGAAACATTTCCCTACCTGTTCGTTTTTTTCCAGCCTCAACAAGTGCTTTAGCTACATTTACATAGCAAGCCTCTTTTCCAAGCACTATGCTCCAACTACTCTATTGACATGTATGTCTGCATTGTCATATATCCGTAAGTTGTCTGATATGCCTGATCCAACTCAGCATTTTGTTATAAAGAAACTCTTAGCCGGAGCCCAGAGGCTGGCAGGTAAACCCGACACTCGTCTACCAATTACTCGACGCCACACACTTTACGGTCTCATCAGCCTATTTACGCTACCTGTTACAGAGCATCTTTCTCTTGGCATTCCATGCTTTCTTGCACATAGGAGAAATCACGGTACGTTCTCGATCTAGGAGTGAATCTGTCATACAGTTGGCAGATATCACCGTTTCCACTTCACGCATAGTTTTAGTCTTGTGTCATTTTAAACGCAACACCTCTGGGCGCCCAGTTACCTTGTCTATTTCGCAAACGAACGGTCAGTATTGTCCCGTACAAGCGATTTCTGAAGGTGCGAGGTCCATTCCAGGGCCCACTGTATGTATTTGGTGATGCGTCCCCTGTTTCCCGTAACTACTTTTGTCAATCCTTAACCAAAGCGCTACAATGGGCGGGTCTAGACCCCAGTAAATATAAAGCCCACAGTTTTCGAATCGGGGCTGCTACCACTGCGGCTGACATGGGGATGAGTGAAACACAAATTCAATCTATGGGTAGGTGGAAGTCCTCCGCATTTGAACGTTACATTCGCATCCATATGCTGCAAAGGACCAGATCTTGAATATGTCTGGGTTGCTACTGGAGGCAATGTGTGCTTCAGTATGACTGGCATTCATTGTGTGCAGTGATATGCTCGTTGATATAACACTTTCAGTGCGTTTTAGATAATATTTCTTTTTTACCGTTAACTTACTTGGCCACTTGCTGTAGGTGGTGGATGTTGCAGTATGACTGGCATTCATTGCGTTCAGCATGGCAACACGAAGTGTGTCTGATATCACCCCGGCCCCCAACTTATGCACGTTGTACAGATGTTTCAGTATGACTGACACCATTCTTATTTAACAGGCATTGCTAGTTAGCCACTATGTCTAGTTTGTTTGATTATTGGTAGTTATAGTATGCCGATCACTCGTTAGCTTTTTCAACACTGGCAGAGCCCTGGCGTGGGGGTTGGGCCTCTACTGCTGGAGGCCAGTGGGGGGAAAAGGCCGCCTCACTTTTGTTAATCTGATTGTCATTTAATAATTGTTTGTGTAGTACCTCGATGAGAGTGTGATTTGTTCTGCTTTACCTCATCGATTGGTGTATGTGATTTAATTCCTGTTGGTACAATTATTAAATGACCTTTACATCCACGTTTGTTTAATTTCTATAGCAAACGAGCTCAGGGTTCTGCCATTGAGCATCAGCAGGGTATAAATGATTATTTTTACATACGTTAAAATAGTATTTATGCAATGTGAGGCGAAGATGCCTATAAATGTTTTGTTCAATGATAGTCTGCCAACGGTCCGGATTACGTAAACACTTACCCGAACTCAAAACGAGGCCGAGCTGGGACAGTTTCCTTTCTGTTGGAATTCGACTGTATAACACTAACGCGTCTTTGTTTTTCAACACGAAGGAAGATTAAATTCATCCCACCTTCCTCCCCTCTCTACCACCACTGTGCTAATGTTGTATAACGTGTAATCACGGTGATCTACTCTGTTTTCATTGTTATTTTTTGTGATATGGTCCGTGCATCGGTAATTTTTTTGTGACGCCTTTCCCTGCTCATATATATTGTCCCCGAGGTTTTGCCTGAAGGCTTTTTTCCTCCTTATTAATGACACAGAAGCAAGTGTACGCATGGTGGGAGAAAATGGCCGCCACACCTTTGCTAATCTGATTGTCATTTAATAATTGTTTGTGTAGTACCTCGATGAGAGTGTGATTTTGTCGCGGTCTGGCATTGTTGTCTAGAATTCGCCTAATTCTGTGAACTGTTTCTTTGTCGCAGACATCAGTGGGAGGAGAAATATCCATGTGTTTGCTGAAGAGTGTCATCACCTTTTCCTCCAGGTCTTTTCCTTGATAATTTTCCACTAGACCACTTAGTCGTAGATTAGCCCTACGACTGTACTGTTCGTTTGCATCTGTTTGCACTTCCAGATTGGCAATGTTATCATCCAGGCTTTGAATCTTCTTGTCCTTTTCCTCTAGCTGAGTTTGCAGTTTCTTTAATGTAACGTGAAGTTCTCGAATTTGGTCAGATAGTTCGCCCGGGAACAGCACAGATTTCATCTTGTCTAAAACCGCGGAGTTGAGTGCCAGCTGGTCATCGTCAGTGGACACGGAGCTTGTCTTTCTAGGCCTAGGCATGTCTGTTGTAAGACATGCAAGGGCTGCCAGTCACTGGCGTGCGTCAAGTCTGCGAAGTCAGCGATGCGTAGAATGAATAAATGCGTTTGCGAAACTTTCCGTTGAAGATGTTCAATTTTCACACCGAGTTCACTCACTTTAAAGAGCTTATATATTGCACGCCGGCATCATAGTTCTGCTTACGAGGCAATAGGTCGTATCACTGTTTCTTAACCACAATGTGCAATGGAAATCTCGGGAACAACACAGACTTGGCTACACCTCGTCGGCCATCTTGGAGATAGCGTGGTGTGTAAGTGGTCGGATAATGGATCCGAGGAAAGTGGCAGCGTACAGTGTTACAGAATGCAACATTTCATTCAGTACAATAAAAAGCTTGGGGCTGTGCTCTCTTTAGTCAACTGTTATATCCGCTAATGAAAACTGTGGTTATTATTAAAAAATAACGGTATACATTTTTGTTAAAACAAACACTTGAGGCGACAAAATCTCTGTAGTGGCCTACAGTTAATAACAACTTTAACAATGGCGTTCAACCGAGCAAAACTGCATATCGATCACGAACGGGTGGCGCTGACTACATTAGTGCCGACCCTCAGCTTACATTAGTTGAGCAGATGTGTAAAGAAAAGGGGGTGGGATTCGTAGATTTATGGGGATACTTTGTTGGGAGGGAAGATATGTACATGAGAGATGGCCTACATCTAAGTGGAAAGGGGGCAGCAGTTTTCTCAGAGAACTTGCTGCAATCTGTTGACAGTGGGACAGGCTGCATCTATTTAAACTAGATTCGCAGGGGGGATTCACAGAGAAGCCTGAAACTGGAGGCATAGATAAAGACAGCAGAAATAAATCGGAAAAGAACAGCCTGGAAAACTGTTCTGAATCAGGATATAAATGCATTTGTTTAAATGCAAGGAGCATAGTAAACAAAAGAAGTGAACTAAACATTATGGCAGAAGATATTGACCCTCACATAATAGGTATAACCGAATCGTGGGCCACCACTGATATATCAGATGCCGAATTGGGACTAACAGGATATGTAATGTTTAGGAAAGATAGAATAGGAAGAAAGGGAGGTGGAGTTATTCTATATATTAAAGAATCTATCCAGGCTTATGAAATAAAATTAGACAGAGAAGCAGATTGCGAAGAAGCTGTTTGGTGTAACATAGTTACAGGAAACTCAACGTTAACGGTTGGATTAGTTTATCGAAGTCCAAACATAAGCATTGAAGAGAATGAAAAAACACAAAACGCTATAAGGTAAGTCAGCAAACGGGACTGTGTTATTATGGGTAGGACCTTGAACTTACGGGCATATACAATGGAAAATCTCTTACAGAGTGGCTGGGGAGTGAGGACCATACAAGTTTTGGGGTTTTAGTACAAGATACTCTCTCCTCAACATGTGTGCCAGGAACCAACCAGGGAGAGAGAATGTGTTAGACTTAGTTTTGTCCTGACAGAAAGAATTAGTTGACAATGTCAAGATATGTGAGCCACTGGGGAGCAGTGATCACAACCAGATACATTTTACCATCAAAGCAAAATCAGAAAGGAATAGTAAAAAGCAGTATAGGAGAAATTTCCAAAAAGGAAGGTATAAGGACATGAGGAAATATTTAGCAAAGATAGACTGGAATAACACACTGAAAAATAAGACGGCAACAGAATGCTGGAATGTATTAAAGAGTGAAATTAAGTGTATAGTCGATAAATTTGTACCCTTCAAAAACAAGGAAAACGGTCCAAAAAGAAACACTTATCGAAAGAAGCCATTACAAAAATTAAGTATAAACAAATGATGTGGAAGTCATATAGATGTACTGGAAATGATGAAGACTACAACAGTTATAAAGAAGCACTTAACCAAGCTACAGCTGAAATTAGAAATTCAAAGAGTAGCTATGAACAACAATTAGCTAGTAATATAAAACATGACAGCAAGAGTTTTTATGCGTATGTTCGAAGCAAACAGAAAGTTCAAGATAAAGTCGGTCCTCTAGAAGATAGTGCTGGAAATACAATATCAGAGGGATTCTTAATGGCAGAAGACCTGAATGAGTATTTTAGTTCAGTGTTTACCAGGGAAGATATTAGTTCACCTATATTATTCTTAATATATATCAACGATTTGGACGGGGATGATATAACAAGCAAGGTAGTTAAATTTATAATGATACAAAAGTGTTTAGAAGGATTGGGTGCATGATGGAGACAGACAGCATTTACAAGATGATCTTGATAGGCCGATCAAATGGTCTGCATGGCAAATGCTGTTCAATTTTGGGAAATGTAAATGCCTCCACACAGGTCATGGAATGAAGAGGTAAAATATAAAATGGGGTGCCTGGTTCTGGCGCACTACTGTAAAGAAAAAGGACTTAGGCTAACCCATTATGCTGGGATAATATGAAGGTTTAGAGCAGTGCGGAATTGCAGTCAAAGGAAATCAAATCCTTGGATTAATTAGGCGAAATATAGCGTATAAAAAAAAAGAATTAATAGTACCGCTGTACAAAACAATAGTGAGGCCTCATTTAGAATATTGTATACAAGCATGGAGGCCATATCGCAAGAAGGACATAGGATATGCTAGAAAGAGTACAGAGGAGAGCGACTAAAATGATACCAAATCTGAGGGATCTTAGTTACGAAATACGCCTAAAAGAATGTGGTTTAACAACATTAGAGACCAGGAGATTGAGAGGAGATCACATAGAAGTGTTTAAAATATTGAATGGTTATGAAAACATTGATAGAAACATTTTT
>CM034536.1:31546632-31567807 GCA_020002185.1 Paraescarpia echinospica
GCGTGGAGGCCATTTTGCAAGAAGGACATAGATATGCTAGAAATAGCACAGAGGAGAGCGCCCAAAATGATATCAAAACTGAGGGATCTCAGTTATGAAATACGCCTAAAAGAATGTGGTTTAATAACACTAGAGACCAGGAGACTGAGAGGAGATCAGATAGACGTGTTTAAAATATTGAATGGTTATATATATTTTTTTTTAGTTAAGAAAGATAGAAGGACTAGAGGACATGAAGTTGCATTAGTAAAGGTGCAGTGTAGATTAGATATAAGAAAGTTCTCATTTTCACAAAGGACTGTAAATGAATGGAACAGATTATCTGCTGATTGTGTGGGTTCTAGTGGCGTGACTATGTTTAAAAATAAAATCGACACATACCTCAGAAGGGCGGGATACACATATATAAACGAGTTGGACTCTCGATAAGCCAAAGGGCTTTCTTGCCCACCTGCCATCCAGAGTTAATTCTCTTGGTGGCAATCTTGTTCAATCTTGTTACTGAGGGACATCAGTATCGATATCAGAACAAATGCAGATGTATAGTGCAGTGAGATCTACACGATGACTGAAGAAATGACCAACGATACTTGGACAGTGATCTCACGTCTTTTAGGGTGACACACGTCAGTATTTCTGTATATGACGGCGCTAGGTCTACGTGTACACCACCAGACGTTTGATTGCTACTGTCCCAAAACTTACAACAAAGCCGCCAAGCTATGACACCGTGCGAAGTAAATGTAGACACTGAACTGATGTTTAGTATTGTGATGTTTCTTGGTGGATACGTTTGTGTATGGAAAACATTTGCATTAGGTAAATATATCATGTAGGTTTTGCGTTGTACGAAGATTTACTCACTCTAATCACATAGCTCAACCCTTCGTCACCACTTCTTTCTAGATATAAATGTTTACTTCCATGAAAGGTCGAGACTGTGAAACATCGCCTGGAGCTTCTATACGAAACTCTTGCCGGTCCCAAGTCCGGGTAAAGAAGGAGGGTTGAGCGTGGGGCTAACAACCCCACCTCATAAAACGCATTGTTACGGAAATTAATACCAGAAGACAAACCATTTGTGGTGACAGGGATGAAACATGCCAGAACACCGGACAGATGACGGGTGACAGCCAAACCTAGCAGGGAGCTGGCGCCCCGAAGGTGGATTCCCTGAAACCGAGGAGGAGGACCAGAGTAGCATGTTGGAATGTGCGCACACTGTACCAGACCAGCAAGCTCGCTCAGGTGGTGAAAAAGTTTGACAATTACAAACTAGACATCCTTGGAATCAGCGAAGCAATATGCACGGGAGTTGGAAAAAAGAAATTAGCATCAGGCCACTTCATACTCTTTTCTGGAAGACCAGATGACCAGTACACACAAGGAGTTGCCCTAATTATCAGCAACAAGATGGAGAAAGCATTGACTGAATGGAAACCACTTGGACCAAGACTTCTCGAGGCTAGATTCAACTCAAGATATACCAAGCTAACAGTGATCGTAGGCTACACACCAACTGAGGATGCAGAAGAAGAGAAAAAAGACAGTTTTTACGAACAACTGCATCAACAGAAGAAGTAAGAGCTCATGGCATGTTGCTGATCATTGGAGACTTCAATGCCCGAGTCGGAGACAATAACAGAGAACGGATGATAGGAAGACATGCTTTTGGACATATCAACGACAACGGAGAGCGGCTATGCGACTTTTGCGAAGAAAATGACGTGATAGTTGGAGGGATACTGGTTCAACATAAGAATATCCACAAGACAACGTGAACATCGCCAGATGGAGCAACCAAAAGCCAGATCGACCACATCCTCATCAACGGGAAATGGAGAAGTTCTCTGTAAGATGTCAAGGCCCGTCGAGGAGCTGACACAGTTAGTGACCACATCCTGCTTGTAGGAAACATTACCCTGAAATAGCGCAAGGCAAGAAGATGGCAGGAAAAGGGAAGACTAATTGACTCGGCCAGACTGAAAGATGTTGGGGTAAAGCAAGTCTTCAAACAAACTCAAGAACCGCTTCCAAGTTCTGGGAGAGCAACAGGAAATGAATTTTGACACCTTCAATCACGCTTCCAGAGAAGCAGGAGAGAAAGTCTTAAGATATAAAAAGAAGAAGAAAGAAGAATGGATCCAGGCAAAAAAATTGCGGAAAGGAAAGAAATCAAACAGAAAATAAATTCAACCAGATCAGAGAGGGTTCAGCACCAACTCACTTAAGGGAAGATACACAGAACTAGACAGAGAAGTAAAAAGATTGGCAAAGACAGATAAGAAATCGCACGTGGAAAAACTCGCAGATGAGACATAGGAAGCGGCCAATAGACAAGTACAAAAGATTCTGTACAAAATTACCAAAACCCTCAATGGAGGGTTCAGCAACAATGATGTACCAGTGAAAGACAAGGAAAACAACAGCTGGTAAGATTACACGGTGGAAAGAACATTTTCAGACCATTCTGAACAGGCCAGAACCCCCTGACGCAGCAGAAATACCAGCAGCAGTAGAGGATTTGGACATCAACATAAACGCACCAACTATAGAAAAGGTGAAAGCAGCAATCATAGGAATGAAAATGGTAAGGCAGCAGGAGTGGATGGAGTGATAGCAGGAGTGGATGGAGTGACAGCAGGAGTGGATGGAATGACAGCAGAAATGTTGAAGGCAGAAGAAACACAGACACCAAGGTTACTGACAGATATATTTTTAGAAATATCTGGGAAACTGAAACGACACCAGAAGCATGGAAGACAGGACTGATAGTCAAACTGCCCAAGAAAGGAGACCTGTCAAACTGCAGCAACTGGAGGGGCATCATTTTGCTGTCCCTCACCAGCAAGGTCTTCGGCAAAATAAGTTTTAAGAGACTGGCAGAAACACACCGCGGGGGCAGACACGGCAACCTTTCCCAGGGCGTATCGGGAAGGTTGCTCTGTCTTCCACTACCGTTACATCGACTTGGAAATGTGCGCATGACATCTATCATGGAAATCAGCGCCCGCCAACCATAATTGTGTGGCGTCGACATCTTTTAAAATGTATAATCAAAACCTAACTACAGCTAGTTGACTCTTCCACGAAGCACACAGAACAGTAACTCATCGTGATTACGACTACGCAGACTATACTGAATTCATTTGATGATTTAGCAGAAGAGTAAATTTCATTTATTACCCTGATCCGGGGTAAGCAATGGTTATCGTCAGTGAGAATCACACAAATCACCAGGCTCTGTAGGAGCGACAAACAAGTGGCGCCTCATTGCGGAGTCTAGGTAATGGAGGCTAAATCCCGACTCTTTTGTGCGCGTCACACGGTGGCGCCACAGCACTGGTCTTTGATCATCTGAAACAACAAATTCCATTTAGACAAGACAATATGTACACAAGGAAGCCGTTGGTTTATCGAGAGTTCAACGATAATTCACGTATATTTATTAGCGTATTACCACAGGGGCAACTTGGCATGTACCCCACAGCCCAGAGCTCCTGGGGGCCCCACTCAAATACCCAATTAGAATAAATAATAACGGAAAATCGAGTAAACTGATAGCAAATTAACAGTTATTTAACAAAACATTCAGTAATTCGTTACTCGAGTCAAGAGATATAGATGCCTAGCTAGTGCGCATCCAAAATACCATCCTGAATTATGGACGAAAAGTGCCATGTTTCAGAAAAAATTATTGTCGCGCTCAGTTGATATGATCACAAGGAATAGTTCACCATCTCCTGCGCTAAATTCTGTTTGATGAGCAGGTGAGACACGCTCTTTGTTGGCATTTTTTGTCAACGTAGCTAGCAGTGCACAGCAGAGATGCAAATGGCACGAGTTTGTCGATCGGTTTTCTCCATGTCGTTCTGGCAGGTGTGCACCAACTAGCTGGTCAGCCATTCGCCTTAGTTCTAGTTCATCAAGATCATCCAATCTCGAACAGCTGACATACAGGCGTAGATGCAGTCCGACATTGCACTAGTCTATAATATGTCGATGATGGCAATTTGTTGTTAATGACTTTGAAACTGTCTCGAGCACTGAATTCAAACGACAAATTTACAGTGTAACATAAAGGTTCAAGTAGGTTGGAGAAGGACTGCTTGACAGTAATACTGTTTATGCTATCCCATTCTGTATTGGAGTTTTTACAATTCTGAATAATTCCCTTTATCTCATCTGGTGTTGCTGGCGACAGATACATGAATTTCTATAGACTCCTTAAAGGTAGTCATCAGGACTCTCATACTATCTTATCAGCCAGATCTGGACCTAAATTTGTAGAATATTCATTATTCTTTTATCAGCTACGCTACGTGCTTATGAAACTCATGTCAATAGTGTTCCCTGTCTGCTACGGTAATAAAACAATTTAATTGATTTCTTTTATAATTAGTTTCATTAAAAACAGTCGTTTTTTTTTAAAGTAATACATGTACAATTTGTGTTTAGTTCTAATGTAATGTCTAAGTCCCGTAGTAATCCATGGTTTATGTTTTCTTGTCCTAATATTTGTTTTAGCAAATGGAAATGAATGATTATATGCAACTAATATTTCTTTAAGGATAGAATAACTTTCTTGATGATCTCTGCATGCATGAATTCCATCCCAGCATATTTGGTCTATATTCTCTTTGAATGTAGCAGTAGTCTGCGCATTATATATTCTGGTCACTATTATCCTATCTACCTTTGTGATATTAGTCTGTGTAATAAGTAAAAATATTGATAAGTGGTCAGAAATATAAATTTGTATATATTATTCCATGCAATTGATAATTTGCACCAATGATATCATTGCTATATATATATATATATATATATATATATATTCTATGGCAGTGCCAGTACTTGCTGTTATTCTAGTAGGCTTACTGATAAGGGGTATAAATACATGTTGAAACATTGCAACTACATACTGTTTCCGCATGAGTACCATAATTAAGTAAATTCATGCTGAAATTACCCATAATGTAACACTGTCTATTTTGAACCTTGAGAGTTTGCATAATATTGATAACATATTCTGAAAAAGCAGTAATGTTTGTATTAGGTAGTCGATATACAATACCTACAGTTATTTTCTTATTACATGTCTTAGACTGAGTCTTGACTTCAATAACAAGTTAGAGCGTAGGAGTATCAGTCGTGCTGCCGTTTCAGGCCCTCACTACATTTTGCTCCAGTTCACTAAGCTGTATGCATGAGTGTCTTCTTATAGACATAAATGGACATTTGTGGATGAATAGTCTCCGCGTAATATTGACAGTGTGACATAATGCTTCCCAGAGTCGTCGAGGTGGTGTTCGATTGAACAGATCTACCAGATAGTGAAATGTATCGCGCCTTGAACAGTCCGAAGGAATGGGTACCGCACTCTACAACAATTTACTTTATTTTTAAAAGTGGCTGCAGAATGAATGACCCCTTGAAAATGTCATTAAATTTGGTAAGAAGATAACACATACGCACTCACTCGTTCGCACGCAAGTGCATATTTACGTATTAATTGATCAATCAACGGTATTATCAATTACATCAATGTTCATGGTTGCTCTCAATAAATGTATCTGTTCTTCTCATGCACGCACGCACGAATAAACGCAGGTACGCACGAACACACACAGACATACACTATACACTAATCACGCCGATGCCGTAATATTTGTTCGTATTTATTCGCTCAACCATAATTATTTATCTTAGACCGGTATCGTAGGCCAATAGACGCAGCGCAGGAAAGTTCTGAGACTTGTTGAAACGTCACCATGTATTTACTACCATCCAAAATGTCAAACAGATGTCGAACACTATTTAAATACAAAATTTAACAAGTTAAACGAATGGCTGAAAATAAATAAATTGTCTTTCAATATAACGAAATCCAAGTACATAATACACAAACTGGGAAATAGAAAAGTAATTCCTTTCATGCTAAAAAAATAATCCAGATTCCAGTCCAAAACTTTAATCTTTTACGTGTGCCGTTGCACGAATACCTAAGCTGGGACATTAATTTTAAGCACTATTTCAATCAAATGTTCTAAATTGATATTAAAACGATTTTGCCATTAAATATAAAAGTTACTATGTTTAACTAATTATTCGCTTCATGGTAATTAACATATCACTTAGTTTTACATAATTATTATTATTTGCAGACGTTCGTTGAGCTATATCATTCTCAAGCTGGTTGCTTAGGACATATATCATGTATCAGACTCTAAATCTAAAATCTCTAAATCTACTAAAAATAGAAGACATCTTCAATCGTCAATGTTTACACTTTCCCATGACACATGTTACAGACGGGACAAGTGTAGAATATTTTTGGCTGTTTCCCGTAACACTGATATTTCAATTTTGTTACTGCCGTCAGCACATTTTAGGTGGGTCCATACATTTTCACCCCCACATTGAACCGATATGTGTCGCTTTGTTAATTTTTTTCAAGGGATAAGGGAAACGCAGAATAAATTTAAAGGACCACTTTTTTGTTCTTTCAATAATAACAATTCACTTTTATGATCGGTGTCAGTATCAATTTGGGGGTCCATTGTTCACCCCCACTGAAATAAATGCCGCTTTACTGAATTTGTTTCATGGGATATGGGACAAACCGGCTAAAACACCACATTTTTGCTATTTCTTTGACCAATACGCTTTTATTTTTGAATCAAAGTCAGTACATTTTGGATGCGTCTATGGACCCGAATTATCAGAGTTTGAGAAAGCATACGTTCCCGAAGTTGAGGAAAGCCAGTATCACGATCGAGGAAAGCTTCTTTGCGGTAAACACCGCCCCTGCGATCGAAGCACTGGGCAAAGATTAGTACGACAAAAATGATAAATCGGTGACCGTTGATATAACGCATTCCATCCCATGTCCCATTAAAGAAGAGCTCACTCGCCCTCTGCAAATGTCCTACGCCACAGTCCAAAAACAAGCAGGCGGGAAAAATGTCAATGCTGATGAATTGATTGCCCCTCTTCTCTCGGTTATACATCGTCTTGCAGCAAAGAACCTTTATAGGCCATGAGCCAGATATGCCCCTCGAGCACCCCTCACAACTCTACCAACCCATGTTTTGTAAGCTTTGGGGCCCTTGAAGATAATTTCAAGTGGTAATAGTAAAAAAATTGGGTCTCACTACCCATTTCCAACCTATCTTGAATGGTACCCTGAAATATCGTATTTGTCGTCAATGTCGCGTGGTATTTAATCACTCACACCACAATCGTCATTGTATAGTCATATGTGTCTCAATATGTACTTATAATAAGTCAAATTCATCTGCTGATCATTATAATAACATTCTATAGATATTTACTATTATGGCATGTGCCCTAATTAGCATAGAATAACTATACCCTATTCTCATTCGTGACCGCGTAGATGATATCATTATTTTTGTCAAATATATCAATTTCCCTTGATCCCATGGCCTCTTTAAGATCAAAATAATAATGCATAACATTCAGCAGCATCATATCTTTCATTTGCTACCAGAATTGTCTTTCTGTTATTACAAATGGATTAGATATGATGCTTCAAAGATAACCGTAGTGTCGCGGACCAAGAGACGTATCGCAGGGTATTTTTAGTGATTACACACTGTACTCAATCAGCAATGGATTGTTTAAAATGTAATGAAGAAATGACTATAATATTGTTGTTTTCAGATGGTTGTGATGAGGTGGACTTCAGCCTGTCCATATTCATGGTGAAACGTTTGTAGCATTCCCAATGGAAGCCACTTAAATAAAATTTTAACTTATCGATATCTGTGAAGTTTGATGCTTCAAAGATAACCGTCGTGTCGCGGATCAAGAGACGTAACGCAGGGCATTTTTTATGATTACACACTGTACTCTATCAGCAATGGATTGTTTAAAATGTAAAAATAACTACGGTTATCTTTGAAGCATCATATCTAATCCATTTGTAATGACAGAAAGACAATTCTGGTAGCAAATGAAAGATATGATGCTGCAAAGTGTTATGCATTATTATATTGATCTTAAAAAGGCCACGGGATCAAGGGAAATTGATATATTTGACAAACAAATGATATCATCTACGCGGTCATGAATGAAAATAGGGTATAGTTATTCTATGCTAATTAGGGCACATGCCATAATAGTAAATATCTATAGAATGTTATCATAATGATCAGCAGATGAAAACCTTCAATTTGACTTATTATAAGTACATGGGTTGTTAGAGTTGTGGGGGTGCACGAGGGGCATATCTAGCCCATAGCCTATTACAAGTGTGCATTTTTTAGACAAGAAACTCATCCGTACCCTCCGTCCTTCCCATCTCCTCTGCATAAACAAACATCAACACGTTTGATGAGTGCAGACACTGTTGTTATTCCTCACACGATGAAGCACGTAGTTAACTCCAACAGTATTGAGATTGTCTGGGACACGTACCTCCCCAGCAGCATCAAATAATCCACAAGAGAGTAGCGTGGTAACGAGACTCGGACTAAGGTAACGTGGGGCAACAGTCCGGTATTTCCAATAAACTGTATATACTTCCATCGCGATGTCACCTAGAAACAAGAGCTATTTGCATTTCTCACCACCATTTGTCCATTAAAGGTAGATATGCCGTAATATTTACGCCACTGGTTACTGATAGTGTTTCATAGTAATTATTGTATTATACTTAAATGGGACAAAGTCAAATTACGTGACAGTTTTTGAATGAAGGTTGATGGAAAAATTAGATGAAGCAGTCAACTCAAATTGGGAAGAACATGCAACTTTGATCCCTGTGGAATATAAATAAATATCTAGCCGAGCTTAATCTCTCTCTTGCAAAGAAATAACTATTGGATATGTAAGCCAAAAATAAAATCTCCACTCCGTTACCAAACTGCCATGATGATCCTAAGGCTGATGTTCATTTCTTGACTATACCAAGTATACACAGCTTGAATAGAGCATAAATAGTTTACTTTGAAACAACTAGAGCAAATATAAGCAACTTTATTCTTAATAAAATACATAGAATAGCTGCTTAGGTAACGGAGTGCAAAAAGGAAAACAAAAGTGAAGTGGAATAAGCACAACTAAAGTGCAATTGAAGATCACTCTAGCTAGATGCTCGTTGATAGTCAAGTGGGCTCAAACGTGTTCCACGTAAGTATCATTAATGTCAAACTAGCTACGCGGGCGTGGGTGGAGATTTATATAATTGACGTAGACTAGCCTACGAGACCGGACCGGTCGGGAGCTTCCTTCAAGAGTGAAGTTGGAAGGAGCTCGTGACCGGAAACGAGACGCTGTTTGGAGAATGATTCCGTACGCATCGTCAGCGCCTTTAAAAAGGCTTGAGCGTTACGTGACGTTGCCGGAAGTGACGCTTGTAGTCGAACTAGCATTGTCACATCTCACTCCTAAACAACTGCCTTTTGTTTCTCTTCAATGAATTCATTTTACAAATTAGTCTGCCGTTTTGTAATATATAAACGCCGTAAATATATTTTACACCTATTTCCCTAAACTTTGCAACAGTACGATGAAAATTTGAAAAATAGTGAAAATATAACATAAGTTACTTTTTGTATCTTACAGAAGGAGTTTGACCCCGTCAAGCGTTGCCTAATGCGACATGACATCTGCTAGATCAAACATTCCTGCATACAGTTACCGCTTTTAAAACTTTGCCTCACGTTTTTGTCATAAAGGAAAACATTCGCGTCCACAATTTCAACAAATTATACGATGGAATGTCCGTTCTCTCCACGTGTATACATTTTTGATGGCTTGACCTATATTTAGCTAAGTAATAGGTCATGTAATGGATACGTCAATAATCACGGTGGGGGTAATATAGGGAATCCACGTCCAGCCAGCCCGTAGTTATGTTCCCCCTGGATAACGATGCAAAGTTTCGTTCGGATCGGCCAAAAAAGACAGTAGTGTATTGGTAACAACAGGCACACAAACAAACACTGAGGTATCTATGCTTTGGCGTAGTGGTTACAGCATCGGGTTCTCAATTAAGAGAATCCGGGTTCGAATCACCTTACTGCCTTTTCGAAGCTTGGGCAATTTCATCCACTCCCCGTTGCTTCACTTCATTCAGCTATAAAGAAACGAAAACCTGGTAATAGACAGTGTTAGATATGTGTATAAACATAGTCTTTGCACAGTAATTGTAGCGTGACTGAATACTTCACAGAGAAGTTCAATTATGGTGTTTGAATGTACGAGTCTGATAGTGGGTGAAGTATATACCATGTTGAGCAGTCCTAAGGTCTGGCTACCATTCTACAGGACTGTGTCTCATACGTTTTGTACTATATAAATAAATGCCATCGTTTTGTTGTAGTAGACTTATGCTGCGTTCCAATCACCTCATGTATACCGTGAATACGACTTCGTAACCCCTACTTGACCCAGTTGCATAAATTTACAAGTGGTAAACTCGAGGAGCTCGTCAACTTTCCAGTTCACCAAGTCGTTTTTATGATATAAACGATCGAGCCCATTGGAACTCACCATAAGTTGCCAGTCCCAGCATGCCGCTGAGTGATGCTCTAGAGTGTTGTCTGTGTGTGTTGTTCAGGTCTATAACCAGGTTTCGCTGAGGGGGTTCGTTTTTGACATATTCGTCCTAAAACTGCGCAAACTTGTATTTCTATTTTCTCCTAAATAATTTGGATATGTAGATACTATATTAGACCAAGAACCAGTATTATATGTATGTATACTTCTAGATAACTAGTCTTCGCGCATTAATTGCAGCGTGGCTGATTTCTTCTCAGAGAAGTCGAGATGGTGTTCGATTTAACATGTCTGTCAAGGAGTAAAGTGTAAAGCGCTTTGAGCAGTCCTGAGGACTGGATACTGCGCTATAAATTTGTTTTCCCTCAAATGTTCCTTTAAAAGGTCGAAGCCAATCATCTTTCACGTAGATGATTTTGTCGCCAGTAATCCGTATCCCTTTTTCTCCCTCCATGTTTCACCAATCACCGCCTATCTATTCCTGTCTTAAGGGGCCACAGGCTACGGAAATAGTGAATTTTTGTAATTTTTTGTGAAATTTCGTTTTCCTGCGTATTTCTTTACAAAACTCTATTTTTTTTTAAATCCAATTAAATAAAATGCAGATTTGTTAATCTATACGTAAATAAAATGGTTTATATGATTACCTCTCTTACTGAGATTTTGTTTGTTTTGCAAACAATCGACATAACCAAAGCCTGAAGTGATGGTTTCCAACGTCACAATTAATTATATACGACGTAGCGGTTTCGGCGTCACAATCCGAAAAGCGCGTGAATTCCGGGAAACATTATTTGTGTGGTAGACGTCTGATAAATCGAACTTACGCACGAAGCGGGAACGGGGGCAGCTGGAATTTATCTGGGGAGACATAGTTCTGCCCCCCCCCCCCATTAAATATGAGCGTGAATGTTTGTTTTTGTGGCGAGCGTCGATGGCGGGTGGAAATGTAAATTTGTTGAGACGATTAATGTGTATTTTTGTCGACTGTGAAAGGTGTGTGCAATTGGAGGGTCGACATATTGTTGTTGTCCCCCCCCCCAGTAATAGGCGGCGTGGTTGCGAAATGTTTTTCGACAGCACTCCCCCCTCACCTCCCCTCACCCTCCTCACCCCTACCCCCGTCTTCGGATGTCATAATTTCAGCGGAGACAGCGGAGAAAAGCCGGAGAAGGTAAATTGACAGTAGCGGCGCGACGTAAAAAATATATTTTTAATAGCACTCCCCCCGTGTTTGTTCGGATGGCATGAGTTCACAGCCGAGTCAGCGAAGAAGCTGAAGTTACAGCGGCGAAAAAAATCCAACAACACATCGGACAACACTGACAGTGCCGAAGCGTCATCTATTGCTAGTATTGGTGCTGATAGCGACACTGACTCTGTGGATGAGGCTGAACCTGAGAGTCCAGGGCTGCACATTTATAAATGTTGTAGTTGATTGTGCATGAAATTTATATAATTTTGTATTCTATTTGTTTGGTATTTTTCACATTAATAAAACTCACCCCATTTATTGACCCATAATCATTGTTGTTTATAAATTTATTCACAATCATATCTATGTCAGTTCCCACAACGGGTCAGCCCTAAGGAAATGTGCATACGTGACAGATTTTCAAGGGGTAGGCCTGTATATATATATTTACTTAAATAATTAATAAATATCAGAAATGTTGCATGCATGTTTGTTTATTATTACAATTATTATATTCCACATCACATGATTTATTGGATTTACAAACATATTGTCATTTTCTGAAAGTTTTGGTGTACGGTAAGCAAATTGGTGTATGGTGATTTTGTTATCATGCGATAGCACATTAGTGAGTATGATGGTGGCGTCACCTGTGGTGCTGGCACATACTAAAACTCTATATATCGCGCTCATGAACACCTTATGTTTGTGTGACATTTTGCTTATGTATTCTTGAACAGAATGATTTGAAATGGGAATGTCCTGTGTTTAGACGGACAAGAGATTTCAATTGCGTTTTTCTCTACGTTTGTTTTGTTCACTTTCATAAAGATGCCACATAATATTTGACCCACAACCATTAACTATTTTTAACTTTTTGTTCGCTGAGACGCTATATATGTTAGTTGTTACAACGTGTCAGAAGGAAAATTGCATATGTGTCACAGTTTTTAGGGTTTCTGTTTGAATCTAAAAAATATTGAAAACTAAATTAATTATTGTTAAAATTTTTAATATATAACAAAAAAAGTTATAAATCATCAAAAATTCCCCTTGACACGTTGCATATATATGTCTCTACTATACCAATATAGCGTTAGTTATTATTATATATAGAATATTATTGATATAAAATTTATATTGACGAATAGGTACTAAAACGGTACTACAAACAAGATGGCCGCCTTTCTCCAAGGCACCCACGTAACCAACCAATTTGTTCCCTCGTGATTTATTGGAATTGCACCCATGCCAACATTTTCGGAAAGTTTTGGGATTGTGATAAATAAATTGGCGAAAAGACAGGTCTATTCCGCAGCCTGTCCTCCTTAAACGTAATCTGACCTTTTTCCTGCGGCTTCGATGTTGTCGTTGCCCCTGCTCTCTTTGGCAGTCGGTATGTCTCCATCAGCAACATGTGTCCTTCTAACTACATCATCGGGTGTTTTGATCTTGGCCCTATTGTGACGCAACGGATGTTTTTTCTCGATATGTATAATAACCATGCCAGCTCATTATATTGATTTCCCGTATTCCTTTCGATTCAGAAGCTGAGAACAATTGTAACAAGTGTTATAATGTCACATCGTGCATTATGTGGATGTAACATTTTACTAGGTATTCAAATTCGCGCGGTGTGCCAGCTGTCAATAAAACATGTATATATATGTATATATATATATATACATACATATATATATACATGTATATATATATATATGTATATATATATATATATATATATATATATATATGTATATGTATGTATGTATATAAATATATATTATATGGTCGATTCTCACAGAAGAGCAGCACTTTGGTGTTTTTCAGTAAATACGAATACGAAACCATTTGGGAACAGTCTGACCAATAAACATCATTGTAATATATGTTGGTGCATGAAGTCGTTGGCTACCATTCTTCAAAAGAATTTGTCCTATAACAAAAACAAAAATTTTCATGAATTTTATTCTGATCGAAAATAAACGAATAACCATACGATATGCATTTTAAATGAACAATATATATAAAGAAAATAAAGTAATTCATATCGTTTATTATCCCAGACACATACTAGAAGATGATGAACACACATATGCATGATCAAAGAAGGAATTACTTATATAAAAAATAAGACCAGGGTTTAAATTAAAAGAAAAGTAAAAAATTGTAAGAAAACTGCATAACCAATGGCGGATTAAGATATTCGTGGGCCTAGGCACCAGACACCTAATTTCGTGGGCCCTATATATACCCAGGGGAGGATCCAGAGATGGTAGTCTGGGGGGGGCTAAACCTCCAATTGCACGCCCCTTGAGGTTTGTTAAAAATCCTTCACTGGCGCCGAACGAAATGAGTACTGTGTGCTTCAGTATGACTTCGCTTAGGCTTAGGAACGTGGAAAATCAATCAAATTTTCACTGGCTTACTTTGCAATTCCTATACAGTCACCCACTAATATCAGTATAGTTTAAATATATGTTTGTAATAATTAGTGTTATGACCTGTTGGCCTTGGTGGGTTGTTTATGATGTATATTAAGGAGTTCTATGCTATACATTTCATGTTGAAGTCATTTGTTTATCGTGTGAGCGATGCTAGAAGTTACTCAATGGTTCACTTTAGTGTTGGTGATGAATAGAAAACTGAATGTCGTATGGCTATCTACCAAAATGCATGTTGTATGGTTATTGTGTCGTTCAGTAGAATCGCTCTCAACCAATAGTGCACCCATTTCGGCAAGGAATGAGTTAAAATGTCAAGAACTGTTTGTCCTTCTTATAAATAACAATTATTGTTGTTAATCCTTTAACTAATTGCTTGAGTGTGGGGAGGGCACTATTTGGTCAGAACATTTATTAAATAACTTAGCAACATTCAGTCTATACATACATAACGCATATAGTTGGCGTGTAGTAAAAAGTAAGCTTGTATTATTGTCTATACACTGTGGCCTTAAGCAATACATTATTATTAAGGTCATTAATATGACTTGTTCACAGTAATACACTATCATACTTACTGTGTGTTGTATGGTTATATGAATTACTTTATTGTCTTGACGATAATAAGCATAATACATACATAGTAACATATATCATCAATGACAATGGGGATAAGCAATCTTGCTTGTAATGTCTTATTTAAATACATTTATTGATATCTAACGCAACGTGCAGTAATGCAAAAAAGAATAACGAATATCACATAATCACAATGATATAGTATGGTATATGAAACATG
Organism: Paraescarpia echinospica; assembly: GCA_020002185.1. Taxonomy (NCBI): domain Eukaryota; kingdom Metazoa; phylum Annelida; class Polychaeta; order Sabellida; family Siboglinidae; genus Paraescarpia; species Paraescarpia echinospica. The sequence goes on from CM034536.1 coordinate 31,561,601, forward strand.
AATTCATTAATATTCAATTAGTGTTTAACAATCAAGAATAAGTGCTTTGGGCCTTTTTAAATACTTGGTGAGATATAGTGTTCGAAATGATATTTTATTATATATCATTGCAATATTTAGAACCAGTATATGCCAATGCATTTTGTCTAATGTTCGTGTAACAGAACGGTATTTTGTAAACTGTTTTCTGCCTCGTGTTATGGCAATGTGGACGTACATGGATCATTCTGTGTGAACGCAACCAATGGATGCGACACTCATCTCTTAAATGTTTGAATGAACCAGTTTGGCGAAAGCCTTTGGAAAGATAAGCAAAAATCAGAAATTTGAGTGTTCTAGCTTCAGTAGTTTTCGAGTGACGGCAATTTGAAATTTGGGACATTCTGTGACTGCTTCTTAAAAATAAATAAAATATTATTCACATTTCACATGTTAATATGTCTTGTACTATTTAACCTGTGTTAATGACACTTTGTGGAATTGTTCTCTACAATGTATAGATCATATAAATATAATTAGAACATAAATACAGTGTATAGTTAATGTGCACCATGTTGTTAAACATAATGATTATTCAATAAATCACTCACGAGAGGGTTTTCAGATCTTGATTATGAACAAAATACACGTACCTCATAAACTTGTTGTATATTATTGGTATATAAACATGCAATTGTGCAAATTAGAGTAATAAGGCAGATCTGGTTGTCTTAATTGTGAATCTGCATATATGCAAAGATGGTACGTTGTTATATTTCTTTAAAAATGACCAACTTCCAACCCCAAAAAAAGTCAATGAGGCATAGCATGTATTGTAACAAAACTTTCCTACGTGTAAGCTTGTTCCTATAGCACACATAACTAATACCTCTCAATATCCATCCGTGCAAAAAAAATAGGATACTTCTGGGTGCCTCAATTGTTTCAATAAATCGCTCGCGATTAACGAGAGAGTTTTCAGACATTGATTGCGAGCTAAATATAGATGCTTTAATTAACTGTTGTAAATATTTGGTATCTATGCATACCAGTGTGTATTATCAGAGCAATATGACAAGTCTGACTGTCTTAATTATGAATCTACACACACTCAAAGGTGCTACGTTATTATATTTCTATAAAATTAGCCAACTTCTGACCATAACAAGTCAATGTGGGGTAAAAGATATTGTTATGAAACTTTTACTAGGCATAAACCAGTCCTACAACACAAATAACAAGTAACTCTCAATACCCTTCCATGCTTTCTTCTCAAGAAGAATGGTGACCCTTGGGTACCCAAAATGTATCAATAAATCACTCGCGAGAGGGTTTTCAAACATTGATTGTGAGCTAAACGTACATGTTGTTGTTCATATTTGTACATATTTGGCATCTCGTGAATCACGGGTAATTTATTTTTAAAAATGGGGCAGCCAGAAGTATCCCATTTTTTTGGAAGGAAGCATGGACGGATATTGAGAGTTATTAGTTATTTGTCTTATAGGGACAAGCTTACACCTAGAAAAAGTTTTGTGACAATACATGCTACGCCTCATTGACGTTTTTGGCAATTAAGACAACCAGATCTGTCATATTACTCTGATTTGCACATTTGCATGTGTTTATATCAATTATATACAACTAGTTTCTGATGTATGTGTATTTTGCTCACAGTCAAGGTCTGAAAACCCTCTCCCGCGTGTTTATTGAATAAATCATATCAACTTGGTGCACATTACCATGCATTGTATTTATGTTCTAATTATATTTATTATATATATGTGATCTATACATTTTAGAGAACAATTCCACAAAGTTTCATTGACATAGGTTAAATAGTTCAACATATATTAACATGTGAAATGTGAATAATTTTATTTATTTTTAAGAAACCAAGTCCCAAATTTAAAACTTCCGTAACTAGAAAACTACTTCAGCTAGAACACTCAAACTTCGGATGTTTGCTTATCTTACCGAAGACTTTCACCAAACTAATTTATTCAAAAAAATTAAGAGATGAGGACAATAAATTTCAGGAATTTTGGTTGCGCTCACGTGGAATGACTCACATTTAAGATAATTATGTCATTGAATATGTCTGGTAACAAATCTCTATTGTATTTATACCTCAACTCACAACATAAGGACTTGTATAGTTGATAGATATCCACAATTTTGTGTTGTTTAAATAAAATATAACGGCTGAGTGTGGTTTCTGTACCACACTAATTGTGCGTATTAATCTTTTCTGTAGTACACTGTACCTGAATTTTACACAAGTATATCTTCGGGGATCTTCCCCGTATACTATCACAATAGGTAAGGTACGGGTAAATAAAAGTACAGTACAATTGGTTTAGAGTTTGTTCGTTATTTTGTTACATATATTTTATATGTTCACTCCAGGTTTGTTTGTTATCTATTATTATTCCTAGAAATGTTGTATAGTTTACAGTATTTATTTTTGTCCCATCTATACTAATTTTATTTTGTCTGTTTCGTATGTCATGAGTATTGCTAAAGGTCATTGTGTGTGTTTTGGGGTATTCAGAGAAAGTTTATATGTTTTAAGCTATAGTGTTAGCTTTTTTAATTCAGTATTTAAGTTATTTTCTAATATTTCCAAGTTATCCCCTTGTATGAAGAAATCTGCATCGTCTGCAAACATAATAGGAAAGGTAAGCTGAGATACTGCAGTAACATAATATATATATATTTATATATATATATATATATATATGAGAAAGAGTTGAGGCCCCAATATTGATACTTGTGGTACACCACATTTAATATTGTTTAAGGCAGAGTTAGTCTTTCAGTTAAATGACTTTGTATCCATTCAAGCACATTACCCCCAATTCCATAATGTACTATTTATGTTATTAAAATATTATGATTAACGGTATCAAAAGCTTTGGCAAAATCTAGAAAATAGCCCAATTGTATATTAATTTTTATCACTAGCTTTTGCTATTTTGTCAATTAGTATAGTTAGAACCATGTATACAGAATTACCTTTTTTAATCCAAATTGAAATTTTGACAATATATCTTTTTTGTACATATTCGGTTAAACTGATAAACATTAATCTTTCAAAAATCTTTTAAAATACTGGCCGTACAGAGATGTGTCTATAATTTGTTATCAGTTGAGAATGTTAGTTACAATGGTACATTTCTGCTATTGTAATAAGTTTCTCTAATATATTATATACGCTTTGTAATTAATTTAATTTAATACAGTAGGTTTATTTAAATAGAACTTGTATAGTTTATTTTTTACTTGGATGGATTTTTTAAACCCTTTGATAATTCAGGGTTTGTATTTCTCTCTTCTTCTTTTTTATTAATAAGTGGAAATGCGTGGTCATATAACTGTGTTACCTTTAGTTGTTCATTTTAATAATATACGAAAATAATCAGGATCTTCCTTTTGTTCATAACATTTCTTTATTTCCACAGTTTACAGCCAAGCTACTGGATGAAATTTTTAGAGTTGTGGAACGCTACGAACAGTCAATGCAGATGAAATGTGTGTTTCAGTCATGTAATTTGCTTGTGATTACCGTATTTAAAAAAAACATCAATTATAAACACGTCTGATGTTCTGAGTTCGAAACATATCAAACTATTAACCAGTTCAGTTACGTGTAGTGTAAATGTTGTAGTTGGGTATTGTAGGTCCATGCCACAGGGCCACGACGCTTCCTGGAGCGTGCTGTAGTTCAGTTGCTTTGTTCTAGCAGGAGCCAAGACAATCTGCCAGTGCAAGTCGGTGATGACATCGATTGTCTTGTCAACATGTACAACAGGTGAAATAAGCTCCGAGTTCATTCAGGCCTGACAGTCGTCCTATCACTGCGATCTGCCAGGGAGAAATGTCACGTGAGATAATGTCATCTCTCGATTTGAACTGCTGACATAGAGACAATGCTTAACAAATATGTTATGTTTTTTGGAAGACATCACTAAGTGGGTAGATGAGGGATCACCGGTAGATATCGTCTACTTAGATTTTCAAAAAGCTTTCGACAAATCAAAGATTACTGCCCATGGCATAGGAAATTATATAAAAAACTGGATAGAACAATGGCTGATTGACAGAAGACAACGTGTAGTAGTTGATGGGGAGGCTTCAAACTGGAAATCGGTATAGAGTGGGGTACCACAGGGATCAGTATTAGGACCTATATTATTCTTAATATATGTCAACGATTTGGATGATGAAATAACAAGCAAGGTGTTGAAATTTGCGGATGATACAAAAGTGTTTAGAAGGATTAAAAGTGATGGAGATAGACAGCATTTACAAGATGATCTTGACAGGTTGATCAAATGGTCTGAAAAGTGGCAAATGCTGTTCAATTTTGGGAAATGTAAATGCCTCCACACAGGACATGGGAACGAATAGGTAGAATATACAATGGGGGGTACTGTACTAAGTACTACCGTAAAAGAAAAGGACTTAGGGTTAACCATTAGTGCTGATATGAAGGTTTCAGAGCAGTGCGGAATTGCAGCTTCAAAGGGAAATCAAATCCTTGGATTAATTAGGCAAAACATAACGTATAAGGAAAAAGAGCTAATAATACCGCTGTACAAAACAATAGTTAGGCCTCATTTAGAATATTGTATTCAAGCGTGGAGGCCATATCGCAGGAAGGACATAGATATGCTAAAAAGAGTGCAGAGGAGAGCAACTAAAATTATACCAAAACTGAGGGATCTTAGTTACGAAATACGCCTAAAAATGCGGTTTAACAACACTAGAGACCAGGAGATTGAGAGGAGATCAGATAGAAGTGTTAACAATATTTAATGGTTATGAAAATATTGATAGAAATATTTTTTTTCAGTTAAGGAAGATAGAAGGACCAGAGGAAATGAAGTTACGTTAGCAAAAGAGCAGAGTAGATTAGATATAAGAAAGTTTTCATTTTTACAAAGGACTGTAAATGAATGGAACAGATTATCTGCTGATTGTGTGGGTGCTAGTAGCGTGAATATGTTTTAAAATAAAATCGACACATACCTCAGACGGGCGGGATACGCATAGATAAAAAAGTCGGACCCTCGATAAGCCAAAGGGCTTCCTTGTCCACCTGCCACCTAGAGTTAATTCTCTGGGTGGCAATCTTGTTAAATCTTGTTAAATCAATGACATGGGCTTACGTGTCAGACACCATAGTGACGTATACTTTTTTATAAGCTGTGTTCATGACACAACCCACCACAACATTGTGGTCTTGATCAGATTACACCCTCCGCTACGATGAATGACGAGGCTTTCTTCGAGAAACAATTCACTCAGATCAACAACACGTTTGTGTACACCTGTCGCCAGGTGGTCCTTATCAACGACGAGACGGAGGCTCTCAGAGCGCGCTACGAACGCGTCGAGATGAACGGAGCGATGGCGTACTTGTACAGCCAGCGACTGCGTCTGATTGTACTCGTGGGCGCAGGCACCATGTTCTACGAGTACGCGACTGCATGCTCCGACAGACTAGCCTTACTGCATGACGACATGATTCTCAGCGACACTTCAATGGGAGAATCATAGGCTAGCGACAGTTGGTCTTGGCTATAGTTTGTCTGCAAGTGCGAAACAAACGGTTCTTCTCAGAGCAAACAGTTTTTCCCAAAGGACGCATTGCTACTACTGCTGTTATAAAATGTATTTTCCTATCATCACAATCAACGACTGTTGCATTTGTATTACAGCCTGTGACATTCTACGCGCGTATATCAATCAACTAGCGTTGATCAAACGTCATACAAAGGTTGTATTTATGTAACTGTACTGTTTATAATGTGAACAAAACATGCGACTGCGACAAGAAGAAAACATTTACCTTGAAGACATGTCATCGTGACCCAAGACGAATAGTATTAATCAGCTAGGTTGTCTGTACATATATCAGAGGAATGTTTATCCTTCACGTCACCAGCGTGTCCATGGTTATTTGGGGTGAAGATACTTGCGTGGGGGAAAGATGTTTATCGGAGGTAATGTCCCAGCACTTGGGCGTATTGCGGACACCGCCTCTTTGTGGTAGCAGACAAGATGGCTATGTACTACTTTCTCTCTCTCTCTCTCTCTCTCTCTCTCTCTCTCTCTCTCTCTCCTCTCCTCTCCTCTCTCCCTCCTCTCTCTGTCTATATATATATATATATATATATATCTCTCTCCTCTCCTCTCTCCCTCCCCCTCTCTCTATCTCTC
>CM034536.1:31568807-31847707 GCA_020002185.1 Paraescarpia echinospica
GGGGTACCACAAGGATCAGTACTAGGACCTATATTATTCTTAATATATATCAACGATTTGGATGATGAAATAACAAGCAAGGTGTTGAAATTTGCGGATGATACAAAAGTGTTTAGAAGGATTAAATGTGATGGAGATAGACAACATTTACAAGATGATCTTGACAAGTTAATCAAATGGTCTGAAAAGTGGCAAATGCTGTTCAAAGTTGGGAAATGTAAATGCCTCCATGCAGGACATGGGAACGAAGAGGTAGAATATACAATGGGGGGTACTGTACTAAGTATTACTGTAAAAGAAAAGGATTTAGGGTTAACCATTAGTGCTGATATGAAAGTTTCAGAGCAGTGCGGAATTGCAGCTTCAAAGGGAAATCAAATCCTTGGATTAATTAGGCGAAAGATAGTGTATAAGGAAAAAGAACTAATAATACCGCTGTACAAAGCAATAGTGAGGCCTCCTTTAGAATATTGTATACAAGCATGGAGGCCGTATCGTAGGAAGGACATAGATATGCTAGAAAGCGTACACAGGAGAGCGACTAAAATGATACAAAAACTGAGGGATCTTAGTTATGAAATTCGCCTAAAAGAATGTGGTTTAACAACACCAGAGACCAGGAGATTGAGAGGAGATCAGATAGAAGTGTTTAAAATAATGAATGGTTATGAAAATATTGATAGAAATATTTTTTTCTCAGTTAAGAAAGATAGAAGGACTAGAGGACATGAAGTTACATTAGCAAAGGAGCAGTGTAGATTATATATAAGAAAGTTCTAATTTTCACAAATGACTGTAAATAAATGGAACAGATTATCTGCTGATTGTGTGGGTGCTAGTAGCGTGAATGTTTTAAAATAAAATCGACACATACCTCAGAAGGGCGGGATACACATAGATAAAAGGGTTGGATTCTCGATAAGCCAAAGGGCTTCCTTGTCCACCTACCACCTAGAGTTAATTCTCTGGGTAACAATCTTGTTAAATCTTGTTAAACATAGATTCCTGCAACGATTCTTCCCTGGCGGCAGTGATGATGCATCCTTGTCTGAGGATAAAAAACATGCATATAAACGGTCTATCGCCTCGTATGCCGCTTTCAGTCAGAAACATTTCCCTACCTGTTCGTTTTTTTCCAGCCTCAACAAGTGCTTTAGCTACATTTACATAGCAAGCCTCTTTTCCAAGCACTATGCTCCAACTACTCTATTGACATGTATGTCTGCATTGTCATATATCCGTAAGTTGTCTGATATGCCTGATCCAACTCAGCATTTTGTTATAAAGAAACTCTTAGCCGGAGCCCAGAGGCTGGCAGGTAAACCCGACACTCGTCTACCAATTACTCGACGCCACACACTTTACGGTCTCATCAGCCTATTTACGCTACCTGTTACAGAGCATCTTTCTCTTGGCATTCCATGCTTTCTTGCACATAGGAGAAATCACGGTACGTTCTCGATCTAGGAGTGAATCTGTCGTACAGTTGGCAGATATCACCGTTTCCACTTCACGCATAGTTTTAGTCTTGTGTCATTTTAAACGCAACACCTCTGGGCGCCCAGTCACCTTGTCTATTTCGCAAACGAACGGTCAGTATTGTCCCGTACAAGCGATTTCTGAAGGTGCGAGGTCCATTCCAGGGCCCACTGTATGTATTTGGTGATGCGTCCCCTGATTCCCGTAACTACTTTTGTCAATCCTTAACCAAAGCGCTACAATGGGCGGGTCTAGACCCCAGTAAATATAAAGCCCACAGTTTTCGAATCGGGGCTGCTACCACTGCGGCTGACATGGGGATGAGTGAAACACAAATTAAATCTATGGGTAGGTGGAAGTCCTCCGCATTTGAACGTTACATTCGCATCCATATGCTGCAAAGGACCAGATCTTGAATATGTCTGGGTTGCTACTGGAGGCAATGTGTGCTTCAGTATGACTGGCATTCATTGTGTGCAGTGATATGCTCGTTGATATAACACTTTCAGTGCGTTTTAGATAATATTTCTTTTTTACCGTTAACTTACTTGGCCACTTGCTGTAGGTGGTGGATGTTGCAGTATGACTGGCATTCATTGCGTTCAGCATGGCAACACGAAGTGTGTCTGATATCACCCCGGCCCCCAACTTATGCACGTTGTACAGATGTTTCAGTATGACTGACACCATTCTTATTTAACAGGCATTGCTAGTTAGCCACTATGTCTAGTTTGTTTGATTATTGGTAGTTATAGTATGCCGATCACTCGTTAGCTTTTTCAACACTGGCAGAGCCCTGGCGTGGGGGTTGGGCCTCTACTGCTGGAGGCCAGTGGGGGGAAAAGGCCGCCTCACTTTTGTTAATCTGATTGTCATTTAATAATTGTTTGTGTAGTACCTCGATGAGAGTGTGATTTGTTCTGCTTTACCTCATCGATTGGTGTATGTGATTTAATTCCTGTTGGTACAATTATTAAATGACCTTTACATCCACGTTTGTTTAATTTCTATAGCAAACGAGCTCAGGGTTCTGCCATTGAGCATCAGCAGGGTATAAATGATTATTTTTACATACGTTAAAATAGTATTTATGCAATGTGAGGCGAAGATGCCTATAAATGTTTTGTTCAATGATAGTCTGCCAACGGTCCGGATTACGTAAACACTTACCCGAACTCAAAACGAGGCCGAGCTGGGACAGTTTCCTTTCTGTTGGAATTCGACTGTATAACACTAACGCGTCTTTGTTTTTCAACACGAAGGAAGATTAAATTCATCCCACCTTCCTCCCCTCTCTACCACCACTGTGCTAATGTTGTATAACGTGTAATCACGGTGATCTACTCTGTTTTCATTGTTAATTTTTGTGATATGGTCCGTGCATCGGTAATTTTTTTGTGACGCCTTTCCCTGCTCATATATATTGTCCCCGAGGTTTTGCCTGAAGGCTTTTTTCCTCCTTATTAATGACACAGAAGCAAGTGTACGCATGGTGGGAGAAAATGGCCGCCACACCTTTGCTAATCTGATTGTCATTTAATAATTGTTTGTGTAGTACCTCGATGAGAGTGTGATTTTGTCGCGGTCTGGCATTGTTGTCTAGAATTCGCCTAATTCTGTGAACTGTTTCTTTGTCGCAGACATCAGTGGGAGGAGAAATATCCATGTGTTTGCTGAAGAGTGTCATCACCTTTTCCTCCAGGTCTTTTCCTTGATAATTTTCCACTAGACCACTTAGTCGTAGATTAGCCCTACGACTGTACTGTTCGTTTGCATCTGTTTGCACTTCCAGATTGGCAATGTTATCATCCAGGCTTTGAATCTTCTTGTCCTTTTCCTCTAGCTGAGTTTGCAGTTTCTTTAATGTAACGTGAAGTTCTCGAATTTGGTCAGATAGTTCGCCCGGGAACAGCACAGATTTCATCTTGTCTAAAACCGCGGAGTTGAGTGCCAGCTGGTCATCGTCAGTGGACACGGAGCTTGTCTTTCTAGGCCTAGGCATGTCTGTTGTAAGACATGCAAGGGCTGCCAGTCACTGGCGTGCGTCAAGTCTGCGAAGTCAGCGATGCGTAGAATGAATAAATGCGTTTGCGAAACTTTCCGTTGAAGATGTTCAATTTTCACACCGAGTTCACTCACTTTAAAGAGCTTATATATTGCACGCCGGCATCATAGTTCTGCTTACGAGGCAATAGGTCGTATCACTGTTTCTTAACCACAATGTGCAATGGAAATCTCGGGAACAACACAGACTTGGCTACACCTCGTCGGCCATCTTGGAGATAGCGTGGTGTGTAAGTGGTCGGATAATGGATCCGAGGAAAGTGGCAGCGTACAGTGTTACAGAATGCAACATTTCATTCAGTACAATAAAAAGCTTGGGGCTGTGCTCTCTTTAGTCAACTGTTATATCCGCTAATGAAAACTGTGGTTATTATTAAAAAATAACGGTATACATTTTTGTTAAAACAAACACTTGAGGCGACAAAATCTCTGTAGTGGCCTACAGTTAATAACAACTTTAACAATGGCGTTCAACCGAGCAAAACTGCATATCGATCACGAACGGGTGGCGCTGACTACATTAGTGCCGACCCTCAGCTTACATTAGTTGAGCAGATGTGTAAAGAAAAGGGGGTGGGATTCGTAGATTTATGGGGATACTTTGTTGGGAGGGAAGATATGTACATGAGAGATGGCCTACATCTAAGTGGAAAGGGGGCAGCAGTTTTCTCAGAGAACTTGCTGCAATCTGTTGACAGTGGGACAGGCTGCATCTATTTAAACTAGATTCGCAGGGGGGATTCACAGAGAAGCCTGAAACTGGAGGCATAGATAAAGACAGCAGAAATAAATCGGCAAAGAACAGCCTGGAAAACTGTTCTGAATCAGGATATAAATGCATTTGTTTAAATGCAAGGAGCATAGTAAACAAAAGAAGTGAACTAAACATTATGGTAGAAGATATTGACCCTCACATAATAGGTATAACCGAATCGTGGGCCACCACTGATATATCAGATGCCGAATTGGGACTAACAGGATATGTAATGTTTAGGAAAGATAGAATAGGAAGAAAGGGAGGTGGAGTTATTTTATATATTAAAGAATCTATCCAGGCTTATGAAATAAAATTAGAAGAGAAGCAGATTGCGAAGAAGCTGTTTGGTGTAACATAGTTACAGGAAACTTAACGTTAACAGTTGGGTTAGTTTATCGAAGTCCAAACATAAGCATAGAAGAGAATGAAAAAATACAAAACGCTATAAGGGAAGTAAGCAAACGGAACTGTATTATTATGGGGGACTTTAACCATGGGCATATACAATGGAAATCTCTACAGAGTATGGGGAGTGAGGACCACAAGTTTTTAGTTTTAGTACAAGATAGTTTCCTTTCTCAACATGTGCTAGAACCAACCAGGGGAGAGAATGTGTTAGACTTAGTTTTGTCCTCACAGAAAGAATTAGTTGACAATGTCAAGATATGTGAGCCACTGGGGAGTAGTGATCACAACCAGATACATTTTACCATCAAAGTAAAATCAGAAAGGAATAGTAAAAAGCAGTATAGGAGAAATTTCCACAAAGGAAGGTATAAGGACATGAGGAAATATTTAGCAAAGATAGACTGGAATAACACACTGAAGAATAAGACAGCAACCGAATGCTGGAATATCTTAAATAGTGAAATTAAGTGCATAGTCGATAAATTTGTACCTTTCAAAAAACAAGGGAAACGGTCTAAAAAGAAACACTTATCGAAAGAAGCCATTAGAAAAATTAAGTATAAACAAATGATGTGGAAGTCATATAGATGTACTGGAAATGATGAAGACTACAACATTTATAAAGAAGCACTTAATCAAGCTACAGCTGAAATTAGAAATTCAAAGAGAAGCTATGAAAAAAAATTAGCTAGTAATATAAAACATGACAGTAAGAGTTTTTATGCGTATATTCGAAGCAAACAGAAAGTTCAGGATAAGGTCGGTCCTCTAGAAGATAGTGCTGGAAATACAATATCAGAGGGATTCTTAATGGCAGAAGACCTGAATGAGTATTTTAGTTCAGTGTTTACCAGGGAAGATATTAGTTCACTGCCAGTACCAGAGGCTAAGTTCAAGGGGGCAGATTCAGACTATTTAGGACAGTTAGTTGTAACCTCGGAAATGGTAGCTAAGAAAATAAGGGCTATGAAGGATAATAAATCACCTGGAGTGGACGGGATTCCGCCCAAACTACTATTGGAAATTGTAGAACAAATTAGCGTACCGCTTGCAACAGTTTTCAATTTGTCATTAGAAGAGGGAGTGGTTCCTTTAGAATGGAAAGAGGCAAACATTATACCGTTATTTAAAAAAGGTTCGAGAAACAAGTCAGAGAACTATAGACCAGTGAGTTTAACATCAGTGATTTGCAAATTATTAGAAAGACTAATTAAAGATCACATGGTGGATTTTCTTGTTAAACATAACTTGATAAACCCATCTCAACATGGGTTTTTAAAAGCGAGGTCATGCTTAACAAATATGTTATGTTTTTTGGAAGACATCACTAGGTGGGTAGATGAGGGATCATCAGTAGATATCATCTATTTAGATTTTCAAAAAGCTTTCGACAAAGTACCACATCAAAGATTACTCCTTAAGCTAAAGGCCCATGGCATAGGAAATGGTATAATAAACTGGATAGAAAAATGGCTGAATGACAGAAGACAACGTGTAGTAGTTGATGGGGAGGCTTCAAACTGGAAATCGGTATTGAGTGGGGTACCACAGGGATCAGTACTAGGACCTATATTATTCTTAATATATATCAACGATTTGGACGATGATATAACAAGCAAGGTGTTAAAATTTGCGGATGATACAAAAGTGTTTAGAAGGATTAAAAGTGATGGAGACAGACAGCATTTACAAGATGATCTTGACAGGTTGATCAAATGGTCTGAAAAGTGGCAAATGCTGTTCAATTTTGGGAAATGTAAATGCCTCCACACAGGACATGGGAACGAAGAGGTAGAATATACAATGGGGGGTACTGTACTAAGTACTACTGTAAAAGAAAAGGACTTAGGGTTAACCATTAGTGCTGATATGAAGGTTTCAGAGCAGTGCGGAATTGCAGCGTCAAAGGGAAATCAAATCCTTGGATTAATTAGGCGAAATATAGCGTATAAGAAAAAAGAATTAATAGTACCGCTGTACAAAACAATAGTGAGGCCTCATTTAGAATATTGTATACAAGCATGGAGGCCATATCGCAAGAAGGACATAGATATGCTAGAAAGAGTACAGAGGAGAGCGACTAAAATGATACCAAATCTGAGGGATCTTAGTTACGAAATACGCCTAAAAGAATGTGGTTTAACAACACTAGAGACCAGGAGATTGAGAGGAGATCACATAGAAGTGTTTAAAATATTGAATGGTTATGAAAATATTGATAGAAACATTTTTTTCTCAGTTAAGAAAGATAGAAGGACCAGAGGACATGAAGCTACATTAGTAAAGGAGCAGTGTAGATTAGATATAAGAAAGTTCTCATTCTCACAAAGGACTGTAAATGAATGGAACAGATTATCTCCTGATTGTGTTGGTGCTAGTAGCGTGAATATGTTTAAAAATAAAATCGACACACACCTAAAAAAGGCGGGATACATGTAGATAAAAAGTATTGGACTCTCGATAAGCCAAAAGGCTTCCTTGTCCACCTGCCATCCAGAGTAATTTTCTGGATGGCAATCTTGTTAAATTAGGCCCAACTAGTTGCCACAGATGTGGGCCAAACGAAATTCATCTGCTGATTACATACCATATGCTACAAACAGATCAGGGTTATCTCTGTTTAGATGTGTCATCTTTAATTAGTCGCCGTCATTTGGACAACAGCTTTTGATAAAGCCCATACATCTCTCCGGCAGATTTAAATATCCGTCATTTGATGTTCAACGTCACAAAACATTGCGATTTTTGTTTGATTTATGTATCCTAATATTCGCGAGTCGTGATTTTGTTTATAAAATCGTACGATGATCTGTTACTGGAAACATGCACTATAGTGTTTAACAAAATAAATAGTGAGTAGCAAACGCAGATTCCTTTAAATTCAGCAAAGTACAGTATGACTGACCGTATGAGTCGTATTACAAAGATAGCTGAAAGAAATATTACAATAAATCACATATATCGACTGCAGGCCTACGTGCACTTTGCCGACTTTGAAATGACGATTTCGCAATTAGCTCAAGTATGATTAACACTTGGCTCACATTAACAGTGATCATTTGACGTGGTACACTTAAAGTCACCACATTTTGTTTCCCGGTGGATCGTCATTGTTTCTTGCACGCTGGTCAAATGGCTGATTAGTGGCAGTGGTATATATACATAAGCAACACTAACAACGTTATCCTACAAACAAAATGGCCACCAGCCACAATGTCAACAACATATAATTTGTAGACTGCTTCACGATTAACTATTCTAATTCGATTTTGGTCTAACGTTATCGGAACGTATCTTAAATCACTCGTCAGCGTAGCAACGTGTACATGTCATTAAAATGTTCGGGATGTAACCAAATGATAAGATTTCACGTTTTTCTGATTTTAAAGATATGACAGGAAAAATGCCATTGAAATTATTTATTAGCCTACTCGTTTTTGTGTTGTCTTAATGAAAGCACACATAGATTTCGCGTTGGTGTCGGAAGGAACAGGGATGCATGGGTGACGTATATCGCTTGGAGCGGACATAAGGATCGACTGGATGCAACAACATAAAACACATTAACGTTTTATACACGCACGCACACACCATTGACGAGTGCACCATCACAACTAAGAATAATACATATATTTTACATACATGTAAAAATATTTATACAAAATGTTACATGTAAACAAGTCCACTCAACACGAACCATTTCCGTATTATTTCAAAACAATTACTTAAACACACATTAAACAATGAATGGGAAACGAGTGGGGGTTTTACTGTGTTGTCTTATCTCGGCTGCGTCAACTACGCGGACACTTGTCATCTTAAAATGTCAACCAATTTATTGTACTGCATTCTTCATAGTACAAATGTGCAATAGTGCCATGCTAACTTTCGCCAGTTTGTAGTATTTATTGTACTGTATTCTTCATAGTACAAATGTGCAATAGTTTGTAGTATTTATTGTTGTTGTGCGTTAATGGCTGCTGCTTTCATTCAAGTAGCAATGATCAGATGTTTGCAGTAATGTGTCTGTTACGACGACGTACTCATATTGCCACACATCCGGCGATGTATGTCCAGACGTTGGCTTACTGCAACGTTCCGGGTGAAACGCGTCACGTACTAAGCTATTCAGTACTATCCAGGTGCTGTCTGTCACGAAGTGGATCAGTCGGCGAACCACCGAGGCTCGCATAGCAGTCGTGATGCCGTCACAATGCCAATCCAGTAAGTTCAAAACATTCACTCTAATAAACGCGACGATACAGTGTTTTCAACCTTTGTTAAAATCACTCGGTGCCCGAGCTAACACAAAAACAATAAGATATTGATCGATTTATCATAGAACCATTCCACAAATTGTTTCAACTATTTATATGTAATACGTTGACCGTCTAGATGTGGTTAATCAAGTTAGGGTTCAAAAGAGAGTACGTTCAAATAGTTATATAATAATGATCTGTTTTAACATTATTTAGGCCTAAAGTGTTTTGAACATAGGTTGAAAATCGTTTGGAGTGTTTTGAAAACATGGGGGGTATACTGTGCATCCTACATGGGCGTATTGGAGGAACTGGTGCGAGCCTTGGAACCGTAACCGAGCTCGGCGCCGCCCGACAGCGAAATGTCAACTCCAGTAAGGAAGGTCGCCTCGCTCGCCAGGTACAGACACAGTCGGCCCGCCTCTATCACTGTCCCCATCCGTCCCATCAGCTATGGACACAACAAACGCAAGTTATAGCTTTGTGCGAACACCACCATTCGAGGATGCTCCAACCTTGCGGGGGCAGAGCTTTGGTTATAACAGTTGATGTTTAAATGTTAACGTGAAAATAGTAATAATAATGTTTGAAGTGGTGCATTATAATAATAAAATAACCGACGATTGCATGAATCAAGCAGATGTCCAACTATTGTTTTTTGATGCTTTGGAGAAGATTAGTGCATCGTGATGCTATGAACCAGCTCGGCACTGGTACAATCAATTGATCTTACAAGCAACAGATAGATTTTAAAAAAGGCTAGTCAGAATTAAGGCTAAAGAAAACAACAGAGAACGTAATCTGATATGAACAGCTAGGATCAATCAAGTACATCTTCTTGACTTTCTCATATGAAATTAGAAGTATAATTCTAGTACATATTGGAAATATTGGTCTGAAACATGACATCCGGACTACTCATTGTAACCAGTACAAAACATTCACAGAAAGACAACAAAATAAATCTACAATAGGACATTTGCAATATAATTATTGTTTTTCATTGTTTCAACGTTTCCTGTCAAATTAGTTGTACTACCAGGGAGCAAATAGGGTTGACGAGAATATTTCAATGGAAGGTGACAGATATTACCAAAATGGTGTCAAAATCAGACTCTGGACTTACATAGAAATAGTTTATATAGTAAGATTGAAACATCAATTTTTTTTTTAATCAAACATGAATAATAATTCAAATAGTACGTTTAAAGATACGAAAAGTCAACTAAATAGAGTGAAGTTACTAAATAAATGAACACTGATACCTGTGCCTGTTTTCCCGATTCTATTGCACCGTGCGGATCGCCTGTTACAATGGCACATTTGTTCCACAACGGAGTCCAGATGTTACCGGGTGAAAAACTGAAAATGATCGACACAATACACAATAGTCGCTACAAACAAGAACGTCTATGTCATCTAGTTAGTAAAGAAAAACACTCGCTCTGGACGATTTGTCGAGTATCTTTAGAGTTCTTTTTAGAACTTTAAAATAGAGAGCTGTTGATAAGACGAAGAGTAACATGGAAGCAGATGTGTACAGCAAGCTACACGAGGATGGTGGAAAGAAGATGATATACAGCATGGCCCGAGACAGGGATGAGAATAGTAAGGACGTGAAGGGTGGGACGGTAATCAATGATAGAAATGGGAAGTTAGTGACAGAACAAGAAGCAGTGTTGAAGATCTGGGAAAACTACTTCAAGTAGCGCCTGAACCAGGAAGGAAATAACAATGACTTAAAATTACCACCGTGTGTAGAAGGGAAAGTGGTGTTAGCCGATATTATTGATACAGAGATGCAAACTAGGTTAAAGGGGATGATGAAGGGGAGAACACCTGGTATCGATGGGATGCATGTAATGGCAGCAGGGAGAGTGGAATCAGCTGAACAAAGAGGCTAATGATTACATGTATGAGGCAAGGTAAATTACCAGAAGAGTAGTTGACAGGGCTAATTGTCCCAATATGGAAGAGGAAGGGAGATGTGCAAGACCCGGGGAAATACAGAGGCATCACACTTCTAAGTCACATCATGAAGGTGCTAGAGAGGATCCTGGATGGGAGGATTTGAAAGAGAGTAAAGCAAGAATTAGGTGACGAATAACAGGGATTCAGAAAGGGCAGAGGGACAACGGGTGCGATGTTTGCATTGAGACAGCTGGTGGAGAAGAGGTTGGAGATGCAAAGGATAATGGCCGTGGGATTTGTGGACCTGGAGAAGGCCTACGACACAGTGATGATGGCAACAGTGAGATGGGTCGGAGTGCCAGAAGCAGAAGCTAAGATGGTGGGAGCAATGTATGAAAGAACAACAGGAAGAGTTGTGGCTGGCTCTGGGATGTCGGAAAAGTTTCCAGTTAACATCAGATTGAGGCAAGGAAGTGCCCTAAGCCCATTACTATTTATCATGGCGATGGAACTTATCAGCAGGAAGATCAGCACAAAGAATGTTCTCAGAAAGATTATGTATGCAGACGATCTGGCCACAGTAGCAGAAACCAAATAAGAGCTACCAGACATGTTGGAGGAATGGAACAGGGTGTTCAAGTAACATCAACTAAGAATGAGCCTGGAGAAGACAGAAGTGATGTGGGTTGGACAACAGAGAGAGAGGAATTGGACTTCAGGTTGGATGGAAAGGAATTTAAGCAAGTGGACGGCTTTGTGTACCTTGGAGGAATGGTTACGGCGGATGGGCGTTCAGATGTGGTGGTGCGATGTCGAATACAAGCAGGAACGAATGCTTGGAGAAAGGTAGAGGGAGTCATGATGGACAGAAAAATCTCGAAAATGCTAAAAGGTAAATTCCTGAGAATATGTGTTACACCGGTATGCCTGTATAGTCTGGATACGGAACAACAGAAGCTGCAAATTTGTGAGGACAACTGGTATAGAAGAATAACAAGAACAAAGATGGTAGACAGAAGAAGGACGAATGACCTGAGAAAAAAGGTTGGAATGCAACACAGTGTAAAAGGAGGATTATTGAGAAGCCGGATGAGATGGGCAGGTCGCACGCCACTTGGCAAGGATGGATGCTGGAAAAATAGCGAAGAGAGCAGAGTCAGAACAACATGATGGACACAGGAAAGGAGAAGGCCACAACTGAGACGGGAGGACTGCGTGAGGAGGGACATGAGAAGGTCAGGGGAGGATGAAAGATGGACTCATGGAGGGACCAATTACAATTTACAGCAGGGACCAAGGAGGAGAGCAACAATTAGAATTGTCATCAAGCAGTTTGTTGAAATAACTGGAACGTAATGCGAAGTCGATATATGCATATGCTTACCCAGAGCGTTTGATAACAGCTAATGCAACGCCAATGTATGTGTTTTGTAAATCATACCTGTAATAGTTTGTCAGACAGAGGTTGTTTGTATGCTTTATTGATGGCAACGCAAACACAATCATGATCCACTCCGCCATTATACGGGGGCTGTCCTACTGTAATAATTGTCCTCGTAAATATCATAGCAGCTAAGTATTATACGTGGCGACACTTTATAGTCGCGATAGTACAATACCCACTGGCATAGATTTGCACATCTGCTTATATTGTTTCCGCAATTAGTTACATTCCAAGTTTTCATATTTCCTTCACGTGACATCAGTGTTGTTAATCATCTTGTTGAAAATATTTGTTTGAGCTATCGAATGGTCATGTCATCAGAAGTTTAGGCTTTTCGTGAACGTGTGAAAGCCGTAGCAATCTGTGTATTAAAAACATCAACAATGTAACCTAAAAATATTACACAACTACAAGTCTTCATTTGCTGTGGTAGTAAGGATGAAATGAGGACGGAGAAAGGGAGAGGACGGATAGGACGGAAAAGGGAGTGTGCGTGACGCTGAATAACGAAGGCGAGTACTAACCTGTTTACTCGAACTCCGTGTTCAGCTTCATCTATCGCCAACGCTCGGGTCATTGCAACTATCGCTCCCTGAAATGTATCTATACGTTTGTAGCCACTGCAAACGGCAGACAACCCTGCTGTATGCGCCAAACGCAAACGTGCTCTTTTGCTTTAGGCCAGAGAGATCGGGTGCTCTTGCAGATACACACACGCGCCCTGTTATTAACGCAGCCGTTACACGCACACTCCAATTGTTGTGCGTAAGCCGTTACACGAACAATCCTTCGGCATACGTCAGCTGTTACAAGCAATTCTATTGCATACGTTAGCCGTTACACTAAACGCTATTACAAACGTAAGCTGTTACACGCACGCACACAATGGTCAGCAGCGGTGACTGGCCGCATCTTAAAACTTGAGCAAAGTCGATTTTTTTTAAACCAACCTTAGTTGCGACGTACGTAACAGCATGAAGTTGACCGATCTTAGCAACAAGACTTGCATTGAAGATAATGTTTCCTTTCGACTTCCTCAGGTACGGCAGAGCATACTGAAAATGCATTCGAATACAAACAAACTGAAAAAATGAATTTATGTAAACGATTTGAAAAATAATATGAAACTTTTTCTGCGCTATCGGACAGTAACTACACGTTGTCTTTATAATCAGAAAAACTCAACATATCTTGGGAGTATACTGTCACAGTTACTACGGTAACACCACAAGACGAATCACCTGTAATTTCCGTTTATTGCTTGCGTATTCAACGAACTGAACAGAAGTGATAACGTATATCGAACCAGATACTAGTGTTCTATCAAGCATCATCGCAAATCAGGATTTATCGGATCTTCATGTCATAAGAAATGTAACCCCAAGGTGATGACAACTGTATTGTATCCACACAATACGCAAATTGTATTGTATACATTATGGCTATTGTAAGTTAATAAATTGGTTAAGAGTGTATACGTCTACGCTACGCTGGCTGACTCAACAATAGGCCCATAGCTGCCGACATTCGTGTGTCTACACTGTTGGTAAGACGTGATTGCCCGTACTGGGGTCGCGTAAACGATTCTGTGCTCCACGTGTAGCAACAGCACAAGGAAAGATAAAAGAATGGGTCGATGACGAGAAAATCGCCGAATAAATTATCACAACATTACCTTTGACGTCAAGAAGTGTCCAACCACGTGAAGATCCAACAAGTCTCGAAACTCTTTCGCGCTGAATTCGTCTATTGGCCTTAGGGACGGGTCTAAAATAAAGACAATGCGTTTGTACAAAGGATGTGAAATACGTTATCAGGTCGAATCATACGTAGACTGTGTAGCACGTGTATTGCATGAGCAAAATACAGCTAGGACAATCGTTCTAAAACTATTTTTGGGGTACGAATAATTCATTACTGTTCCATAACACAAGCAGACACCAGAACTCACGCCGTGACAAACGCAATGTATAATTATTGTGAAAAACAATCCATAATGCGTCGTTATGCTGCTAATAAAAGGAATTCCTTCGCACTCGCGTTTATCAGTTTGCATATAGCATGGGCTGTCGCATTATAAATATGAATTCGTGAGTAGTGATCAAACCGTCTTTGCTGATACACTGTGTATTGTAATATCGGATGAACCCGAGTTATTTGACTAACAAAGTAGGAAAATAAAATACACTTACGGGTTCCCGCGTTGTTGATCAGGCAGTCAATCGTGCCGTATTTTACGACGGTTTTGTTAATCAAGTTCTGAAATAGAAGTACACAACATTATGTACATGTCGTCTCCCTACTATGTCTTCGGTTTTGAAAGTTCTGCATCTAATCAGATAATGCACCTATACTAAGAGGAAAATCGTCAGCAATGATACGTATATATCACATTATAATTATGGTCATAACTAATTAATAGAAACGGTTTCGATACATAAACACGTTTGTTTTGCTTCAGATGTTCCAAGACTTGACCTCACCTTAATATCCTCCTCCTGTGAGACGTCACATGGAACGAACATGGCTTCTCCTGGACCCTTCATGTTGAGCTCACCCTCTAGTTTCTCGCCAACCTTTTGTTCCTCTGTAAAAAGAGAGTTACAGTCAGTTTTTCATGTCATAGACGAGATCTACACACACACTGCATATATACTGGCCAGTGTCACGTATTACTCAATACAGTTATTATTAATCTTAATATATACCATAATTTGGTGTTAATAAAAGGGAGCCAGACAGTTCGTCTACCCAGAATTAGCCGTCGTAGTAATTTGTAACAGGAAGTCTGCTGTATTAAACTAGGGAAAAGGGGACATCATTAAACATCAAAGGGTATTGTAAGTAACTCAACCCGACTCGGCCGTATTGCCAATAAAGCTTGTTTTGAAAGTGGATATTTTGTTTTCTATTCTACATTGTTAAGGGCTTAGTATATATAATTTAACCGACAATATACCTTCAACGTAGTTAGAATAGTATTAAGAATATTACATTAATTAATAAATGAAAAACTAGAAACATACTGCCTCCTTTAACTAGGGGGCGCACAGGTGCCAAGAATGAACTTTTGGGGTGAGCAGCACAATTGGTGCTTTCAGTTGATGATATATCCACCAGGAGTAAGCACTTGACAAAAATAAGAAGCACGAATTTAGGCATTATCGATATTTGGTTCACTGACATTCGTCAAGGGGAGTTATTTGTACTTCTCTTTCAGTTCGTAACCTTTCGACCAAGGGGCGCCAATTTTCATAAATAAGACGCACCAATTTAGACAGGACCCATATTTAGTTCACGACGTATCCGTCAGGGGTGGTATTTGTGGTTCATGATCTATCCGCCAGGTATCGCTACTCGACCTACACCCGGGTATTTGACCTTGACCTTTGTCCTTGACCTACATCCGGGTACTTGACCTTGACCTACATCCGGGTACTTGACCTTGCACTTGCCCCAATCCGAATCTAGCGTACCTATATTACTACTGATTTTCTACAGAAACGGTCGAATGCGCCGACATTGCAAAATTGGGTTAATTTTTCAAAATCGGATGGAAAGGTTCCACCGAATTTTATTTCTATAGAACATTATTTAACGGTCTGGTTCTATCTTACACCTCACTCTTAACTCAGCACACCTCCCATGTGGCACTGAGTTCCATAGTTTCTACTCAAGCGGAACGAATCCCCTGTTTGACTGGCTCAGCAGTAATTGTAACATAAACAATAAGGTAAATAAACCAATCTTTACTTGGTTGGGCTGTTGGTTTACATGATCTAAATAAAATTATAAGGCCAGACATGCAATGGCAGGTAGATTTTAGTTTTTATCGATGCAAATAGTGCATTTTTCCTGCCCAAATTATAAATTGGGTCTTACTGAGTAAAACATGTATTGAATTGTTTTTAACCAGACTCCGTTTCCATGATAACAAACCAAATGTCCACCATTTTGAACAGAAAATTGCACAGAAAATACTAAGCTGAATGCAACAATCGAAACCTTAATTGGATAGCATGATTACTCCCAGAGATATCCAGACAGAGAAGAATGGTTTTTTTCTTCAAAATGGCCGTCATAGATTGCTTGATTACTTGCTACCGAGACGTTTGGTCAATGAATAAAAGTCATTTAGAGATATGTAATTGTTGTAATAGTGAACGTTAGTGAGAGTAAAACTACAAAGCTAATATAATCTGGCAAACTTGTATTTTTTTTTAAAAGTCATTTCACTTGGGATGTTTGGCATGTAATATTACATGACATGCAATATCACATGGCTCATGTAGTTTTAACACCTTAATCTGGACTTTGCCTTAGTATAATTTCAGCTAAAAATGGTTTATGAAAATTTCGTTTATTAACAGATGGCATCATCATGCACATCAAGTATCTCAACTGTTACAATCCAATGTTACTATTTGACAGTCTCCTGCCCTTGTACCTATTCTAAATTAGAATATTTTTCACAACAAAACGTGTTAACATATTGATCATATATTGGTCATATATTAAATGTAAATAAAATGAAATAATACATCAGACTGATTGTGTTGGCACTTGTGTCGCTTATGTCAACATAAGGGGACGGAATTTTTGGCAGTTGTCCGCTAAAAAAGCTCAATGACTTTAACGTTTGTTAAATGTCTCATTCTAGAATCTAGATATCGACTGAGGAAGGGTTCTGTGGCAGAAAGATATTTGTGATGCTTATTTAGCTACTTTCCTTTTCTAATAGACTAGTATCGTTACCGCCCAAAACTGCCCATGTACATGACTGTGAATGCACTGTAACTGAGGGATGAATATTCATTGTACATCCAAAGCAGTCCTAGGATGTTCAGTGCACCTACTTGAACAAACTGTGACTTCATGTTGTGCAATTCTGTCTGTACATCCTGCACTAAACTGAGCAAATAACGGAGCCATAGTATGACCTGTAAACTCATTGTGTCATAACATGTTCTTTGAAGATGTGCTCCATAGGCACGGGAATAGGGGGGTAAGGAGGCAGCTGCCCCTTGAATTTCTCCGGGGCGGGGGGCAGACATATGGTTCTGCCCCCCATTAAATGTGAGCGTGAATGTTTGTTTTTGTGGTGAGCGTCAATGGCGGGTGGAAATCTAAATTTTATGACACAATTAATGTGTATTTTGTCGACTGTGAAACCCCCCGTCTTCGGATGTCATAAGAGACAGGGGAGAGGAGGTAAATTTACAGCAGCGATGCGACGTAACAAATATTTTTTTTAACAGCACTATCCCGCCGTGTTCGGATGTCATATGTTCATAGCCGAGACAGCGGAGAAACTGAAGTTACAGCGCAGCGGCAAAAAATGTCAAACAGCATCTGCATTTGACTGTTATCATGGAGTATAGTTTCCACATTTGTATAATATAAAATATCTGCTCTTTTAAACAGAGCTATAAATTATGGTTCACGAATCTTGAAGACGTACCTTGCTTAGCACAGAATACAACCTTGGCGCCGTTTTCAACTGCAACGAGAAAGTGAAACATGCCGAGGTAGAGCGTGGTTGAGAGTTGTTACTACTCCAGTTGACATCAATAATAAGTAACACTTGTGTAATGTCTGTAGTTATTTATAAAACAATCACGGGCAGTTTGATGTTTAACACTGGTGCACACACACACCACACACACACACACACACACACACACACACACACACACACACACACACACACACACACACACACACACACACACACACACACACACACACACACACACACACACACACACACACACACACACACACACACACACACACACACACACACACACATACACCACACACACACATACACACACGCACACACGCCATGTAACACACACACACACACACACACACACACACACACACACACACACACACACACACACACACACACACACACACACACACACACACACACACACACACACACACACACACATACACACCACACACACACACACACACACACACACACACACACACACACACACACACACACACACACACACACACACACACACACAAACACAACACACACACACACACAAATATTTAAAAACAACGATGGGTCTAAACACTCTTCAATTACGCCACCCGTCCTAAATTTAGCCTACTGAAAGTATCGTACTCGTGCTTTGTCTGAGATAGAAACTGTACATACCAAAGATCCGCACACAACCCTCGCCGATGCCGCTAGTTCCTCCCGTCAGGAGGACGACTTTGTCGACATAACGCTGTTGTCCAACAGAATACATCGCGTGATTACGTCAGTTATTGGCTGGCTAACTCCGCCTACAACACCATTCGTCTCATACAACGCCACTGACTTAACTCCGCGGCTGCCGTTGTCTTTGGCGAGGAGGCCATTAACGCGACTCAACCAACTTACTCTGAACGGGTCGCCGTTCTTCACGAAAACTTAACTATCATCATGTCTAATGGAAAAAGTTGTATATAAGATATCATACGTGGGCACTATCGTTTCCATACCTACAACGAATAATTGCATATATTATCTGGTGCCCATTCAATCAAATATATATGAATTAAATATGCTAGCACCTCTTAAATCTCCAATTGACTCTTCTGTTACACTGAACAATTGACCACGCCAAGGACGTCCTAAATTCGGCGAAACACGGATGTGCACATACTTGGAAAAACTCGATTACGATAACGATCACAGTTTTCCAATTACGATTATATTTGTTTGGCCAGGCATATCAACTCTTTTTACAAACTGCGCTGTTCACCGAGTGTAGACACTTCACAATTGTATTTCAAAGGGTAGGCTGCAGGCATAACTGAATACAACCAAAAGATTTAATCGTTAGGAAGTGTTTGTATGATTCTGTGCAAACACTACCAGTGTGAAACCAATAAAAATAAATTGCAATTAGCCACGGTCCAGGTATGACCAGGCCAGATCTGAACCAGGCATATGAACTGTTCAGACAAACTGTGAATAAAACCAAAGGATATAATCCTTCAGATGGCTTTAACATGATTTAACAAGATTGCCATCCAGAGAATTAACTCTAGATGGCAGGTGGACAAGGAAGCCCTTTGGCTTATCGAGAGTCCAACTCTTTTATCTACATATATCCAGCCCTTCTGAGGTATGTGTCGATTTTATTTTAAAACATATTCACACTACTAGCACCTACACAATCATCAGATAATCTGTTCCATTCATTCACAGTCCTTTGTGAAAATGAGAACTTTCTTATCTAATCTACGCTGCTCCTTTACTAATGTAACTTCATGTCCTCTAGTCTTTCTATTTTTCTTAACCGAAAAAAACATATTTCTATAAATATTCTCATAACCATTCAATATTTTAAACACTTCGATCTGATCTCCTCTCAATCTCCTGGTCTCTAGTGATGTTAAACCACATTCTTTTAAGCGTTTTTCATAACTAAGATCCCTCAGTTTTGGTATAATTTTAGTCGCTCTCCTCTGTACTCTTTCTAGCATATCTATGTCCTTCTTGCGGTATGGCCTCCACACTTGTATACAATATTCTAAATGAGGCCTAACTATTGTTTTGTACAGCGGTATTATTAGTTATTTTTCTTTATATGTTATATTTCGCCTAATCAATCCAAGGATTTGATTTCCTTTTGAAGCTGCAATTCCACACTGCTCTGAAACCTTCATGTCAGCACTAATTGTCAGCCCTAAGTCTTTTTCTTTTATAGTAGTACTTGGTATAGTTCCCCCATTGTATATTCTACATATTCGTTCCCATGTCCTGTGTGAAGGCATTTACATTTCCAAAAATTGAACAACATTTGCCACTTTTCAGACCATTTGATCAACCTGTCAAGATCATCTTGTAAATGCTGTCTATCTCCATCACTTTTAATCCTTCTAAACACGTTTGTATCATCTGCAAATTTCAACACCTTGCTAGCTATATCATCGTCCAAATCGTTTATATATATTAAGAATAATATAGGTCCCAGTACTGATCCCTGTGGAACCCCACTCAAAACTGATTTCCAGTTTGAAGCCTCCCCATCAACAACTACCTGTTGTCTTCTGTCAATCAGCCATTTTTCTATCCAGTTAATTATACCATTTCCTATGCCATGGGCCTTTAGTTTAAGCAGTAATATCTGATGTGGCACTTTGTCGAAAGCTTTTTAAAAATCTAAGTAGATGATATCTACTGGTGATCCATCATCTACCCACTTAGTGATATCTTCCAAAAAACATAACATATATGTTAAGCATGACCTCGCTTTTAGAAACCCATGTTGAGATGGGTTTATCAAGTTATATTTAACAAGAAAATCCACCATGTGATCTTTAATTAGTCTTTCTAATAATTTACAAATCACCGATGTTAAACTAACTGGTCTATAATTATTTGACTTGTTTCTCGAACCTTTTTTAAATAACGGTATAATGTTTGCTTCTTTTCATTCTAAAGGAACCACTCCCTCTTCTAATGACAAGTTGAAAACTGTTGCAAGCGGTATGCTAATTTGTTCTACAATTTCTAATAGTAGTTTGGGTGGAATACCATCCACTCCAGGTGATTTATTATCCTTCATAGCCCTAATTTTCTTAGCTACCATTTGTGGGGTTACAGTTAACTGTCTTAAATAGTCTGATTCTGCCCCCTTGAACTTAGCCTCTCGTACTGGCAGTGAACTAATGTCTTCTCTGGTAAACACTGAACTAAAATACTCATTCAGGTCTTCTGTCATTAAGAATCCTTCTGATATTATATTTCCAGCACTATCTTATAGAGGACCGACCTTATCCTGAACTTTCTGTTTGCTTCGAACATACGCATAAAAACTCTTGCTGTCATGTTTTATATTACAAGCTAATTTATGTTCATAGATTCTCTTTGAATTTCTAATTTCAGCTGCAGCTTGGTTTAGTGCTTCTTTATAAATCCTGTTGTCTTCGTCATTTCCAGTACGTCTATATGACTTCCACATAATTTGTTTATACTTAATTTTTCTAATGGCTTCTTTCGATAAGTGTTTCTTTTTGGACCGTTTCCCGTGTTTTTTAAGGGAACAAATTTGACGATGATGCATTCAATTTCACTCTTTAAGATATTCCAGCAGTCTGTTGCTGTCTTATTCTTCAGTGTGTTATTCCAGTCTATCTTTGCTAAATATTTCCCTACGTCCTTATGTTTTCCTTTGTGGAAATTTCTCCTGTACTGATTTTTACTATTCCTTTCTGATTTTACTTTGATGGTAAAATGTATATGGTTGTGATCTCTATTCCCCAGTGGCTCACATATCCTGACATTGTCAACTAATTCATTCTGTGAGGACAAAACTATGTCTAACATATTCGCTCCCCTGGTTGGTTCTAGCACATGTTGAGAAAGGAAACTATCTTGTACTAAAACTAAAAACTTGTGATCCTCACTACCCATATTCTGTAGAGATTTCCATTTGATATGCCCATGGTTAAAATTCCCCATAATAACACAGTTCCATTTGCTCACTTCCCTTGTAGCGTTTTGTATTTTTTCATTCTCTTCTATGCTTATGTTTGGACTTCAATAATCTAATCCAACCGTTAACGTTGAGTTTCCTGTAACTATGTTACACCAAACAGCTTATTCGCAATCTGCTTCTCTGTCTAATTTTATTTCATAAGCCTGTGTAGATTCTTTAATATATAAAATAACTCCACCTCCCCTTCTTCCTAGTCTATCTTTCCTAAACATTACATATCCTGTCAGTCCCAATTCGGCATCTGATATATCGGTGGTTGCCCATGATTCGGTTATACCTATTATGTGAGGGTCAATATCTTCTACCATAATGTTTAGTTCATTTCTTTTGTTTACTATACACCTTGCATTTAAACAAACACATTTATATCCAGCTTCAGAACAGTTTTCCAGACTGTTCTTTGCTGAATTATTTTTGCTGTCTTTATCTATGCCTCCAGTTTCAGGCTTCTCTGCGAGTCCCCCCTGCGAATTTAGTTAAAATAGATGCCACCTGTCCCACTGTCAACAGATCGCAGCAGATTCTTTGAGAATACTGCTGCCCCCTTTCCACTTAGATGGAGGCCATCTCTCATGTACATATCTTCTCTCCCAACAAAGTACCCCCATAAATCTATGAATCCTACGCCCTCTTCTTCACACATCTGCTCAACTAGTGCATTGATCGCTATCCTCTTACAGTTTCTGTATGTTGCCCCCCTTCCTCCCATTACTGGCAAAATTCCTGAGAGAACAACCTGTTCCACTCTCGTCTTCTTTATCTTCCTCACTAAATGTCTGTACTTCTGAACTATCCCAGTTGTTCCATCCTTGTCTGCATTGTTTGTTACTACGTGTACTAGTATAGACCCTCCCTTGCCATGCCCCAATACCTTCTCTACCTTTTCGGTCACATGCTCTATCCTAGCCCCCGGTAGACATACAACAACGTCCTTCCCCTCGCATATAGTCTTGTCTGTTTTTCTCAGAATTGAATCGCTCATAAACACTCTCTCTTTTCTCCTTGCCCCCTCAATCACTGCCTCGGAGTAGCTCCTCCGGTTTGCATATGTCTGGTTGTTGTCTTTTCCTCTTACCGTTTTCTCTCCTGTCACATTCTCTTCCATTCCCTTCTTTCCTGTCGCGTTTTCTCTTGTCCCCTTCCCTCCTGTCATCTTCTCTTCTAGCACATTTACTCTCACTTCCTTTCGTCAATCACATCAATCCTCCCATCACATTTTCTTCTCTCCTCTCCCGTCCCTTTTCCCGGGTACCTCCTTCACTATGGTCACTTTCTCCCCTGTCACCTTCACGCCTGTCATGTTTTCTATTTTTTGCTGAACACTCTGTCTTCTTCCATCAGTCTTCTGTCTCACAGTCTTACCAACAGCCTCTGTGGTATCTAACTCTTCACCACCTGTATCGCTGTCGCGTCTCTCCTCGTTCCCTACAGTCTGACTACCTGTTGATCTATCCCCACTGACCCGTTTTCTTTTCCTCTGCCGGACACTTTTCCTCCGTCCCTCTGTCTTCTCAATTTCTTGTTCCTTCACACTGATCACCTTCCCTCCTCCCAGTCTCCTTTCTTCAGTCTCCGTGTTACAACTCTGCTCCTTCTGTGTTGTAGAATTCTCAACTCTCTCCGCGTCATCCCTCTCTGCTCCATATATTTATATGTTGAGTCTCACCTCCATCTCCTTCACTATATCCGTCAACTTACACACCTCATTCATCAGACATTCCACCCTCAAACACCCCATACACCGAAAGGTGAATCCGTCATCTTTGGTCTCTGATTTTGGACAGCCAGACAACGCAAAATCCACCCAGCTCTGGCAGTCGTTGCAAACTAAGTGTCGTTTTGCCCTGAGTTGCCGCTTGCAAGGTGCCATATCAGAATTTATTTATGTTCAAAATAGTTTTTATATAGTCTTTGAAGAGACTTTTCTGTGTACAATTTACACCAGATTGTTTAGGTTATAGTTAGTTATATTTGCTAACACAGAGTGACACACCGTGCCTTACAAACACAGGGAGTGACTGGCCAGTGAGCAGTGAGATATAAATGTAATTACTGACCAAAGCACGAGTTTCTGTGATTGTTGTTCTCCTCGTCGTTCCCTGTCTTCAGGGGTGAGGCTGGCTTGGATAGGTCGACATTTTCTTTCTCTTCCTCCTCATTGCACTTGCACTACTTTCTCTACCACCCTTCTCCATTCTCCTTGGTCTTTTGTTCTTTTCCTCCATTCCCCTTTCCATCCCTCCAGGTCTCTCTTCAAGCAATCCTCCCACCTCAGTTTCGGTCGCCCTCGTCTTCTTTTTCTCTCCACTCTCCGGGCATCTGCTCTCTTTGTCATCCGTTCTTCTCCCGTTCGCTCCACATGTCCTGCCCAGTTCGACCAACTTCTCACCAACTTCTTCTTGAAACTTTCTTTCACACCAGCATCCTCCCTCAGCTCTTCCACTCTTCGCTTATCTATTCTCGCTACCCCCGTAATTCTCCTAACCCCGTTGTTTTCGCACACTTGTACGTACCCTCTCCTGTTGTTTCTCTGTCTTTGCTATAGTATCTAGGCCATATAGGTAGGCTGGTGTGACACATGTGCATAGAACCTTCCCCTTGAGTTTTCGCGATATGTGCCTGTCTCCCATGACACCTTCTACTTTCCTCCATGCTTTCGCCCCTGCTTGTATTCTCCTGCGAATTTCTGTCTCTGAGGAGTCATCTCCACATACCGCTCCGCCCAGGTATACAAAACTGTCTCTTTGTTTTAGTTTCTTTCCCTCCAGGTATATTTCCAGTACTTTGCTTTGTTGCCCAACCCATAGCACCTATGTCTTCTCCAGATTCATTTTAATTCCGTGTTTGCTGAAGATATCCTTCCACTCTATCAGTTGTTCCTGTACATCCGTTTCCCCGTCTGCTACCACCGCTAGATCGTCTGCATACAGTAGTTTCTGGTGAATCTCTTTCTTACTGGTCTTTCTACTTATCAGTTCCATCACTGCGATAAACAGTAGTAGGCTCAGGGCACTCCCCTGTCTCAAGCCAACATTCAGTTTGAATTCTTTCGAGATTCTAGGTCCACACACGACTCTGCCCCTCGTTTCTTCATATGTCTCCTCCACCATCCTGACCTCTAACCCCATCCAACTCAGTGTCGCCATTGCCATCTTTCTCGGTACCGTATCGTAAGCTTTCTCCAGGTCTATAAAACCCACAGCCATACACTCCTGTCCCTCCAACTTCTTTTCGATCAGCTGTCTCAGCGCTAACATTCCATCAGGTGTTCCTCTTCCTCTTCTGAAGCCCTGTTGTTCTTCTCCGATTTCTCCTTCCATTACTGTTCTTATCCTTTCATCCAAGATTCTCTCCAACATCTTCAGCATGTGGCTCAACAACGTGATGCCTCTGTATTTCCCTGGGTCATGCACATCTCCCTTTCTTTTCCATATCGGAACTATTATCCCTGTTCTCCACTCCTCTGGGATCTTTCCCTCTCTCATGCATGTATTCAACAATCTTTTTATCCACCAGATTCTCACTCGTTCGGCCACCACCAGCATTTCCACTCGTACTTCATCCATACCAGTCGCCCGTCCTTTCTTCATCTTCTTCATTGCTCTCTCCACCTCTTCATCCACAATCTCCTTCACCTTTACTTCTCCCTCTACTACACTTAGCAGATCTAGTTTTTTGCTTTCTTGTTGATTTTTGACTTACAAATGGTTTCTATTCATGAACGGTTGCATGCATGCATGTATATATATAATATTTTTTATTCCAATATATATATATATGAATATATATATGATTCCAGTATATATATTGGAATTAAAAGTATTATGAGATGTTTAATCACTGTTTGAAAAAAAATATTAGGTGTATTCATGTGTAATCGAGTCAGATTACACGATTACAGGACACGATTACGGTTACGAATACACTGCCTTAGAAAACGTCGATTACAATTACAATTACAACTGTGAGTGTAATCGATTACAATAGCTGCTGACTATTACATCAGTGCCAGCCAGCAGTACCCCACGGCTGATGGCTTTGCGAAACTCTGAATTTAAGCTCAGCCTATGAAATCGCTCACTCGATCACTGGTTGGCGGGCAGGTCAGGTGGTCATAATAATACAAATTTCAACTAACCGTGGCTCGTGAGTAGTATAGGTGGGCAGCTGGTTATACAAAATGTTCCAAAGATCAAAGGAATTTGCCATATAAAAATGGGTAATTAATCAACTAATTAACTAATTACAGAAACAAATAATTAATAGGTCAATAGATCAAAGACTAATTAACCCTTAATTAGCACCAAATAAGCCCTAAAAACAGAAAATTACCTCGAGCCGAAACCATATAACTAAATACAAACATCAATTAAGTAACGAAATGTATAAATTTAATACTGGAATCGGCGAGTTCCTGGTTATAGCAATTTTGCTAGAGACTTAAGATGTAAGTGAGACGTACCCAGCTCAGGCGGGTTTCCATGCCCATATGACCAATTTACTGCCAGGCAGTAGTCCGGTGGAAATCATGATATATTTTACACCCTCATTCTACGACGCAGACACACAACAGTTTAATGTCCGAAAGACTTAGTGAAAACACGCGACACATGCTAGCCGACATTGTGCCCCTCCAGTTGAAAATGAGGGCCCGATCGCTCGGCACCAGTCGCAAACAGCCTGGGTGTCATATTTCTCGCATTTTCTAAAGAAGGCATCGTCGAGGTCAGTGTTTTTCGCAACGACCGACGCAACGATGATCCAACAAAAGTTGGGAATACAACACCGCATCCTGTTTCTGGGGGCTGCCACCCCTAACAGAAATCGTTGGAGCGTGCAGAACTGACCATCCGCGGTTCTTCGCAAAGCGGGGGAACTTATCCATGACCGTATTATGGCGCATTATCTGATGCCCCCAAGTTCGAGGGCACATTTGTTGTATGTGCTCTATCGACCCGGTACGCCACCATGCGTTGCAACTGACGTCCGCACCGGGTCGACCGCGAGAAGCATGATGCTTCGTCGCAACATTACCCGTGCGGATCTGTACTGCATGTAGGAAGCTAGCCTCCTTCATAAGAGTTGACTCGTATGTCACCCAGGTACTAGCCGACAAGACTTCCCTAGAAGCACTGAGGCCGCGGCCGTCCGCCGACAAATGAAGTGAAGCAGAAAGTTGCTTTTTGGTAGAAACGGGTCTGTTACGACAACGTTCCCTATTTTAAGTGGAGGATTAGAACATTTAAACTTCTCCCTAGCAATGCTTTGGAAGCATGCCGCCAGGCCAATGATCGTAGTGTCGAGCGATTTCAACAAACGTGATGCCTTCAAGAGAGAGTTCATAAGCCGAAATGAGAGTACCCAAACCCTCTTTCCCTGGCATCACTGTGGAAGGATGCAGAGACAATATCATGAAGACAGTCTTCGAGCGTACGGATTTGTCCGAGCGAGAAAAGGTGGTGCTGTACAATCAGCTGTTCGATCGATACAACTCCTTGGAGGAGAAACGGGTGCAGCAACCGAGTATCTATGGTGAAAGAGACAACAATAGTTGACCCACCACCACCTCCGGCGGGCTTGAACGGTATAGAGCGCGAAATCGTGGAAAGCGTGCCGAAAAGTATCAACGGAAAAGCTCGTCTCCTTGTGTAGAAACTGAAGGCGGACCCGTTGACCCGGTGGAAAGAACGCGGGGAATAACTTGGTGGATCTCGTGACCGACGTCATGAGAAAAAGGAAGAAGACGGCCCCGCCGGTGAGGTGGGAATCGTTCGCGCGTCATATGAGACGGCTGAACGTTCCCATGGAACTCGTCGACAACGTCCATCGTTGAGCGTACATGCAGCAGCCTCGTGCGTCCAGAAGCGTCCAGTAGCGTCGAGCGCACTCTCTAGAGCGTCAGTTGGAGACTTATTTAAGGTGAACCGCTCGACCGGCATAGAAGAGAGTTTGAAGTCGGAACGAACGGTAGTCGTTGTCGTAGCCGCATCAGTCGCTTTGTAACTTATTTGTACTATTTGTAAATCGGCCATCCTCCTCCTCCTCATGGTGGTGCAACGGAGGTATCGTCGTACGCAGCGACACGCAAAACGGAACCTACTAAACCGTGCCTACTTCGACCCGAAACATGTGGGAAGTTAAAGTGGCGTCGACGCATTGCAGCGAGCAACTCTAGTTCCGAAACGAACCGTCAAGCAGTGGTTGTTGGAGCAGGACACCTATACCATTCACAAACCGGTCAAACGCCGTTTCAAGCGGCGATGCGTCGTCGTAGGCGGTCGACGTCAGCAGTTGGACGTCGACGTAGCTAGCCTGAAAAACACAACGATGGGAAGACGTTCCTTTTGAAGGTCATCGACGTCTTTTCGGAGTTGGCGTGGTGCGTTCCGTTGAAGAGAAAAGTCAGTTCGGCTCTCGCGACGGCCTTCGAGGGTTTGTTGTAGCAGCCACCGACCGCGCCACAGACCGACAGGGGTACGGAGTTTCTCAACCGCCCCTCTCAGAAACGGTATCCACTAATTAGTCATGCACAACGAGAAGACCAACGCGAGTATCGTGGAACGTTTCAGTCGCTCGCTGAAGACCCGCATGTGGCGGTACTTCTCGAAGCATCAATGTTGAGATACATGGAGGCGTTGCCGGGGTTCGTGTGGTCGTACAACACCTACCATCGAAGCATCGGTATGGCTCCAGCGAGTGTCAACGCCTCATACCAGGAGACGGTGTGGCAGCGGTTGTACGGCGGTGGCAGCGGTCGAGGTAAACCGAAACTGCGAGCGGGAGATCACGTGCACATCAGCAAGGCGTAGAGACGGTTCAAAAAGAGTACATGGCGAGTTGGAGCGAAGACCTCTTCACCCTCGTGAAGCGCACCCATCCTATCCGCCCGTTTACCGGTTGATAGACGACGCCGGAACGGTACTAGACGGTACGTTGTACGAATCGGAACTACAAAAATTATCTGTCTCGAAGGATAAACTTTATTGCGTGGAGGCGGTTCTACAACGACGCAAGGTGGGCAAGAGGGGGCGGAGGTGTTCGTGAAATGGTGCGGCTACCCGGCGTCCTTCAATAGTTGGATCGATGCCAAAGCGGTCGTAGCTTATAAAGGGTAGTCGCATCGACCCGTGACCGGCAGTCGGATGATGACAGACGAAATAACAACAAAGGTCTCCGTCGTCGACACTACCGACGCCTAGAGCACCGACAACACTCCTTGGCGTCTCTGTGGGAACGAGTCTCCCAAAGCCGAAATCGTCTTCCTGTGTCAGATTGTCTTCCTCTATACGGTCTCGTGGTCAGTATGTACACTCTGTCGCATGGTCAAAGAGACTCGAAACTGTGGACGGCGCAGCCGAGTAGCGCTGCTGAGGAGCTACTCGGCTCGATGCCGGAAGTAGTGCTCGCTTTTGGAGGGGTCAACGAGGTTTTCAATACTCTGTCCAGCGAGTCCTATATAGGCCGAATCGGTGTCCATAGCGCAGTACTGGAACAGGGGTCGAGGTACGTAGGTATCGATGAATTCGTAATGGAAGTGGACCATGCGCAGCTTGGCCCACTGGTGCACGAAGTACCTGATCTGGATGGGTGACTGTAGGTGACGGTCCTCTTGATCAGCGCCACCTCGTAGACTCTGTCTGGACCGACAACGTCGAGTTGCCGGAAATGTCGATCATTAATCAGGGTCGAGGTACCGGAAGTTGTGCAGTATTTGGTGTCCCTGTGACGGTCGAACCTCGTGATAGTCATCCCGTAACCGTTGTTTGCAAGAAGCTTAAACGTGTCGGCGATGATGGCCTTGCGGGGTCGGCGTCTCCGGGCACGGGTCCGGGTCGTACTTTACGATCTGGAACACGTGGGCGACGCCGAGTCCATGCTCCAGATACCATCGCTGTAGGGGAGTGGCGAGAAGTATCCTGGCACCGTAAAAACTCCCCACGAGTGTGCATTGAGCCTGGGTCAGGAAGTCGTGTTCTTCAGCGTAGCGACGCATGGACGGGTTGAGATTGGTGCGAGTGACGTAGGTGTTCTTGAAGACGGGTTGCATCTCGGCGAATCTATCGCGCAGCTCCTCTGGCACGATATCGTATTCTACGAGACCGAACAGGGTACCATCGAGCACGGCCTCCAAGCTTCCCGACCTGTCGACTGGGAAAGGTCATCTCCAGAAAGAAGGCCGCCTCGTTCTTCTTTACCTCTCTCCACTGACACTCCCACATCTCAACGACGGTGACGAAGCGGCGAAGATACGCTGTGGTGGCGCGCGTCTCGGCTTAGAGTTGAGTCATGGGTTTACCATTGACCTCGATCTTCTCCTTTTCCGTGCACGAACAACCGTGGAAGAAGCACCCTTGGAACTGGTAAGCCGTCCTCGTTACCGTGGCGTATGTGAAGCCTCGTCCGTCCAGTTTCCCACGTCATCCACTGCACGGCCATACGACCGTGCCGGTGCACCAACTCAGGACGAAAGTTCTCCTTCGCGACGTCGGGTGTTCCGACCCGTCGGCATATCTTGAGTGAGAGCCCATAGATAGAGGGCGTTCGCATCGTATCCCACCATAGAACGACACGTCGCCATCGTCCTAGTTGACGTGACGTAGCTTAGTGACGTCAGCCTCGTGATGGCGTGAAACAATTATGGATGGATCTCCAACGACTGGGATTGCACAAGATGGTGCAGTTCCTTGTTCGGTTCGTTGAACAGGGTGAAGTTGGTGGTGGGCGGGTGGTCGTTGAACAGGTAGAGCAGCGTCCGTCCAGGTACGCTGATACCGTCCTTGAACATATCGATGCATCGCTGGTGGTAGAAGGCGAACTGTTATCTACGTCCTCCAAGAACGGGGTCACGTCCCTGTTGTTGTACCAGACCAGTACGTCTCGCAGCGTCGTCATGCCTTCGTCGCGCCACATCGCCCGGCATCGCTCGTAGTCCTCGTCGGAGATACCCTCACGTTTCAGGTGATTATAGAAAGCCTCTTTCGGAGGAAGCTCGGTGTCGTGTAGTTTCTGGAGGTCGTCCAGATACTCGTAGGGAAAGTGACCTTTCGTCACCGCGCATCCGTAATCTTTCAAGAACTTATCGTAGCTAAACCGGGGTGCAAGGTAGTTGGTGATGTCCAGGAACTTGAGAGTCTCCGTCTTGAGACACAAAGTTGTTGTTCCTCTTAAAGTCGAAAGCCGACGACACGGCCTGCTTGTCGACCATGAGAAGAGGGTGTGGTATTTCTTGATGACGTTCAGATCGTACTAGCCCGAGTTGAAACTGAGGTCGGGGAGTTGATGTAAGTGTGCGCAGACGGTCTGTGAGTGTGGTGTATGGGTTCCTCTCCTTCTCTTGACATTTCTCTTTCCACTCGGCCTGGAGCACGGTGAGTTTTTCGAAGATAGGCTGGTACGAGGGTTCCAGTTCCCCACGCACTTGAAACATATGACTAACGTGAGAAGTTCGGGCCTGGTTAGCCACTGGAGTTTGGTACTGTACGAGGGTAGTCGAGCCTCTTTGACGTGGCACTCGAAATCGAACGTCGCTCTGTACGGGTAGTAGCGCAGGGCTGCTTCCACGCAGATACCCTCGTCCTGCAGCTGTTGGAACACGGACGGTTTCGGGCGATAGACACCACCGGGGTAGACGTGCCGGACACCGCCCACGCACGTAGCTTCTTGTCTCTGCAATTTCCACGCCGTTTGCCACAGCGAGTCACCGCATTTGTCGCAACGGTACGTGTGACAGAACATGGACGCGTCCTGTATGTACGAGTAGTGATTGTCGTACAAGATCACGTTCATATTAGTGGGGTAGCGACCTACCGAGTGCCTGACCAGTTCAGCGGTCGTTATCCCGTTCTCCAGTTCAACCAGTCGGTACACGACCACGTTCGTTTGGAAGACGGTCTCCACCCGGTCGAGGTCGTCTAGCGTCACACCGTCGAAGGAGTAGGCCTTTCCCTCGGTGGCGTAGTCGGTGAAGAGATTTAATTTCGGCGCCTCCAAAGCTCTTATATCACAACCTCGGTGCGGCGCCAGGTAGCGGAAGAGGCACATATTATCGGTTTAGGGTCTACCGTGACAATCACAACCTCGGGGCTTATGACCGCCTTGCTGCGTCGTAGGTACTCAGGGAGTTTCACTTCGATGCAGCCGATATATAGATGTCGGATTACAGCGTTGAGGCATAAGGTGGCGTTACTCACCAATTTCGGACATCCAACCCGAATCGGGTCTTTTGGATATGACGTACTGGAGGACATCGGGTTGGTGGATGCGGTCGAGAAAACGCTCGAAATCTTGGACGCTGGTAATCATTGAGGTACCGACCGCAGCAGTTGCACGACGAGTAGTAGTACCTATAGCGACCCATCTCCTTGTGTCTGAGGACGAAGCCTAAACTTATGTTGATCTTGAAAGGGCGAGTCTTTTCCTCGAACACGAGCCACAGTCGATCGTCAAGAGCGCTCGTGTCTAAACTGATTAGATGAAAATTGTATCTGGATTGAACTGGTCCCCTCACCATCGACGTGCATATGCTCGACCAGTGGTAGCGAACGACCTGTTGTAGTCCTTTCGACACGGCATCGTCAGCGCCTAACAGAGCCTGTTAATCGTTGGCGGCAGCACCGTCCGCATCGGCAGCAGCGGCAGCACTGTCGGTAGCAGTCTTGCGGCGTTTGGTGGCAGCACCCTCAGCAGCAGCAGTCGGGCGACGTTTTATTCTAACGCGACATTTCGTCCTGATGTGTTTCAACATGGCACTCCTTCGGCTGAAAGTACGACCACGCTGCTGACAGTGCTTCTTTGGCTCTAGACTCGATCGATATACCTTAAGGTGGTTCTCCAGACGAGTGCGTCGATCGAAGAATCAACCGCACGTCGCACAGACTAGATTGCTTGGTGACGACATTTCTTCGAGATGGGGACATCCCCGGCGGTGGCCTAGGTGTCGAGTACCAGAGGAATCGGACTCCAGTAGGGGCCAGCCCTGTATGGCTCGAGTACCGGATGCCAGAACGCCCGCTGGAGTTGATGTTGCTTCCGCCGTATCCGTCCGCCTCGGCGTCTGCTTGTTATTAACTACAGTAAGCGTACTTACGGGTCTATATGTATACCCCACTGTGGCGCCCTTTCTTATGTATGCCCCATGGTGGCGCCATCTTTTAGGTCGCTACAGATCGTTATTGAATAGGTCTTCTACCGCTTAGAGATATAGGTGTTCGCTTGAGGGCGCCACCGTATGAGTGTGTTCTCGCGCGTTAGGTAGGTGTTCTAGTGGTCGCTTGAGGGCGCTACCGTGTGGATATATGTAACCAGCTTGAGTAATTGAATAATTTGTGTTAGCTAGAGGTCATCTAGTGGTCGCTTGAGGGTGCTGCCTGGGGGCATATGTAGCCAGCGTGAGTAAGTGCTTTAGTGGTCAACACCGTTGATCATGTTTTATTTACGACGAATACACAGGCGACTATGCATGCAAACAAAGAGGCTTACCGCTATTTTATAAACGGTTATTAATACAGATTAAACAAAAATAAAGTTGCACTACCGCTATTTCGGATGTTAATCCCAATCTATCAGGCAATATCTATTTTAAAGTCGACACATATAAATTCTGTTCGTTGTACAGCAAGGTGGTCTTTCATAAACGTTGCACAAACAAAGACTCCTACCGCTATTTCATTCAATGTCGCTTTTTCAGGCTTACTGAAACAACATGAATACAGACTGGTTCTTGCACAAAGTAACGTTTTAGTATCACGATCTACCAGGACTACTGAAACAGCATGAATACAGAGCTTAATGTTCATTGCGTGTATAATGAATGACGCTTGATCAGGCTTACTGAAACAGCATGAATATTGACTGTTCGTTGCACAAACTACCGTGTTAATATCACGATCAAAGAAATACAGGGCTTCGTTGCGTGTACAATCAATGACGCTTTATTAAGCTTACTGAAACAGCATGAATACAGAGCTTAATTTTCGTTGCAGGTGTAAAATGTTTCTATCGCTTAATCCGGGCGTCTCTCAGCGACACGTTCGTTCAGCGCGAGCGGCATGGTACGTCTGGCGTGTCTCAACGACGTGTTATGTTGGCAAGACACCCAATCGAGAAGTAGCCAATTCGCAACCTTCTTAATCATCTAACCATCACTGACGCGGTCAGATGACAGGTACGTGTCGTAAAGAATGAGGATGAGTTTCACGGCGCTAGGGATCAAAGGAGTTCTCCCGAACTCTTCCATAACTTCTTGGAAATGGCGCTTTACCATTCCGTACAGACCCAGTCGGCATCCTAATAGATGTTCGACAGGGCAGGTCGTAGGCATGTTGCAGCCAACGCATAAACGACGTGCCCTATCGATGACCGCCTCTACGATCGCCTCCGCAAACACCTCTAGAAGTTCAGGCGATGGTTTGCTGCTAAAACAAGTAGCGTCGTAACTGCTCGATGACGAGACCTCGGTAGCGGCAACAAACGACAGGAGAGACGTACAGGTTGACTCGGACAATAGGCTGACGACGTCGTTAGACGCTTCTTTTGCATAGGTGCGTATGTATACCAATGGACACGCGCTGATTTCCGGTCTGATCGGGGTAATCTTTGACGATCAAAGGTGGTGTGTGCAAGAACGACGGCTTCGATTCGATATGACTCCACACAAGGTTCCCAAACAGGGTAGAAGCGTACGAAGGAACGGCCTCTACCTTGAAGCGTTTGTTTGGCGGCAGCGCTGTTTCGTCTTCGCACAATATTGAGGTTTTCGCATGAATAGGTCACTCTTAGCATCATCAAACAAGGTCAACCAAATCTGGCGCGGCGGGTCCGAATTATCCTCCGCACGACAAGCATCGAAAAGTAATGTGTTGGTTTGGTCTGAGCCCCGTGAGACAGACACAACATTTGCCCCGTTCTGGATCTACGCAGTTTCCGGCGACATTTCTCACACCCGAGATATGTACACCAATTACGCGATGCTACTGCTCTTATTTTTCAGAGTTTCAGACACCTCATAAACCATGTCTTCTTTTTCCATAAGGGTACCCAAACTCACCAAGACTGGCTCGTATTGGGGCGCTTTTTTGCGTGCCGCATCATGTTGTATCTTAGCGTCGCTCGCTTCCGCCATATTTCAGCTAAAAAAAGCAACATTTTATCAGTGCACACAACTAAACGCGTTTGCAGACTGTTTCAGTCGGCCCCTTCTTAT
Source organism: Paraescarpia echinospica (assembly GCA_020002185.1). NCBI lineage: Eukaryota > Metazoa > Annelida > Polychaeta > Sabellida > Siboglinidae > Paraescarpia > Paraescarpia echinospica. Next base: position 31,603,852 of record CM034536.1, read on the forward strand.
ATGCTTCACGTAAACAGAGATACGTGCAAACAGTCACAGACTCCGTCTAGCGAAGGTCATTGACTATCTTGCGAAGGTCGTTGAATTGATAAAATCCCTCAAGGTCACGTTTAGTGAATTTTGTTTTGGTGTTTGCTACGCTGTTAGTATTAAATTCATTTTCCAAAATAAAGCTACCAGAGATTTCTTGACCAATCCCGTTTTGGGTGTATAACAACATGTTATATGTTTATTCGTTTATAAGTCTTTATTGACTATAAAACGCTCAGACCCGTCTTGTGCCTACCTGACTACGTGCACGGAGTCCTCTTCTGTGACCTTCAGATGCAGCTACGTGACAGGAGGAACGTCCACCTCTAGTGTCTTGGGCCCGTTCTGTAACACACATCTTGAACAGAAAATTGCACAGAAAATACTAAGCTGAATGCAACAATCGAAACCTTATTTGGATAGCATGATTACTCCCAGAGTTATCCAGACACAGAAGAATTTTTTTTTTTAATGGCCGTCATATATTGCCTGATTACTTGCTACCGAGACGTTAAGCTAAGATAATCTGGAAAACTTGTTCTATTTTTTGTTTAAAAAAAACATTTACCTGGGATGTTTGACACTAATATTACATGACATATAATATCACATAGATCATGTAGTTTTAACACATTGATCAGGACTTTGTCTTAGTATAATTTCAGCTAAAAATGGTTTATGACAATTTCGTTTATTAACAGATGGCATCATCGTGCACATCAAGTATCTCAACTGCTATAATCCAATGTTACCATTTGACAGTCTCCTGCCCTTGTACCTATTCTAAATTAGAATATTTTTCACAACAAAACGTGTTAACATATTGATCATATATTGGTCATATATTAAAAGTAAATAAAATGAAATAATACATCTGACTGATTGTGTTGGCATTTGTGTCGCTTATGTCAACATAAGGGGACGGAATTTTTGGCAGTTGTCCGTTAAAACAACTCAATAACTTTAACGTTTGTTAAATGTCGTATTCTAGAAAGTAGATATCAACTAAGGAAGGGTTCTGTGGCAGAAATATATTTGTGAAGCTAATTTAGCTACTTTCCTTTTGTAATAGGCTAAAGCATAGTTACCGCCCAAAACTACCCATGTACCATGTACATGACTGTGAATGCACAGTAACTGAGGGATGAATGTTCATTGTACATCCAAATGTTTAGTGCACCTACTTGAACAAATTATGATTTTATGTTGTGCAATTATGTCTGTACATTCTGCACTAAACTGAGCAAATAATGGAGCCATAGTACTCATTGTCATAACATGTTCTTTGAAGATGTGCTCCCACAGGCACGGGAACAGGGGGACGGGGGGGGGGGGCAGCTGCTCCTTGAATTTATCCGGGGCGGGGGGGCAGACATATGGTTCTGCCCCCCATTAAATGTGAGCTTGAATGTTTGTTTTTGTGGGGAACGTCAATGACGGGTGGAAATCAAAATGTTATGACACAATTAATGTGTATTTTGTCGACTGTGAGATACCAATAAATGTAAATTGCAATTAACCATGGTCCGGGTATGACCAGGCTAGATCTGAACCAGACACATGAACTCTTCAGAGAAACTGTGACTAAAACCAAAAGATTTAATCCTTCAGAAGGATCTGTGCAAACACAAACAGTGACTGGCCAGTGAGCAGTGAGATACCAATAAAAGTAAATTGCAATTAGCCATGGCCTATGTGCCGGGAATACCGGGAAGAGCACCAGAGTTTCTGTGATTATTGACTTACAAATGTTTCTATTTATGAATGGTTGCATGCATGCATGTATATATATAATGCTTTTGATTCCAGTATATATATATATATATATATAAAGTATTATGACATGTTTAATCATTGTTTGAAAAAAATTAGGTGTAATCGAGTCTGATTACACGATTACCGGACACGATTACGAATACACTGCCTTGGAAAATGTCGATTACTATTACGATAACGATTACAATCGTAATCGACCCTAGTTATGTATATGTGTAGTATCTAGATAGGTCGCCTGTACGAAACGTGGACGTTTGTAAGTTTGCATCCTCGCGCGCCAGGGGTCGGTGCTGCTGATTACGTCAGTGCCAGCCAGCAGTACCCCATGGCTGATCACTTTGCAAAACTCTGAATTTAAGCTCAGCCTATGAAATCGCTCACTAGATCACTGGTTGGCGGCTGGTCAGGTGGTCATAATAAAACAAATTTCAACTAACCGTGGCTCGTGAGTAGTATAGGTGTGCAGTTGGTTATATAAAATGTTCCAAAGATCGAAGGGTTTTGACATATAAAAAACGCCAAAATGTGCTAAAGATCAAAGGGATTTGCCATATAAAAATGGGTAATTAATCATCCAATTAACTAATTACATGAACAAATAATTAAAAGGTCAATAGATCAAAGACTAATTAGCACTAATTAACCCTTACTTAGCATTAAATAAGTCCTAAGCCCTAAAAGTCAGAAAATTACCCTGAGCCGAAAACATATAACTAAATACAAACATCAACTAAATAACGAAATGTATAAACTTAATACTGGAATCGGCGAGTTCTTGGTTATAGCAATTTTGCTAGAGACATAAGATGTAAGTGAGACGTACTCTACTCAGGCGGGTTTCCCCGTCGCCTGGTGGGTACCCATGCCCATATGACCAACATACTGCCAGGCATTAGGCCGGTGGAAAGCACGATATATTTTACACCCTCATTCTACGACGCAGACAAATAAAATTTTAATGTCCGAAAGACTTAGTGAAAACACGCGACACATGCTAGCGGACCGAGCCAACATAGTGCTCCTCCAATTGAAAATGAGGGCACCGAGCAATACGTCCTCAAACACGTCAGGAGAAGGCCGGTTCGCTCGGCACCAGTGCGAACAGCCTGGATGTCATATTTCTCGCATTAGCTAAAGAAGGCATCGTCGAGGTCAGCGTTTTCCGCAATGCCCGACGCATTGACGACCCAACAACAGTTGCGGGAATACAACACCGCATCCGGTTTCTGAGGGCTGCCACCCCCAACAGAAATCGTTGGAGCTCGTAGAACAGACCATCCGCGGTTCTCCACAAAGCGGAGGAACTTCTCCATGACCGTATCATGCCCCCAAGTTCGAGGGCACACTTGTTGTATGTGCCCTATCGACTCGGTACGCCAGCATGCGTCGCACCTGACGTCCGCACCGGGTCGACCGCGAGAAGCACGAAGCTTCGTCGCAACATTACCCGCGCAGATCTGTACTGCATGTAGGAAGCTAGCACCCGTCATAAGTGCTGATTCGTCCATCACCCAGCTATTACCCGACGGGACTTCCCCAGAAGCACTGAGGCCGCGGCCGTCCACAGACCCATGAAGTGATGCAGCAAGCTGCTTTTTGGCAGAAACCGAGTCTGTTACGACAACGTTTCCTACTTTAAGTCGATGATTAAAACACTTAAACTTCTCCCTCACAAAGCTTTGGAAGCATGCCGCCAGAGCAATGGTCACAGTGTCGAGCGATTTAAATAAACGCTCGAGACGAGATGCCTTCAAGAGAGGGATCATAAGCCGAAGTGAGGGTACTCAAGCCCTCCTTCTCTGGCCTCACTTGGAAGGATGCAGAGATAATATCATGAAGACCGTCTTAGAGCGTACGATTTGTCCGAGCGAGAAAAGGTGGTGCTATACAATCAGCTGTTGGATCGATACATCTCCTTGGAGGAGAAATGGGTGCAGCAACCGAGTATCTATGGTGAAAGAGACAACAATAGATGACCCACCACCACCTCCGGCGGGCTTGAGCGGTATATAGCGCGAAATCGTGGAAAGCGTGCCGAAAAGTATCAACGGAAAAGCTCGTCTCCTTGTGTAGAAACTGAAGGCGGACCCGTTGACCCGGTGGAAAGAACGCGGGGTGTTGAGTTCGTGTACGACGGTGTACCTATCGCGGGAAATAACATTGTGGATCTCGTGAACGACGTCATGAAAAAAGGAAGAAGACGGCCCCGCCGGTCTGGTGGGAAGCGTTCGCACGTCATATAAGACGTTTGAACGTTCCATAGGAACGTTCAGACGTCTTATATGGCAACGTCCATCGTCGGGCGTACATGCAGTAGCCTCGTGCGTCCAGAAGCGTCCAGCAGCGTCGAGCGCAATCTCTAAAGCGTCAATTTTATTCTCAATTATATTCTCAACCATAATATACCTGACAACATACATATACATGAAACATAATATATAAATTGGACTATACTTAGATTTGCAACCACAGTGCACTATGTCATGGCATTGCATTGGTGCCTCTGGGAGTTTAACGGTTCCAACCATAGTGTCCAAGGGGATACTTTGTTGGGAGGGAAGATATGTACATGAGAGATGGCCTCCATCTTAGTGGAAAGGGGGCAGCAGTTTTCTCAGAGAACCTGCTGCGATCTATTGACAGTGGGGCAGGTTGCATCTATTTAAACTAGATTCGCAGGGGGGACTCGCAGAAAAGCCTGAAACTGGAGGCATAGATAAAGACAGCACAAATAAATCAGCAAAGAACAGTCTGAAAAACTCTTCTGAAGCTGGATATAAATGTGTTTGTTTAAACATTATGGTAGAAGATATTGACCCTCACATAATAGGTATAACTGAATCCTGGACCACCACCGATATATCAGATGCCGAATTGGGACTGACAGGATATGTAATGTTTAGGAAAGATAGAATAGGAAGAAAGGGAGGTGGAGTTATTTTATATATTAAAGAATATATCCAGGCTTATGAAATAAAATTAGAAAGAGAAGCAGATTGCGAAGAAGCTGTTTGGTGTAACATAGTTACAGGAAATTCAACGTTAACAGTTGGGTTAGTTTATCGAAGTCCAAACATAAGCATAGAAGAGAATGAAAAAATACAAAACGCTATAAGGGAAGTAAGCAAACGGGACTGTATTATTATTGGGGGTTTTAACCACGGGCTTATACAATGGAAATCTCTACAGAGTATGGGGAGTGAGGACCACAAGTTTTTAGTTTTAGTTCAAGATACTTTCCTTTCTCAACATGTGCTAGAACCAACCAGGGGTGAGAATGTGTTAGACATAGTTCTGTCCTCACAGAATGAATTAGTTGACAGTGTCAAGATATGTGAGACACTGGGGAGTAGTGATCACAACCAGATATATTTTACCATCAAAGTAAAATCAGAAAGTAATAGTAAAAAGCAGTATAGGAGAAATTTCCACAAAGGAAGGTATAAGGACATGAGGAAATATTTAGCAAAGATAGACTGGAATAACACACTGAAAAATAAGACAGCAACATAATGCTGGAATATATTAAAGAGTGAAATTAAGTGCATAGTTGAGAAATGTGTACCCTTCAAAAAACAAGGGAAACGGTCCAAAAAGAAACACTTATCGAAAGAAGCCATTAGAAAAATTAAGTATAAACAAATGATGTGGAAGTCATATAGATGTACTGGAAATGATGAAGACTACAACTGTTATAAAGAAGCACTTAACCAAGCTACAGCTGAAATTAGAAATTCAAAGAGAAGCTATGAACAACAATTAGCTAGTAATATAAAACATAACAGCAAGAGTTGTTATGCGTATGTTCGAAGCAAGCAGAAAGTTCAAGATAAGGTCGGTCCTCTAGAAGATAGTGCTGGAAATATAATATCAGAGGGATTCTTAATGGCAGAAGACCTGAATGAGTATTTAAGTTCAGTGTTTACCAGGGAAGATATTAGTTCACTGCCAGTACCAGAGTCTAAGTTCAAGGGGGCAGATTCGGACTATTTAGGACAATTAATTGTAATCCCGGAAATGGAAGCAAAGAAAATAAGGGCTATGAAGGATAATAAATCACCTGGAGTGGATGGGATTCCGCCCAAACTACTATTGGAAATTGTAGAACAAATTAGCGTACCGCTTGCAACAGTTTTCAATTTGTCATTAAAAGAGGGAATGGTTCCTTTAGAATGGAAATAGGCAAACGTTATAACGTTATTTAAAAAAGGTTCGACAAACAAGTCAGAGAACTATAGACCAGTGAGTTTAACATAAGTGATTTGCAAATTATTAGAAAGACTAATTAAAGAACATGGGTTTTTTAAAGCGAGGTCATGCTTAACAAATATGGTTTTTTTTGGAAGACCACTAAGTGGGTAGATGAGAGATCACCAGTAGATATCGTCTACTTAGATTTTCAAAAAGCTTTCGACAAAGTACCACATCAAAGATTACTGCTTAAACTAAAGGCCCATGGCATAGGAAATGGTAAAATAAACTGGATAGAAAAATGGCTGATTGACAGAAGACAACGTGTAGTAGTTGATGGGGAGGCTTCAAACTGGAAATCGGTATTGAGTGGGGTACCACAGGGATCAGTACTAGGACCTATATTATTCTTAATATATATCAACGATTTGGATGATGAAATAACAAGCAAGGTGTTGAAATTTGCGGATGATACAAAAGTGTTTAGAAGGATTAAAAGTGATGGAGATAGACAGCATTTACAAATGATCTTGACAAGTTGGTCAAATGGTCTGAAAAGTGGCAAATACTGTTCAATTTTGGGAAATGTAAATGCCTCCACACAGGACATGGGAACGAAGAGGTAGAATATACAATGGGGAGTACTGTACTGAGTACTACTGTAAAAGAAAAGGATTTAGGGTTAACCATTAGTGCTGATATGAAGGTTTCAGAGCAGTGCGGAATTGCAGCTTCAAAGGGAAATCAAATCCTTGGATTAATTAGGTGAAACATAACGTATAAGGAAAAAGAGCTAATAATACCGCTGTACAAAACAATAGTTCGGCCTCATTTAGAATATTGTATTCAAGCGTGGAAGCCATATCGCAGGAAGGACATAGATATGCTAGAAAGAGTACAGAGGAGAGCGGCTAAAATGATGCCAAAACTGAGGGATCTTAGTTACGAAATACGCCTAAAAAATGCGGCTTAACAACACTAGAGACCAGGAGATTGAGAGGAGATCAGATAGAAGTGTTTAAAATAATGAATGGTTATGAAAATATTGATAGAAATATTTTTTTATCAGTTAAGAAAGATAGAAGGACAAGAGGACATGAAGTTACATTAGCAAAGGAGCAGTGTAGATTAGATTTAAGAAAGTTCTCATTTTTACAAAGGACTGTAAATGAATGAACAGATTATTTGCTGATTGTGTGGGTGCTAGTAGCGTGAATATGTTTACAAATAAAATCGACACATACCTCAGAAGGGCGGGATACACATAGATAAAAGGGTCGGACTCTCGATAAGCCAAAGGGCTTCCTTGTCCACCTGCCATCTAGAGTTAATTCTCTGGGTGGCAATCTTGTTAAAGACCAGGTAGATGGAGTTTTGCCACAAGAGCTTGTGACATGACATAACCAATTTGACAAACAGCCCTTCTCACATGTTGGTGCAATGCATGTTTTATTGGTGAGGTATTCCAAGTCGTACCAGATCCCTGGGCAAACAGCTGTTTCCTTGTTTCATCCTGCTAAATGCAAAAATCTTAATGTAAATTCGTCGATTAACCTCTGTATCTCTTTTAGTGTACATTATGTAAAGTTGTTGTGTTTGGGTTGTTTTGAGTGAGTTTGATAACCACAGAACACGCCGTGTGTGAAAGGGATAGAAGCGGGAGTTCCCCATGTATTCAAAGTAAAATACAAATCGCGCGTAGTAAACGGCTACATTACATTCCTCCCTGTCTCGGAAGAATACTTGTGACTGTAAAAAACCGAAACAAAAACTAAGTGTCCTTGTAATATACGCATAATAAAGAACAGTAAAACACCTTAAATACAAGGATACGAGTTGCTACTCTAAACGTCCATCACGAAATCTCTAAACCTCGTAGGTGCCTTCACCCGTCTCACAGTTCTCTGTGGAACATTCGCGTGCGCAGCTTCGTCGTTTTGCTGATCGCGAACTTCTCGAGTCAGGTAGTTGTCTAGTTGGTCGAGTTGGTCGTCTTCACTGATGTTGTCGAACTTCACGCGCGGCACAGCCTTGAAGTGCGAGACGTTGCGTGTTATGGAATAGTTTCCACGACTCGCAGTGACCATGTTGCCTTTCGTGGCCGACACTTTCAGTGGACGAGGGTCGAACGCAGCTGACAGTTTATTCTTACGCGTCCGTCGGACGAGTACAATGTCGCTCACGCGCAGATGGCTGTCGCTCGCATGACGTCGCTCGTCTGCGTTTCTCTTCATCTTGGCTTTCTCTTGGGCATCTCGATTCTCTATCTCTCTTCTCTGTGGATTCTTCTCGTACATTTGGGGCAGCAAAACTTTCATCTGTCGCCCGTTCAGTAGTTGACTCGGTGACACGCCTGTCGAAGCATGTGGCGTTGCACGATACTGACGCAAGAACGTGTAGAGATCTTGTTTCCAATTTCGTTTCTCGATGAAAGCTGATCTGATCGCTTTACCCAGAGTTTTCATGAAACGTTCCAATTCGCCATTGGCGCCTGGCCACAGCGGAGTGACGCGTCTGTGATTGAAACCAAGATATGATGCAAATTTCGTGAATTCATGTCCATTGAATGGAGGTCCATTATCAGTTCTTAATTGTTGTGGAATCCCTTGGCGAGCAAATATTGCGTCTAGCTTGGGAATTACCGTGTTGCTGCTTGTTGAATTAATGATTTCGACTTCTGGGAAGCGGCTGAAGTCATCGATGACGACGATCAGTGACTCTCCGCTCGGAAACGGTCCGATGAAGTCGATCGATAGGTCTAGCCACTGTGCGTCTGGAAGTTGAGACATTCGCAGCGGTGTGCAGCGCTCGGAACCGTGCGTGGTCGTGGCTTTGTCGTCTACCATGATGTCGATTCCAGGGAACCACACCTTCTCTCTCAGTAGGCTTTTCGTCTTTACGACTCCTTGATGCCCACGATGTGCAAGATCGACGGCACTCTCGCGGAGTGAAAAAGGAAGGACGATGCGTGTTAGTCGTAGGACCATGCCTTGGTGTACAGCTAGTTCGTCCTTGAGCTTCAGGTAGGGTGACACTTCCTCATCGGTCAATTGACCGCTCTCTATGGCGTGCAGTAGCTTCTGCATGACGCTGTCTTGTAGATATTGTAGTTTCACCTCCTGCAGCGTCATCGTCTTGGGTATGCTGTTACTACAAATGTAGTTGACCGTATTTTCTACAGCATCAGTCGCCGGTGGTTCAACAGGGTGGCGACTCAGGTAATCCGCCGGGTTCTCGTCATCTCGTCCTGGACGGTAGAGGAGTGAGTAGTTGTACGGCGAGAGTCTCAATCGCCATCGCTCCACTCGTGCAGACGCTTGTCTCTGACTGGCGAATATTCCTAGCAGCGGCTTGTGATCGGTGATGATCTCGAATTCCGATCCATAGACGTAGAGGTGAAAGTGTTCTGCACCCCACACGACAGCCAACATTTCTCGTTCAGTTTGCGAGTATCGCTGTTCGACTGAAGATAGCGCTCGGCTGGCGTAACTAACGACCTTGTCGTCTTGACACAATATCGCGCCGATGCCGACAGGACTTGCATCTGTACAGTGCACACACTGGCTAGCTTCGCCTTCAAGTTGTCGAGTGCCTGTTGATGCTTGCTTTTCCATTCCCATGGAATGTCTTTGTGTGTCAGTCCTCGGAGTGATGCAGTGACATCCGAGTAGCCAGGAATGAATCGCGACACGTATTGTGCCATTCCCAACAACGAACGTACTTCACTGGCATTCTGCGGTGCAGCTGCATTGACGATTGCTGATGTCTTCTTTGGATCCGCCTCGATGCCAGTCGCGCTGAAGATGTGTCCATAGAAGCATACTTGTTTTTGAGACAATAAACACATCTCTCTGTTGAGTTTGACGTTCTGGTTTTTCAGTCTCTCAAGCACAGCTTTCAAGCGTGTGTCGTGTTCGCGCTGTGATTTCCCGTAGACGATGATGTCATCAGACATGTTCTTGCATCCAACTAAACCAGACAACAATTCGCTGAGTGTGTTTTGGAATATTTCAGATGCTGCGTTAATTCCAAACATCAGTTGTTTGTATTGCCATAGTCCCACGTTTGTTGTGAATGTGGTTATGTATCTGCTTTCAGGACTCAATTCTAGCTGTTGATACGCAGAGTTCAGGTCCAGCGTACTGAAGACAGATGAGCCATTCAGATCGGTGATTAGCTCGTCGATTGTTGGCATGACATGTTTGATGCGTTGTACAGCTTTATTTGCTTCTCTCATGTCTACACAGATTCTGACTTCACCCGATTTCTTAGGCACCACGAGTATTGGGCTTACCCATGGTGTTGGTCAATTTACCCTCTCGATGATGTCTAGCTTTTCTAGTCTATCAAGTTCTTTTTCTACGTCACGTCGGATATGAAAAGGAATCCGTCTGTGCTGTTGCTGTTTTGGAGTGACGCTCTGGTCGATGTGTAATTTCACTTCCACGCCATCCACTTTTCCAACACCATCAAAGAGATCTGCGAACTGATCTACGATTTGTGGGTGGAACGTGCCATTTGTTGTGACGTTCTGTCCTGTTGCGACGTTTTGAGCGATGTGGAGGATTCCCAAGTCCTGTGCAGTTTGGTAGCCTAGCAGATTGTCTGTCGTGCCCTCCACCACATGAATGCTTGTGTCGATGACCGTCGAGCGAAACTTCACATTCGTGATAAGCACGCCGATCACAGGTAGTGGTGTTTGTGAGCCATATGGATGCACTTTCGTCGTAGGCTGTTTGAATAACATACTGCTAGATTGTCTGATCATTTTGAATGTGCTGTTGTCAATTATATTAACGACGCCCCGGAATCTACAGTCATTTTGATAGGATTTCTTCAATCTGCACTGTGCATGTAGGCAATGGGTTGTGCTCGTTTGTTTGTTTGATTGCAGAAGAAACATAATCATTGTCAGATTCAGCTGCCAGACTTTTTGAACTGACTGCGTTGGTGCTTGTGACAGTGTTAGTTTGCATTCGATTGCCGTATTTAGATCTGCAGACTTTCTCGAAATGTCCATTCTTATGGCAAAAATTGCACGTTTTGCCTTTTGCAGCGCAATGTTTAGTCGGCGGATGCGGATATTTGTCCCTACAGTAACGACATATTGTTGATGTCTGTCTACTCGCAGTGTTCATTGATGTTGCGTTATTTAACCGCTTGTTTCGAGTTGCCTTTTTCTTGAAGCATTTGCTGACGATGTTAACTTCAGCTTCTCTTGACGTTTCTCCTGATGTTTCCATCCCTGACGCTTGTTTCTCAGACAACTCTATCGCTCTGCCTTCATCCAGCATTTCAGTGAGCGATATAGTGGCATCACGCAACACACGGCGTCGTAGTTTTGACGACGTACAATTCTGCACAATCTGTGTCTTAATTTCACGATCAGTGTCAGTGAATTCGCAGGTTGCAGCAAGACGTCTTAAACGCGTATGGTACGTGTCGAGTGATTCACCGATTTCTTGTTTTTCTTTTCTGAATTGGTACACTTCGTACTCAATGTTCTTCTTTGGCGAGAAATATGCAGTGAGCTTTTCACAAGCTTTGTCAAAATCGTCAGACGCGCCTGTATCTGGCAACGTTTCAAATATTTCGTACACCTGCTCGCCAGCATAATGTAGCAGCAGTGCTCTCTGACGTGCGCGACTACTAACGTCCATCGCCACCATCATGTTTGTGAAACGAGACAACCACTTCTTCCATCGGACGCCCGTATTGGCATTGTCCGTATACACGTCAAATTCGACGAAATGCGGCAAACCGTTTGAAGCCATGATATCTTAACTCACTTACTCATGCTCGTCGCCAATGTAATGTTGTTGTGTTTGGGTTGTTTTTGAGTGAGTTTGATAACCACAGAACACGCCGTGTGTGAAAGGGATAGAAGCGGAAGTTCCCCATGTGTTCAAAGTAAAATACAAATCGCGCGTAGTAAACGGCTACATTACACGTGGGTCGACTGCTTATGATTGTGATGACAGGGCGAGTAAGACATCTGTAACAGCGGAGAATGGAGTTCATGCTAACCATGCCCACTTCTTCCCTCGACCAAGGAAACTGGAGACTATGTCACACATCAACTCAGGACATAGCTTAGCATTAATGATTCCGATTTCACAGGTCGTTGACAACGGCATGGGTTGCAATGGGACAAAAGTAGGTTTCAATCGCAAAACGTTAATTTATTTCAACAGCAAGGAATGCCTTACGGCCAAAATAACCACATCTGTAAATACTACCGGATTTCCACTTTGGGAAATCCTTGGTAAACACATTGTGCTACATAGAGTAATATGCTGCCGATGTCCGCCTCCTCTTGTGTTCATGGCTGGAGGTACTGAAGGTCGTTGGTGGCTTTATGGACTGTGGTCACAACTATCTAATCTTTGATGCTGATGATTACCTATCCACCGGAAACGAATGACCATGTACATTGTAGCAAATAATGAAACAACTTCTGAGTGGTTCGGCTATATATTCTGCATTCTCTTATTGGTTGCTTGAGGATGTCAGCAAAATACCTACTACATACAATATATACTCTTCCGACAGTTGCCAACTGGGATGTAATGTATATGATACATTATTGCTGGGCATCATCCACATTGCACTATGTTCACTGCTCACACACACTGCCGAGGTATGGAGCAATCTGCAATGATGATAAGTACTATGTTTGGTACACCAGTCAGTCTGATTGTGATCTTTGTCATAATTGGCAATTTTCTGTCGTTTCGTCCGCATATCTGCTCTACTATATTTCCATGTGCCTTTAACAGTGGATTCCATTTGCATTACATTGTTTTGTCCATGACTAAGTTTGTACTCGGAGTCTGCATATATGCGTGAATTTCAGCGATTGTTGGATTACACAAATGTTTAAATGTTGACACTGAAGATTATATTTATTTAGCATAGCTTGTTTTGTATGCCAGACTATAGTATATCTATGCTTTGATGAGTTTTTAATTGGCAGCTTAAACACTACCTTTCAACTCCGTCTAGATACTTGTGATATATCTGGCCCTATCACCATCCACCTCTCCCATGATTATGGACTTCTATTAAACTTACAGCACAACCGTCACTCTTTGATTGACTTGATCTTTACATCGGCCTACTGTTATTGCTGAGAACACATGTTGTTGTTTCTGCACAAAAAGTCCATTCGTAAGTTGCCAGTAAACCCCTACACGATGTTGAATATGTTTTCCATATCGCTGACGTGAACTTGAAATGAAACCATTTGTGTTGTCCATTCTTAGCCAATGACATATTTGTCTTCACCAGTATATGCACCTTTATTTATTTTATTGTTCAGAATATAGCTCAGAAACAACTGTCAACAAAAATTGACACACTCGTGAATATATACGTATTCATATATGAACCACATATGGATTCCTCAACCTCAGGAGGCGCTAAAATTATGTTCGTAAAACGCGTACGCAGGGCAGCCATCTTGAATTTCAACATGGCCGTCATCTGATGATATAGCAGATGCAGGAATGAATTCCTTGACCCTAAAAATGTTGGTTTAGACACAAAGAACATGTTTGTATGTTGCTTAGAAGCCGATATATCGGGATAATGGATTTCCATGGCGGCCGTCTTGAATTTCAATATGACCGTCATCCTTGGATATTGAATATGACAGAAATGGATTCCTTTATTCTGGAAATGTTGGGTTAGACACCAAGAACATGATTTTATGTTGCTTAGAAGTATATATAACTGGATAATGGATTTCCGTGGTGGCCATTTTAAAAATCAAATTGGCGGCTAGGTACCATGTCGTTAGCGATGGGTACCTAGCTTGAAATGATTCTATATATCATAATCTACACGCGTGCCAATTGTCATGTTTTTGTCAAAAAGTGCACAATCATGTCCCTTAGCCGCTATACTATAACGATGTATGGTTGTCATACAGGACCAACATTCTAAATGGCCGGAAATAGCCGCAACCAGTACGGTGAGGTCTTCCGCCATCATCCAGATCCTGAAGGACCTGTTCGCTTGTTGGGGAATCCCGGAAGTTCTCCAAAAGCGACAACGGACCACAGTTCGTGTCATACGAGTTTGAAACATTTCTGAAGAAATTTGGTATCGAACATCGTCGCAGCGCACTATACAATCCACAGTGCAACGGAGGTGTTGAGAGACTAAATCGCGTCATCAAAGAGTCTCGCAGCTCAACTTGTGGAGGGGAAAACGTTCGCAGATGCAGTCCTGCAAACGTACCGCTCGACACCACATGCGTTGACACAGCGTACCCCATCAGAGTTGTTGCTAGGTCGTAAACCACTTGAAACCACCTCAGGCATCTCCACCGAACATTTCAATGTTAGCTGAATCGATCGCAAGGATGTAGGAACGAATCAAAGCGTACACCGACAAACGACGTCGTTTGCGAAATACGATGATGAAACCTGGAGACTGGATCAGGACGAAACGACCTATCCGGAAACACAAGCTGACATCGTCATTGTCGAACCCGAAGCGTATCGCCGCTAAATCTAGTCCCAATACATTCGTGCTTGAAGACGAGTCGCGCTGGAACTCACGGCGTTGTGTTCGATCGCGACAACCAGGAAATCAACTGCTATCGTCGGACGCCCACCTTGATAACCTTGATATCGGAGGTCTGCCTGCTCAACAACCCGGTTACCCGCAGTACCAACGGACCAGGCGAAACAGACGTCCACAGCGGTACCTTCAAGACTACCTGACGAACTAGTGAACGTTTGTTGCGACATTAGTCAGCTGTTAAATTAGCATTTGACTTTAAACATCAGTAGCTACAATGGTAATTTGAACGGTTTGTGTGCGCCTCTCTATTGTTCGATTTCGGAACAGTAATTTTTACACAGAGGGGGGAATATGTGTTCTGTTATTTTAACAATGTGCCTTTAATGTACTTGATCAGCTGACGTCAACCTAGTTCTGCGGGTGAAACGAGGCTCCGCCATGACACTATTTTACTATGTGTTCAACGTTACGATAGTCTGGTGTTGTTTGTGATATTTCCGTGTTATCGACATAACATAAATGCTTATCAGAAATACGAATACCTATCGCATGGAAGAACGCAAAGATAGTGATAATATTCAAGAAGGGAAATAAGAAAGACTTAAAGAACTACAGACCATTACAAAAATACTAACGAATAAGCTAAAGAAGACATTCGACGAAAACCAACCACGAGAGCAAGCAGGATTTAGAAGCAGGTGGTCAACGACAGACCACATCCACATCGTAAACCGACTGAAGGAGAAGTGCCGAGAATATAATATCCCGCTCTGCATCGCGTCCGTCGACTACGAGAAGGTTTTCGACTCGGTACCAACTCAAGCAATACTGACTTCGCTTCAAGAACAGAAGACGTGCACATCGAAGTCGTGAAAAAACATCTACACCAACCAGGGGTAGATCCAGAAATCGAGTCTAGGGGGGCACACAAACCTGCACTGGTAGCCGAACCAAATGGTGTAGTAGAAATGTTGTCGGTCCCGCGCCGCCGTAACTTCAGCCGCTGGAAGACGAGGGGAGGGGGTGCTGTTGAAACATTTTCGCCGCTGCGTCGTCGTAACTTTAACTTATATTACAACACCAACGTTGGCACATTTCAAAACGGTCTAGAGAGGACACGGTCGCGTGGTGTATTATAAAAGGTCTGTAGGCACGCCTAATTCCTAATGTCTAGGGGCCCCTCTGGATCCGCCTATGCCAACAGCTCGATGATAGTCCACCTACACAGAGAAAGCAATACTTTCAACATCAAGAGAGGAGTACGACAGGGTGACACCATATCACCCAAGCTGTTTACGGCAACACTGGAAAGCATATTCCAAAGACGGACCTGGCAAACCAGAGGCTTGAGGATAGGCGGAGAATATCTTAATTATCTTCGCTTCGCCGACGACATACTCATATGCGCTATTTCACCGCAAGAACTACAAAAATGCTGCAGGTGCTGATGAAAGTGAAAAACAAGGTCTGACGTTGAACATTTCGAAGACAAAAATGATGCTAGAAAACGACACCAATGCATATCAACATCACGCAGACATAGAACGTTGAAAGCTACGTCTACATGGGACAGCGATACAGTATCACAGACAAAAACAAGACAAGGAGATTCAATAAAGAATCAAGGCTGGCTGGACGGCATTCACCAAGCACCGCGACATCTTCAAGTGTAATTTTGCTACCCGCTTGAAGGAACAAGTCTACAACTCATGCGTACTTCCAGCGATGACATACGGCGCGGAAACATGGGCACTCACCATCCAGGCAAAGAACAAGCTAGCAGCCACACAAACGAAGATGGAAAGAAGTATGTTAAACATCACAAATCGGAAGAGAAAAACAAACATCTGGGTAAGAGAGAAGACAAAGGTCATAGACGTGAGATAATAAATCAGAAGACAGAAGTGGACCTTGACAGGGCACATCAATAGACTACGAGATAACCGATGGACATCGCGTATCACCACCTGGAGACCATACGAAGGGAAACGATCTAGAGGAAGACCAGCGAGACGGTGGAGAGACTAATAAGCGAGTACTGGAAGGTCACCATCTGGCAGAGGGTAGCTCTAGACAGGCAGATCTGGAAACGACATGCTGAGGCCTTCGCCCACGATGATGATGATAATGATGATGACTTACCTTTATAAACTTACGTATCCACCTTAGCTCCCTGGCGTATCGATCCATCTGTTGACAACTTTAATACGGCATATCGATTCTGATAGTGACTAACACTTTTGTATTGATGCGCCTCTGAGCTTGGTTTCCGATGGTTTAGGCGCAATGAAAAAAGTTGCTTTATGATGATGATGATGATATCTTATGCACGAATTTGATCAGTTTTTTGTTTTAAAAAAATGGCAAAAAAACGATTGAACGCACGATTATATAAGCGGCCTAGTCAACCTTAAATTGTCAGACTCGAAGACGAAATGACATGTTGCCTTCAGCCTTCATCCACTTACTCATTCAACCCTTGTCCAACCAAGTCCAAGAACTTAGACTCCTAGCTAGGATGGCGTTGATGATTTGTGTTTGCAGTAGCCAATGGGGTGTGCGTGTTTGCGTGAGTGCGCAACTGCTTCTCCTTCCTTTTCAAATGTAATGTAATTTTGTGATTTTAGAAACAATCCCAGAATGTGTATAACAATTGGAGCACGATGGCGTAGTAGTCTGATTATATATAGAGGTGGATATTTGTGGATGGATAGATTCCGCGCAATATTGACAACGTGGCTGAATGCTTCCCTAGAGACGTCGAGGTGATGTCCGATTGAACAGGTCTGCCAGGTATTGAAGAGTACCGCACTTTGAACAGTGGTAAGGATTGGATACCTCAGTATACAGCAATTTACTTTAGTTACTTTAGTTTAAAAAAATAAAGGTACGTTTTTATATTGCGCAGTATCCAGTCCTCAGGCCTGCTCAAAGCGCTTTACACTTTACTCCATGGCAGACCTGTTCAATTGAACACCATCTCGACTTCTCTGGGAAGCATCCAGCCACGCTGCAATTAATGTGCGAAAACTATTCGTACACAAACATCCACCTCTGTCTATAGCCAGGTACTCATTCACACAGCTGAGTGAACTGGAGCAAAATAGAGTGAATGAATTTGCCCAAGGTTCGACACGGCAGTATAGGATTCGAACCAGGGTTTTCTCGATTGAGGGTCCGAAGTTCTATCCACTAGTGTGAAACCACTACGCTCTATTCTTTTTGTACTTTAAAAATGTGGCATAATCAATGGCCTGTCGAAACGTTCATTAAAATGGTATTGTGGTAATGGAGATGACTCATACGCACTCACACGTTCGCACGTACGTGAATACGCACGTGGTCTGCGTCTCAGTGGATCAATCAACGTGTTCCCCAATCACAATCAATTTTCATGGTTGCTCTCAATAAATGTATATATTCTTTTCGAGCACGCACGTACGCACGCACGCACGCACGAACACACACACACACACACACATGCATGAGTATGTCAATGCGTATTCAAATGGACTCATGAAATTATTAATACACTTGCATTTCCACACGACTCCCAAACATTTGATTTTGGAAATGGCCAATCAAATGCTTTTCGTGCGCTAATTAATTGTTTGAATAGTTATGATTACTAGATTTTGCACTTTTCCATTATTTGTTGTCATGGTCCCGGATGTGTAACTAATTTTTTAGTAATCGGTGTTTCCAAAAATGTGTTTGAAATGTTCAGCTCTCCAAGACTTATCATGGATTCAGACTATAAAAACCCATCATAGGCATCGGAACATGGTGAACTGGGGGTGGGGGGGGGGTATGCTCACCAAAAATCCAACTGCACTCGCCTTGAGGCTCACCAAAAACCTCCAACTGTACCTCCCATGCCAACATATTGGGCGGCTAAACGTTGGCGATGTGACGGCATGACTGAGTTATTGTAGCTTATTGTTGTTTGTTACAGATTACAGGGAAGTCAATGCACGTGTGGTTCTATGGTCAAGTTTTAGTATAATTTGATTATCATCGTCTTTTTGCATATTGCGTTGTTACGGTAATCGTCATGTGATTGTGGTTCCAAGATGGAAGAAGTTCAAATGCCCGTAAATTCAGTCACACATTGGACTATTTTTGTAATATGTCCATCAAACACTCGACATACTAGTTTCTATGAAAACGACTAATTTGCTACATGGTGTGTTCGTTCTGAACACCACGTCATCAAGAATACCTCTTACAAAGGAGACAACATCCATTCCAATGGGGGACATTGATTAATAGGCATATAATAATGTAAAAACATTCCTCATGTCGGCGAAATATCTTTGTGTTAGGTTCTTTTTTAGCAAGACATATGCTTCATACCATATCAGTATGAACAGTATGGAACAGGACACGTGCCTTCGAAAGTACAATACTTCAGCTATACATGTCCTATCATCACATCGCGATGTGTAATCGTACACGTGTTGCGTGCGTTGAATAAACTTCCAAAGGTTAAACATGTATCAACCAGGTCAGGGTTCGACCAATTACCACTCCGACAACGAGTCATGATTCCTGACCACCTACATTCAGTAGTTTTCTGTTTTATAGTCAGGCGTGATTGCGAATATTCCAATTCATTGTTGTTACGATAACAAAAGCAGTCTCAGCCAAAGCTAAAGGTCAGTGGCGATGACATTTGTGTCGAAGTTATTAAATGTCAAATATTAGCAGGGAAATTTGGGTGTGCTGTATCCAAATATCGATGTTGGCAATCTGTACGAGGGGTCCGTGACCCCTAAATTTGAGAAAATACAAAATGACTTCCGATTAACCCTCAGTGTAAAGCAACACACTTCTAATTAGCACAATATTGGTCACGTAATAAAACTAACCCATGTTGGCTACATGTGTGAAGGGTTCATTGCCCTCTCAACCACGAAAAAAGAACACTACGTCAATTTTGCGCCCGAAAACAAAAATAACTGAACGCCGTTCTGACCAACATAATATCGATCACATAATCTAACTACATTTCCCCTAATGGAGTGAGGTGGATAAATATAAATTACATTTTATATATTTATTAAGACCATCCACGAATATATGAATACAGTTATAACGAATATCTTACAAGTGTGAATAAATGTAAAGTGATGCAATAAAACTGAACGATCACTGACGTACATATCACAACTACAGTTTAACACAAAAATAACCAATGATCACAACTATGAAATATAAGAAAGTAGTCACAGAGAATAATAAATTAGTAAAATACCAATATCATATATATAACAAATCTAACTATACAGCTCACCATTACTTTAACAACACTAGTTAGCACTATCCAAAAACTATCTAGCACTAACTAACATAGACAAACACTATGTAACATTCACAACTTATTACTAAGATATTACGCGTAAAAATTATATACTGCACTACACGATATGATATGAACTTTTCACAGCTGATTGCATGTGAAGTTAGAAATAACACCATGATGGCCATAGGGCTTCTAGTGGAGCTTTTTAGCAATATGCTTTGTTTGTCTAACAGCATACAATTTCCTTAACGACAAGTATAGCGATGTGTACATAGTTACAGTTATCCACTAATTAATAAAATATTTCAATGCGTCCACAGTCGGAAAGAGTACACACAAATCACATCTGCCTTACTGTTTGTATAAACGTGTGAAATAAACGAATGTCAGATTATATCTAATCACAATCATGCAAGTACGATATCCTGTTCTATGAATATGAATCAACTGCTTCTACAATGGCGATCAGTGATCAGTTTTTTTATTTTTATAGAATATCTGCACTTGCATAGGCCAGCACATGGCAATCTTGACTTTCGACAGCTACATTTGTCGCCGACACATCATTTGGTAAATCTGCACGACACTGTCGCCTTACAGACACCGGGATAGCGGAGAGTGTCATTAGGTGTGGTCACAGGTCTTCAGATTCCACCCCATAGAGGTTACTTCAGGAAAATCTAGTTGGACGCGATGGGCGTTGACCCACAGATTGCCTGGTAATGGGCCCTCTTGGTGTGCAGTCTCGTTACATCTATCCTGGGTTGTAATGCCTGTAAGAAAGTGTCCATTCTGTACATGAATGGTTCCATTGCCCGATGCATTGCATCTTGTCAAACGGGCACTTAGAATAAGAAGAATAGTAGAGTCCCGAGCTGATATACCATGGCTGTACTCATATTTTCGTGGTTGGTTTTAATAAATAAAACAAAATATTATTGATAGATTATGTATGTGGAATCGTGAATCTAATCAGTCAGTACTTGTTTCTTCGTCGGCATGACCGACTTTGTGCTTCGTCGTGATGTCCAGACAATATGCTTCTAGTAGGCCAATAATATAAAAATATGAATATTGTTGTGTTCAACACATTTCCACATGCGCTCTCCCTGTGTTGGTGTCAAACATTTTACAACAAAAAATGTTTCGATACGAATACAGTTACAGGGTGCACTTGTTTTTCCTAAAATGTACAGTGTACATGTACATGGTTGTATAGAGAGAACATGGTGTAACGGGATTTAAGCTCTTTCCTGACACGTCTCTTATCTTTCGCTTCTATTTCGCATACACTTGTCAAAAATCTAACAATTCGTAAATCCTACTGCGCAGTCTTCATTTAACGGTTAATTTGGCTTCTGACTACAGAAACAACGTAATTGCCAATTAAGCGGTTTTGTTTGCCCGTACTACGTTTCGCCACCTGAACCTACTTCTCCAATTGGGCTCAGTTGTGTTAGGTAAATAAGCAGTCAGCGTCTAGTTATTGACACCCTATTGTTTGCATCAAGACCGGTGGGGCTGTCATGTTTATCTAGGAAATATACTCATTCAATTACTAGAATTTTAGTTCAAAGTGTTACCTAAGATCACTGAGGATCGTAAGTGCTGCGTCTTTTAAAGTTTTCTGAAGTTTACTGGTCTCTGCATAAACACGCCAGGGTCGTGGCCTCTAATTACTATTGATATTGTTGGCGGTGCTTTTTAATCTGGCAAAAGGGCAGCTGGCCGGTGTCCCGAATCTGAAGGGTGTAGCTGCTCGGCCATGACTGACCCTAATTGCGGGGTTCATCTGTGGGTAATCTGGCCAATTTGCAATCAGTTACTGACCCTATTAACGAATAGCGAGGTGGCCCTATTATCGGGACGAGTGTCCTATTACGTTAGAAATTATTTGGGACTGATCCAATGTGAACGTAATTGCGAGGTGACCCAACCACTGAGGTGACCCACTACCGAGGTTCCACTGTACCGTACAAATTACTGTGATATTATTTTTGTTCGTAAGTGAATTGTCTAGTATAACGTGGTACAAATTATCGTGTCATGTTGAGAACACTGTTATTTTAAGGACACTTTTGACTGAAAAAACGTTTATAAAGTGGTGCATTGTATATGCGTGCGTGGGTGCGCGCGTGTGTACATGCGTGCGTGTGTGTGTGCATGTGTAGTATGTAACATAACTGATTTCGTTTATCAGACCACCACACTGTCATTGCTGATCTCAAAGTTCCTAGAATTCCCGTAGAGTCCAAAAACAAAGTGTTTTACCGACCGATCCATAAGATTGACATTGCCGCATTAATGCCTCATCAGTAAACCCAAAGAACATCTGTCAGATCTGTGTCGACAGTACTGTCAAGTACTCAAAGATTTACTTAATAAACATGCACCCCTGAGATCTAAATATGTGTCCCAAAAGCCACATGCTCCATGGATGACTCCTGAAATTCTACAATCTAAAAAGCGCCGGCGCTATCTTGAACGTGTATGGCGCAAATCACGCTCGCCTTTGGACAGATCACAATATTCTAAACAGTGTCACTACTGCAACAGACACATGGCCAAAGCTAAATCAAATTATTACACAAACAGGTCTCGAGTAACTCTGATAACCCACGTCAGCTATGGAACTGCATAAATCATATTTTACATAGACGGCCGCCTCCATCTCTACCTAGGCATGTGTCAGTCAAATCTCTGTGTGATTCGTTTTCTAGTAATTTCAAAGATAAAATAAGTCTCATACGTTCTGCTTTTCCATGTCACACTTTAAGTACTGTAAATGTGGACTCCCCACAAGTAAATTCTCCACTTGTATTGTTTGAGCCAGCCACAGTTGATGAAGTGAGGAAAATAATAATGTCCTCCCCAAATAAGTCATGCGATCTCGATCCATTACCAACCATACTACTAAAAGCATGTCTTGACTCTACTTGGTACAATAACGAATATCATAAATTTATCACTAAGTTCGGGTAAATTCCCAGATGATTTTAAACACGCACATGTAAATCCTGTTCTCAACAAGACTTCTCTGCCAAAAGATGATTTCAAAAATTATAGGCCAATTTCTAATCTTAGCTTTATTTCTAAGATACTTGAGAAAGTCGTAGCAAGTCGTCTAAGGCGTCATATTAGCTCAACTTGTTTATCCAGTGTGCTCCAATCAGCATACAAACAATTTCATTCTATTGAGACTGCTCTCCTAAAAGTACACAATGATGTTATATTAAACATTGATAAAGGCAAAGTAACTGCACTTACCTTGCTTGATCTGTCTGCCGCCTTTCATACCATTGATCACAACACTCTTGTCAAACGTTTATCATTGTGGTATGGCATATCTGGCACAGCTCTGACCTGGTTTTCTTCATATCTAACCAGTAGATATCAATGTATAAAGATAGATAATTACTTTTCAACCTCACTCCCCACTTCATGTGGCATTCCCCAGGGTTCCGTTCTTGGGCCTTTGTTTTTCACTCTCTACACTACGCCACTCAGCTCTGTAATCCAAAGTCATAACTTGGATCATCACCTTTATGCAGATGACACACAGATCTACATTTCCTTGGCCACGCCCGATACAAGTCATTCTCTAAACCGACTCAACGATTGTCTCCAAGATGTTTTTTCATGGATGACCGATAGTAAATTAAAGTTAAATGCAGACAAAACTGAATTCCTCATCATTGGTACTCCAATGCAGCGAGGTAAACTAAATGACTTTTTTCCAACATGCATCCTGAGTCAAACTATCACACCAGCAGCATCAGTACGGAATCTAGGAGTGACCTTTGATTGCGACTTCAATTTCAGACAACACATATCCCAAACGTGCCGTTGCTGTTTTTATCATATCCGTGATCTTCGCCGCATTCGCCGACATATGTCGCTTTCTGTCGCTAAGACTATCGCAACAGCTCTTGTTAGCAGCAGATTAGATTATTGCAATTCCCTCCTTCATAATATTGCTATCAAGGATATTGCAAAACTACAACGCGTCCAAAATTGTTTAGCAAGGGTAGTCACACAATCTCCTCGATTCTCCCGCTCAGTGCCACTTCTAAAATCACTGCATTGGCTCCCCGTGCGATATCGCATTATGTTTAAGATCTGCACAATCACCTACCAAGCCCTTTCATCCAAACAACCTAGTTATTTACACTCAATGCTCACACCAGCCAGACATGCCAGACAACTTCGGTCGTCTAGTTCGAAGTTGCTATCTGTTCCTAGAGTTAAGACAAAGGCTGGAACTCGAGCTTTTTCAGTTGCCGCGCCAACTATATGGAATTCGCTTCCCGTTAATGTTAAATTAGCAGAAAATATTGTTACATTTCGTCGTCACCTCAAAACCTATCTTTTCAATATCGCCTATCCTCCCTAGCTTCCTGTAATATCCTGGACTATAATGTTATATTATCGAACTTTATAATATTGTTGGGCTGATTCTTCCTTGCGACACGGACACGGAAATGAGTTACGTTTATGATCAGTCGATCACGAGTCTTGTTGTTTTGTCATTACGTGTAATTGTTTCATGGTGGCAGCGGTTCGAAACGAATCAACGAAGAAACCACACAACGTAAGGACATTGCTGGCCCACTACCTAACGAATTGGCAGAACATTGATGTGTTTATCGCACCACCAACGTGGCAACAATAGTGAAGCCGAACTACTTTCGCGTACATCACTGGGCCCACGAACGTTTACGTTGACAAGCGCGTGTGAATACATACAAAGCCATTCAAGTGAAGCGGCGCATCTACTAGAAAATCCGTGAAGACATCGACGAATCGACTCAACAACGCCCCTTAGCCGTTGAAAACCTACGCGAGGCATGAACCTACGACCGTACGACGACGTACGCAGCGCGGCAGCGACGACGGAACAAGACGTCGGCGATTCTATCAGCTCGAGTGACCCAACTCTAGTGTCATCTAATTCGCCAGACGGCGGCACGTGTACTGCGAGTGTCATCGCGGCACGCTCGTATGAACTCATCCGCTAGGGTGTAGCACTGTACCTCGTGCTAGCCGCAAGTCGTTGCGTGTCTGAATTGAGTGACTGTCAATAAAAAGATTGAATGTCGTCATACTAGCCAACACACTACACAACGTAATGTCTGATCACCCAAGGATGGACTGGACTAGTGCAGACGTGCCAGGAACATTTAGGCTGTTTAAGCAGAAATGCCAAATCTACTTCACCGTAAAGGTCACCAAGAAAGAAATGATGGTGAACCACATACTACTATACGCGGGAGATGATGGCATTAAAATGTACAATTCCTGGGCATTAACAGACACTGAGAAAAATGACCCAGACGTAGTGTGGGGGAAATTCCAGGATCATATTGAACCAAAAGTCAACTTTCGTCTACAGAGGTTCTACCTGCAGAAGTACAACCAGGCGGCCGGAGAGTCCATTGATGATTACGTCACGCGATGTACGCTACAGGCTCAGAAGTGCAGATTCAGCCCGGCAGAGGCCGACGAACGGTTGATTGAACAGTTGATTATTGGAACTAAGATACCTGAAGTACAGAAACAACTATTAGCCCATGACGAAAGCTAACACTGGAAAAGGCAGTCAACATAGGCCGAACAACTGAGGCTTCGATTAATCACAAGACTCAGTTGCAGGGAGTGCAAGATAACACCGCCGTGCACTATGTGAACAGAGCTAATAGTAATTCTGCTAGACGCAGCGACGGCTGTGGATACTGTGGACGGTCTCATCAAAAAGGGGACCAATGCCCCGCCTTCGGTTCTACGTGCAGGAAGTGCGGTGGCAGAAACCACTGGGAGTCAGTATGCAGGAAACCGTCATCAGGGGGCCAAGGAGGACGTCACGGCCGATCCAAGTCACGTGACACGCGTTCACGACGTCACTATGACGGCCCATCCCGCGGACGACGTGGCAGACGCGGCAGGCGCAACACGCCAGTCCATGCAGTAGGCTTAGAGCGCGAGCCACGCGATGAAGCAGCTGACCAGTTCGAACACCTCAGTTTCGCATCGATGACGATACATAACAGCACCAAGGATACACGTGACGAAGTATTTGCGACACTAGACGTCAAGCTACCTAGTGCACGCAACGGCCAGACAGCCGATCTACAGGTCAAAGTAGACACCGGGGCACAAGGAAACATACTTCCACTCAGAATCTTCATGAAGATGTTTCCCGAAGCTATGACGGGACAACACCCGACCCCCGGAGCGCTCACGCTAAAAAACAACACCATCCTGTCTGCGTACAACGGGACGCGCATACCACAGTACGGGACGATCAAGCTACCATGTCGGTACCACCAAGGCGTCTGGGTAGATGCTGAGTTCTACGTGGCAGAGACAGACGGTCCAGCGATCCTAGGACTCCCAAACTCGCCAACTCAGATTGGTAACCCTACACTGCGCGATTGAGAAGTTAACTGTCGAACAAACCGGCACACGTGACACAGATGCAATCGACTCGACGCAAACGTTGAAGCAGAAATACCCAGACCGATTCGACTCGTTGGGCAACTTCCCAGGAAAGTACCACATCGTCACTGATCCCGATGCGCAACCGGTCATACACGCGCCAAGAAAGTGTCCTATTCAGATGAAGGAGGAACTTCTGGCAGCGCTCAACAAGATGGAAAAAGAGAATGTCATCAGGAAAGTCACTGAACCGACCGACTGGGTCTCGAGTCTGGCATTTTCTCGCAAGAAAGACGGTACGCTGAGGATATGTCTGGATCCCAAAGATCTCAACAGAGCCATAAAGCGATGTCACCACAAGACACCCACATTGGAGGAGATCACACACAAGTTCACGGGCGCGAAACACTTCTCGAAGCTCGATGCCAAAAATGGCTACTGGTCCGTAACACTTGACGAGGAGAGCAGCCTGTTGACGACTTTCAACAGTCCGTTCGGGCTCATCATGTCGCAAGATGTCTTCCAACAGAAAATGGACATGATCCTCGAGAGCTGCCCAGGCACCGTAGGCATCGCGGACGACGTCGCTGTATTCGGACGCACCGAGGCGGAACACGACGCCCACCTACATAACTTGATGAGAGTATCGCGAGAACACGGCCTGGTGTTCAATAGTAAGAAGTGTACGATAAAGGCGCCACACATCACCTTTTTTGGTACTGTATACGACGACAAAGGTGTCCATCCTGACCCGAAGAAGGTCGAGGATATTCACATGATTCCAACTCCAACCAACGCAACAGAACTGCAAGAGTTCCTAGGCATCGTCACCTACATGGGTCCGTTCATACCCAACTTGTCACAGAGTACGGCAAACCTGAGAGACCTGCTCAAGAAGGACGTCGACTTCCAATGGTCACAGGCACATCAGGAAGTCTTCGAGAAGGTCAAGTCAGCAATCTGCACGGAGACAACACTGGCTTACTTCGACCGTGACAAGGACACAGTCATACAAGTTGATGCGTCAGGGAGAGGATTGGGAGCTGTCCTGCTTCAAGAAGGACGACCCATTGCGTATGCATCCAAGAGTCTGACAGACGCTGAGAGAAGATACGCAAACATAGAGAGAGAACTACTCGCTGTTGTGTTTGGAGCCGAAAGATTCCGAACACACGTCTACGGCAAGCACTTTGTGATCGAAAGCGACCACAAACCCTTGGAAATGATCCAGCTAAAGAACCTGACAGCAGCTCCTCCTAGACTGCAAAGAATGCTTTTGAGAATCCAACACTACAACGTCACAATCAAGTACAGGCCGGGAAAGGGGTTGCTCCTGGCAGACGGTTTATCGAGACTACCAAACCCTCAAAGCAGAGACCTCGATGTCATGGTCAGCATGGTACAGTTCTCGAACAACAAGATCCACGAACTACGGAGCGAAACATCAAAAGACACGGTACTCCGCGATCTGCTGAACGTCATCGTCAAAGGGTGGCCACAGAAACGCGACGAAATCCCGAGAAACTTGCGGCCATACTGGTGTTATCGCGACGAGCTGTCCGTAGAGGACGGGATAATCCTGAAAGGTGATCGCGCACTGATACCCGACAGTATGAGGGCCGATGTGATGCAGAGATTACACGCGGGACACCAGGGCGTAGAGAAATGCAAACTGAGAGCCAAAAGCAGTGTCTTCTGGGATGGTATAAACAAGGACATCGAGGAGGTCATCAAGAGATGCGACGTGTGCCAGACACATCAACGGACAAACCCCAGAGAAACACTGCTACCGCACGTACTGCCGACACGACCGTGGCAGATTCTAGGGACCGATCTGTTTCACTACAACAACTCCGAGTACTTGATCATCGTCGACTACTACTCAAAGTTTCCGTTTATACGCAAGATGCCGACACCGTGTACCAGCCACGCAGTAGTGACGGCCACGGCGGACATCCTCTCGGAACACGGCGCCCCGGAGAAGATCATGAGCGACAACGGGCCGCACTACGACTGTATCAAATACCGGAAGTTTGCAGAGGAATGGGGATTTGAGATGGGGATTTGAGCATGTAACGAGCTCTCCTCACTTCCCGCAGTCGAATGGTTTCGTCGAGCGTAATATTCAGTCAGTGAAACGCACTATTCTCAGGGCCAGGGAGAGCGGAGCCAATTCGCACAAGGCGATGCTTTGCCTGAGAACGACGCCAATAGACCATCACTTGCCATCACCGGGCGAGCTGCTCTACACGCGCAAGATGAAAGGCGACCTCCCGATTCAGCTGAGAAACGTCCTGACGCACCGAGACGAGATACACACACGACTACAGGAGCGTCAGGACACGCAGAAATCGTATCACGACACGCGTGCACACGACTTGCCTCCACTCACGACAGGGCAGCAAGTGCGCATGCAAGACCACGTGTCAGGCCGGTGGCAGCCAGCCACTGTGACGGCAACCTGCGACGAACCGCGCTCCTACCTCATCGAGGCGCAGAACGGTCGCATCCTGCGGCGCAACCGACGTCAACTACAAACGACGGGGTCACCGCGACGAGTACACTTCGCTGACGAGACTCCGACAGCTGAAGGCGGTGACGTCACATCACAGCCGGCGCAGCAGCAGGCGACATCACGTCAGCAACACGAACGCGCACGAAGAACAGACGACGCGACGCAGCTGTCCTATCGAACGAGGTCGGGACGAGCAATCACACAACCCGACAGGCTCGACTTATAGCCTAACACTGAATAATTAATTGAGTTGCCATATTACCTTAGTAAAATATGTGCCACAGTAGATTAGTTGCGATATTAAATTAGAATAACATGCGCCATATATAATCCATAGTTGTAGTTAATGTTTTCGTTACTTAGTAAAAAAAGGGGGATGTAACATCCTGGACTATGATGTCATATTATCGAACTTTATAATATTGTTGGGCTGATTCTTCCTTGCGACACGGACACGGAAATGAGTTACGTTTATGATCAGTCGATCACGAGTCTTGTTGTTTTGTCATTACGTGTAATTGTTTCACTTCCTAGCACATCCATCCATTTGTTGACGAATTTCGCCTAGCACACGAGTACGAGAATGCTCAATCCTTTGGTTTTGCTGCGCCACTGAGCTCGGATTGTCTGAGGATATTGGCGCTTAAGAAGTTATTTATTATTATTATTAACAAGAATAAACATTTATTGTTCCTAAACATGTGTTCATATTAACTTATTGTTTGTAATGTTTTATCGTGACGTTTACGTGGTATCAACAATAAATACGCTCTTACCCTTGCACAGTGCCAATTCAATTGGGTTTGCATTTTGCCTAAATACGATAGACCTACAGGCTATGTTTACATTAAATGCCAAAGCATTTACGTCGTCAAAACATGATGGATTCTGTTGTTATTATTTGGAGGTAGTTGGCGTAATCGACTCAGTCACGTCATGGACACATCTGCGCTAGTCAACATAGAGCAAAGTGCAACTTGTCGAAGTGGCTTCACATGTCATAAATGCTTCCACGATCTCCTCATTACAATAGCGTCGTGTGTAAGTGGTCGGATAATAGATCCGAGGAATGTGGTAGCGTACAATGTTACTGAATGCAACATTTCAATTAGTACAATAAAAAGCTTGGGGCTGTGTTCTCTTTAGTCAACTATTATATCCGCTAATGAAAACTGTGTTTATTATAAAAAAAATAGCTGTATATACTTTTGTTATAACAGATACTTGTGGCGACAAAAACTAATGTCCACAGTAGGGTCCTACAGTTAATATAAAGTTTGAACATTGACGTTCAACCGAGCAAAACTACATCTCGAATACGAACGTTTGGTGGCGCCAATGCTGACCCTCTGCTACATTAGGCCCAACTAGTTGCCACAGATGTAGGTCAACAGAAATTCATCTGCTGATTAAATACCAATTGCTACAGACATATCAGGGTTATCTGTGTTCAGATGTGTCATCTTTAAGGAGTCACCGTCATTTGTACAATAGCTTTTGATAAAGTCCATAAATCTCACCGGCAGATTGAAATATCCGTCATTTTATGTTCAACGTCAAATAATTGCGATTTTTGTTTGATTTATGTATCCTAATACAATGATCTGATACTGGAAACATGCACTATAGTGTTTAACAAATATATGATGAGTAGCAAACGCAGAATCCGTGAAATTCAGCAACATACAGTATAACTGACCGTACGAGTCGTATTACAAAGATAGCTGGAAGAAATATTACATATATTGACAGGCAGGCATACGTGCACTTTGCCGACTTTGAAATGACGATTTCGCAATTAGCTCAAGTATGATTAACACTTGGCTCACATTAACAGTGATCATTTTTTAATACACTCATAGACATGGTACACTTAAAGTCACCACATTTTTTTTCCCGGTGGAACGTCGTTATTTCTTGCACGCTTGTCAAATGGCTGACTGGTGGCAGTGGTGTGTATAAATATAAAGCAACACTAACAACGTTATCCTACAAACAAAATGGCCACCAGCCACAATGTCAACAACATATACTTTGTAGACTGTTTCACGATTGACTATTCTAATTTGATTTTGGTCTGACGCTATCAGAACGTATCTTAAATCACTCGTCAGCGTAGCAATGGATAAATGTCATTAAAATGTTCGGGATGCAACCAAATTATAAGATTTCACGCTTTTCTGATTTTAAAAATGTGACAGACAAAATGAAATTGAAATTAATTATTAGCCTACTCGTTTTTATGTTGTCTTAATGAAAGCACACACAGATATTTCGCGTTGGTGTCTGAAGGAATTAACAGGGATGCATGAGTGACGTATATGGCTTGGAGCGGACAGAAGGACTGGATGCAAAAAAATACAACACATTAACGTTTTATACATGCACACACACACACACACCATTGACGAGTGCACCATCACAACTAGGAATAATACGTTTATTTACATACATGTAAAATTATTTATACAAAAGGTTGCAAGTAAACAATTTAACTCAACATGAAACATTTCCTTATTAATTCAAAACAATTACCTAAACACACATTAAACAATGGATGGGAAACGAGTCGGGGTCGTCTTATTTCGGCTGCGTCAACTACGAAGATCGCTGGCACTTATCATCTTAAAATGTCAACCATGTACTGTACTGTATGCGGCTACTTTCATTCAAGTAGCAATGATCAGATGGTTTGCAGTGAGCTGTCTGTCACGACGTACTCATACTGTCACACATCCGGCAATATCTGTCCAGACGTTGGCTTACTGCAACGTTCCCAGTGAAACGCGTCACGTATAAAGCTATTCATTACTATCCAGGTGCTGCCTGTCACTTAGTGGATCAGTCGGCGAACCATCGGGGCTCGCATCGCGGTCACAATGCCGGTCATGTAAGTTCAAAACATTCACCCTAATAAACGCGACATTCATTCACCCTAATAAACCTGTGTTCAAATCAGTCAGTGCTCAAGCTAAAACAATAACATTTTGATCGTTTTATCATAGAGTCATTCCATAAATTGTTTCAACTATTTATATGTAACATGTTGACCGTCTAGATGTGGTCAATCAAGCTAGGGTTCAAATGGGAGTACGTTCAAATATTTATATAATAATGATCTGTTTTAACATTATTTAGGCCTAGGGTGTTTTGAACATTGGTTCAAAATCGTCTGGAGTGTTTTGAAGATGTTTTGAAAACATGGGGAGTATACTGAATATCCTACATGGGCGTAATGGAGGGACTGATGCGAGCCTTGGAGCCGTAGTCGAGCTCTGCGCCGCCCGACAGCGGAATGTCAACTCCAGTAAGGAAGGTCGCCTCGCTCGCCAGGTACAGACACAGTCGGCCCGCCTCTATCGCCGTCCCCATCCGTCCCATCAGCTACGGACACAACAAACGCAGGTTATAGCTTTGTGCGAACACCATCATTCGAGGATGCTCCAACCTTGCGGGGGCAGAGCTTTGGTTATAACAGTTGTCGTTTAAATGTTAACGTGAAAATAGTAATAATAATGTTTGAAGTGGTGCATTATAATATTAAAATATCCGACGATTGCATGAATCAAGCAGATGTCCATCAATTGCTTTTTGACACTTTGGAAAAAGATTAGTGCATCGTGATGCTATGAACCAGCTCGGCACTGGTACAATCAGTTGATCTTACAAGCGTCAAATACAATGGAGTTTTGTTTTAAAAAAGGCTGGTCATAATTATCTGGCTACTGATGCGTTGGTGCAACAAGAAAATAACGTAGAACATAATCTTATATGAACAGCTAGGATCAATCTAGTATATCTTCTTGACTTTCTCATATGAAATTAGAAATATAATTCCAGTACATATTGGAAATATTGGTCTGAAACATGACATCCGGACTACTCTTTGTAACCATTGCAAACCATTCACAGAAAGACAACAACATCAATCTACAATAGGACATTTCCAATATAATTATTGTTTTTCATTGTTTCAACGTTTCCTATCAAATTAGTTGTACTGCCAGGGAGCAAATGGGATTGACGAGAATATTTCAATGGAAGGTGACAGATATTACCAAAATGGTGTCAAAATCAGACTCTGGACTTACGTAGAAATAGTTTATATAGTAAGATTGAAACATCAATTTTGCATAAATCATACGTGAATGATAACTGAAATTGTATGTTTAAAGAAGTTACTAAATAAATGAATACTGATACCTGTTCCTGTTTTCCCGATTCTATTGCACGGTGCGGATCTCCTCTTTCATTGGCACCTTTGCTCCACATTGGAGTCCATATGTTACCGGGTGAAAAACTGAAAATGATCGACACAATACACAATAATCGCTACAAACAAAAACGTCTGTATCGTCTAGCTAGTAAAGAAAAACACCCACCCTGGACAATTTGTTGAGTATTTCTAATTAGAACTCTAAAATAGAGAGCCGTTGATAAGGCGAGCAGTGACATGGAAGCAGATATGTACAGCAAGCTACATAAGGATGAGAATAGTAAGGACGTGAAGGGTGGGACGGTGATCAAGGATAGAAATGGGAAGTTAGTGACAGAACAAGAAGAAGTGTTGAAGGTCTGGGAAAACTACTCTTCACGGAGCTTCTGAATCAGGAAGGAAATAGCAATGACATGGAATTACCATCGTATATAGAGGGTAAAGTGGAGTTGGCCGATATTACTGATACAGAGATGCAAACTGGGTCAAAGGGGATGACGAAGGGGAGAGCACCTGGTATCGATGAGATGCGTGTCGAGATGGTTGTGGTGGACAGGGCAAATTGTCCCAATATGGAAGAGGAAGGGAGATGTGCAATTTCTGGGAAATACAGAGGCATCACACTTCTAAGTCACATCATGAAGCTGCTGGAGAGGATCCTGGATGGGAGGATTCGAAAGAGAGTAGAACAAGAATTAGTTGAAGAAGAACAGGGATTCAGAAAGGGTAGAGGGACGACGGGTGCGATGTTTGTATTGAGACAGCTGGTGGAGAAGAGGTTGGAGATGCAAGGGAGAATGGCCGTGGACCTGGAGAAGGCGTGCGACACAGTCCCAGGAGAGATGGTGATGGCAACAGTGAGATGGCTGGGAGTGCCAGAAGCAGAAGCCTGGATGGTGGGTGGGAGCAATGTATGAAAGAATAACAGGAAGAGTTGTGGCTAGATGTCGGAAGAGTTTCCCAGTTAACATCGGATTGAGGCAAGGAAGTGCCCTAAGCCCATTACTATTTATCACGGTGATGGAACTAATCAGCAGGAAGATCAGCACGAAGGATGTTCTCAGAAAGATTATGTATGCAGACGATCTAGCCATAGCAGCAGAAAGCAAACAAGAGTTACCAGAACTGGTAATTGAACAGGGTGTTCAAGAAAAACGAACTAAGAAAAAGCCTGGAGAAGACAGAAGTGATGTGGGTTGGACAACAGAGAGAGAGGAATTGGACATCAGGTTGGATGGAAAGAAAATTAAGCAAGTGGACGGCTTTGTGTACCTTGGAGGAATGGTAACGCCAGATGGGCGTTCAGATGTGTAGGCGTTCAGATGTGGAGAACGCCGAATACAAGCAGGAGCGAATGCTTGGAGAATAACAAGAACAAAGACGGTAGACAGAAGAAGCACGAACGACCTGTGAAAAGAGGTTGGAATGCAAAGCAGTGTAACAGGAGGATTATTGAGAAGTCGGATGAGATGGGCAGGTCGCACGCCACTTTGCAAGGATGAATGCCGGAAAAGTAGCGAAGAGAACAGAGGCGGAACAACATAAAGGACACAGAAAAGAGGAAGGCCGCAGCTGGGATGGGAGGACTGCATGAGGAGGGACATGACAAGATCAGGGGAGGATGAAAGAAGGAGAGAGGGAGCGATGGACAGAAAACTATGGAAACAAAAGACACAGCGAATGGTTCAGCTATACTGTACCTGACCCTCACCCATGTACTGCAAGGATCAAGGAGGAGAGCAACAATTTGTTGAAATAACTGGGGCATAATGTGGAGTCGATATCATGCTGATGTTTGTTCAGAGCGTTTGGTAACAGCTAATGCAACGCCGGTATATGTGTTTTGTAGATTATACCCATTGGCAAGACTGCATATCTGATTTTGTTTTCGTAATGAATTACGTTCCAAGTTTCCATATTTCCATCACGTGACATCAATGTTGTTCATCATCTTATTGAAAATTATTGTTTGAGCTATCGATTGGTAATATTGTTATCAGAAGTTTAGGCTTTTCGTGAACGTGTGAAGGCCGTAGCAATGTGTGTATTAACAACAACAACAATGTAACCTAAAAATACTACACAACTACAAGTCTTCATTTGCTGTGGGTGTGAGGATGAAATGAGGACAGACAAAGGGAGAGGACGGAAAAGGGAGTGTGTGTGACGCTGAATAACGAGGGAGACTACTAACCAGTTTACTCGAACTCCGTGTTCAGCTTCATCTATCGCCAAGGCTCGGGTCATTGCAACTACAGCTCCCTGAAATGTATCGACACGTTTGTAGCCAGTGCAAACGGCAGACAACCCTGCTGTATGCGCCAAACGCACACTCCTTTTGATATAAGCCAGAGAGAGTGTCTGTAAGCGCCCCGATCACGAAAGGCTTCCCTATCCCAATCGCGCCACGCGCTCGGTTCGATTGTTCAATAATCCAATCGAGCGCGTAGCGCGATCGGGATAGTGATGTGTTTAGAGATCGGGTGCGTTTGCAGACACGCAATAGTATAAACGCCAGCCTTGTTTCATACACACGCCTATTGTTATGCGTAAGCCGTTATACGAACAACCCTTCTGCATACGTCAGCCGTTACAGGCAATTATTATTGCATATATTAGCCGTTACACTAAACGCTATTATAAACGTAAGCTGTTACACGCACACACACAGTGGTCAGCAGCATTGGCTGGCAGAATCTTAAAACTAGAGCAAAGTCGAATTTTATTGAAACCAACCTTAGTTGCAACGTACGTAACGGCATGAAGTTGACCGATCTTAGCAACAAGACTTGCATTGAAGATGATGTTTCCTTTCGACTTCCTCAGGTACGGCAGAGCATACTGAAAATGCATTCGAATACAAACAAACTAAAAAAATGAATTGATGTGAGGGATTTGAAAAATAACATGAAACTTTTTCTGTGCAGTCGGACAGTAACTATACTTTGTAATCAGAAGCGCCGCCTAGTGTGCGAGCGCATTCAGCCACGTCACATATAGTACGGTAACACCACATGGCGAATCACCAGCAATTTCCGTTTATTGCATACGTATTCAACGAAGTGAACAGAAGTAATAACGTATATCAAACCGGATACTAGTGTTATATCAAGCATCATCGCAAATCAGGATTTATGGGATCTTCATGTCATAAGAAATGTAATCCCAAGGTGATGACAACTGTATTGTATTCACACAATACGCAAATTGTATTGTATATAGTATGACTATTGTAAGTTAATAAATTGGTTAAGAGTGTATACGTCTACGTTACGCTGGCTGACTCAACAATAGGCCTACACCTGCCGACATTCGTGTGTCGACACTGTTGGTAAGACGTGATTGCCCGTACTGGAGTTGCGTAAACGAATCTATGCTCCACGTGTAGCAACAGCACAAGGAAACGTAAAAGAATGGATCGATGATGAGAAAATCGCCGAAGAAATTATGACAACATTACCTTTGACGTCAAGAAGTGTCCAACCACGTGAAGATCCAACAAGTCTCGAAACTCTCTCGCGCTGAATTCGTCTATTGGCCTACGAGACGGGTCTAAAATAAAGACAATGAGTTTGTGCAAAAGATGTGAAATATGTCAACCGTCCTAAAACTATCGTTGGGCTACGAATAATTCAGTTCCATAAGACAAGCAGACACCAGAACTCACGCCGTGACATAGTGTATAATTATTGTGAAAAACGCAATCCATAAGCGTCGTTATGCTGCTAGTAAAAGAAATTCCTTCGCATAAAGATTGTTTTCATATTAGAAATATAACTACAATTGTTTTCATGTCACAATTAAAACTCACGTATATCAGTTTGCATATGGCATGGGCTGTCGCATCATAAATGTGAATTCGTGAGTAGTGATCAAACCGTGTTTGCTGATACTTATTTGACTAACAAAGTAGGAAGATAAAACAGACTTACGAGTTCCCGCGTTGTTGATCAGGCAGTCAATCGTGCCGTATTTGTCGACGGTTTTGTTAATTAAGTTCTGAAATAGAAAAACACAACATTATATACATATCGTCTCCCTACTATGTCTTCGGTTTTGATAGTTCTGCATCTAATCAGATAATGCACCAATAGGGTAGGGTGGGTTAAAGAAGCCCCCTCGAGGTAAGACGCCCCCTGGGTATTTCAATATTTTGATCGTTTGCTGCCTGTCTCTGGTGGATGAAAACAATGCTGCCACCTAGCATTCATTGCGTCCGAACGCGCAAGAACGCTAAAACAACGGTGAGTAACAAAAAAGTGAATTTGAAGTTTTTAGGCTTGTTTAATGTTAAAATTTTACATACTAGATGTATGATTATGAGACAGAGATTACGTGCGATATCACTTAGTCGTTACTTTATGCATCGTTTATGTCAGTAGTTTCAATTATTACCATGCAAAACGGGCGATAATTAAATGTAATTTAACCATCGGCACATGTCTGCATGAAACCTATTGGGGGCAAGACGCCCCCAACGACGTGGGGCAAGACGCCCCGGGGGGCTTCTTGCCCCTTGAGGGGCGTCTTACCCCACGTTTTTTAATTGTTTGTTTTACACATGCAACATAGGCTAACGTGCAAGGCCTAGCCTTAGAGCAACAATTAAATATTATTTTATTTATAGTATTTGTATATTATGTTTTATATCATTCTATATTACCAATAATGATTGCATTATATTATGATGTAATTGTTATATTAATTGTCCTATTTTATTGTCTGTGTATTTGCAACATGGTATTTATATATATTGCTTTTTTATTCCTGTATATGTTCCATAAATTATGTATAAGCACAGGGCTACAGTGAAAAACTGTATTTTCTGAATGTACTAGCCTACCCTGTATAAATACGTTTAAACAAAATAAAGAAATAAAGAAATATATAAATAAATAGGCATAAATAATAAATACGGCATGTGTTTGAATGCAAATTTGCAATAGGCCTATGACAGATTGAACATCTACTGACTAATATTTTCTTCTGTAGAAGTGGTCCGCACGTACAAGCGCAAGTCGGAACGGGGTGCTTGTGGGGACGATGTGTTGAAGGAGGCACTGGCAGCGCTGGAGGATCAGCCTATGAAGGCTGTCAGTCGTCGTTTTGGCATTCCGACCAGGACGCTGCGAAGACACCGCAACAAGAAAGTCGCCACTGTGGGATCGTTATATCTCGGCCCAAGGCAACCAGTACTATCGGCTGACGTGGAACGCACGCTGCGCGAACACATCGCGTATATGGAGAAGTGCCTGTACGGCTTGACGACCGTGGACGTCAGGCGCCTCGCGTACGATCTCGCGGTGAAGCTGGGGCTTGCGCACACGTCCAACGCCGAAACAAAGATGGCCGGCCGAGACTGGCTTCAGGGCTTCTTCAAGCGCCACCCTGACCTGGCTATTCGGCAGCCTCAGGGTACGAACACCGCAAGGGCTGTCGGTTTCAATTGCCCTAAAGTGCAATTGTCCACTGCTGGCCCGCCACCGTCCACTGTTGGGCCGACACCGCCCACTGCTGGCCCGCCAACGACCGCGTCCGCAAGAGTGTCGACCGTTAAGGAGCTTGTAAAGCAGCTATCTCCGTTGCTAAAGATATCGCGTCCACGTGCAAGATCGCGTATTGCCGAGTGTGCCACTGTTCTGACATCAACGCCGCATAAGAACAAGTTGGCTCTGCAGCAGGCGAAGAAAGAACGCATACCCAAGCTCAAGAAGAAGTCCCTGGCGACAGGAGTGAAGAGACACACGGCAAAGAAAAGGCGCGTGAGCTCCAGTAGCGAGGAGAAAGAATGGCCCTGCATTATCTGCGGAGAGCCATTCAAAGATAGCAGATCACGAGAGGTGTGGGTGCAATGTCAACTTGCAAGAAATGGGCCCACGAAGATTGGACCGCGGGACAGGCCTTTTTCATTGTTGCCTGATGTCGTTTAATATGCTTTAATAAAGTTCGTATTTCTTATTTGAAATTGTTTTTTTACTTGACGATCATAACTGTTAGTGACGTCAGATGAAAGAATGCCTTTGGTGAAACATGGAATAGGTACCCCGCAATCGTGTGCAAGCGCAAAAACCTCAACATTTTTACTGTATGCTTAAATATGCCCATTTTCCCTTAAGGGGGGCTCCATGCCCCACCCTATCCTACTAAGACGAAAATCGTCAGCAATGATTATGCATATATTACATTACACTGTATATGGTCATACATATTTAATAGAAACTGTTTCGACAACATAAACACGTTTTTCCTGCTTCAGATGTTCCCAGACTTGACCTCACCTTAATATCCTCCTCCTGTGAGACGTCACATGGAACGAACATGGCTTCTCCTGGACCCTTCATGTTGAGCTCATCCTCCAGTTCATCGCCGACCTTTTGTTCCTCTGTAAAAAAGAGAGTTACAGTCAGTTTTTTACGTCATAGACGAGATCTACACACATACTGCACATATACTGGCCAGTGTCACGTATTACTCAATACAGTTATTATTAATCTTAATATATACCATAATTTGGTGTTATTAAAAGTGAGCCAGACAGTTCGTCTACCCAGAATTAGTGGGCATAGTAATTTGTAACAGGAAGTCTGCTGCGTTAAACGAGGGGAAAGGGGGACATCATTAAACATCAAAGGGTAGTGTAAGTAACTCAACTCGGCCGTATTGTCAATAAAGCTTGTTTTGAAAGTGGATGTTTTGTTTTCTATGTGAACATGCTCCGGGGTCGTACCTTCATATTGCGGGCGTTGTTAAGGGCTTACTAGAAATAATTTGGCCGACAGTATACCTTCAACGTAGTTAGTATAGTCTTAAGAACATTACATTAATTACTCAATGAAAAACTAGTAACAAACTGCCTCCTTTAAAAAACACATTATAATCACAAAGTAACGTATAATCGCGTTATAACCGTAAACAGCAGTGGTGATCGATCATATTCATGGAACATCAATCTTCGTAACATTTCACTTGCCGATGTAATGGTCAGAAAATATCCCGGGGAATATAGGCCTTTGCGTCATACGCATCCTAGCGCAGTGAACATTCGGTACTGCGTCATGAGCAATCATTATTTGAATGGTATCTTATAAATTTTACGATTAAATTTTGATTTCGATTTGAGTGAACAACTTGATCTGACCCTTGTTATGCCAGGAGTAGCCCCCGAGGTTTATTTTTTGTGTTTTTATTATTCTTTGTATTTTCCCCAGCAAATAATTGCACAAGCTGTTACATTCATGTTTTACTAGTTGTGTTCATTAAACAAACATATCCCCATTTCCTCGACACCCTGACGCAGTCTATATACGCTTCACACACGCACGCACACACACCACCACCACCACCACCAGCATCACACAAACATGTGAATGATCTATTTCATCATCCTATGTAATAAACACCAGGCAATAAGTTATCCTCTACTTAAATAAGTAGAAAATAACTTATGTGTTTATTACACAGAATGATGAAATAGATCATTCACATGTTTGGGTCGAGTCTGTCACACTTATGAATCTGTGTGTCCAGCAAACCATTCTACAATGATGATAACTCTCTTGTTTTGCTTGTAGGGGTGTATTGTGATGGTCCTGACCAAACAAAATATAAATTGTGTCTTACTGAGTAAAACATATATTCAATCTTTTTCAATCAGACCCCCATTTCCATTGTAACAAACAAAATGTCCACCATTTTGACAGAAAATATTAAGCTCAATGCAACAATCGAAAACTTATTTGGATAGCATGATTACTCCCACAGATATATTTTATTAGACACGGGAGTTTGACAAAAATGTTTTCGGGAACATGGCCGTCATACATTGCATGATTACTTGCTACCGATACGTTTGATCCATGAATAAAATACTAATTTAAAGGAATGTACTTGTTATAAAGGTAAACTGTATTGAGAGTAAACCTACAAACCAGATAATCTGGAAAACTTGTTGTTGTATTTTTTGTTAAAAACCATTTAACCTGGGATGTTTACCATATGAAAGTTTCCTGCCCTTGTACCTATTCTAAATTAGAATAGTTTTCACAACAAAACATGTTAACATATTGGTCATATATATATATATATATATATATATATATTAACTGTAAATAAAATGAAATAATACATCAAACTGATTATGTTGGCACTTGTGTCGCTTATGTCAACATAGGGGGACTTAATTTTTTGCCAGTTGTCCACTAAAAATGTCTATGACTTATAATAACGCTTGTTAAATGTCTTATTCTAGAATGTAGATATCAACTGAGGAAGAGTTCTGTGGCAAAAAGATATATGTGATGCTTATGTGATGCTTAGTCCTTTTTAAATAGACTATAGTATAGTTACCGTCAAAAACTATCTATGTACCATATACATGACTATGAATGCACATTATTTGTGGGATGAATTTTCATTGTACATCCAAAGCAGTCCTGGGATGTTCAGTGCACCTATTTGAACAAACTGTGATTTCATGTTGAGCAATTCTGTCTGTATATTCTGCACTACACTGAGCAAATAATGGAGCCATTGTCAGACCTGTAAACCCATTGTGATAACATGCTGTTTGAAGATGAGCTCCCCAGTGTAACGAGCACATGGTAGAACCATTGTATGACCTAACACCATTATCACAACAAGTTGTTAGAAGATATGCTCCCTACTGTAATGAACAGAGGTGTCGGTGACACGGTCATTCTGCCAACTTCTTTTGACAACACAATATGCGGCACAGTGAAGCTAGTTTTACTGCAAACTAAATTAATCATAATTCATTTTTTAAATGCGTAACTAAACATTTGTATTTGACTGTTATCCTGGAATATGGTTTCCACATTTGCATAAAATTAAATATCTGCACTTTTAAACGGAGTTATAAATTACGGTTGACAAATCTTGAAGACTTACCTTGTTTAGCACAGAATACAACCTTGGCGCCGTTTTCAACTGCAACAATAAAGTGAAACATTCCAAGTTAGAGAGTGGTTGAGAGTTTTTACTACTCCAGTTGACATCAATAGTAGGTAACACTGGTGTCGTGTTATGTCAGTATAGTTATTTATAAAAAGTCACGGGCAGTATGATTTTTAACACACACACACACACACACACACACACACACACACACACACACACACACACACACACACACACACACACACACACACACACACACACACACACACACATGCACACACACACGCACACAAATATCAGTCTTGTATAGTGTTGCGCTGCACAAACTGTTCATTGTCTCTTATCCCGCGGACAGAAAGGGCATATTGATCTAATTCGGTCTATCGCACTATTCAAGTGTGCGTTGTGCAAATATTTAAAAACAACGATGCGTATGGTCTAAATAGTTTTCAATTACTCCATCCTAAATTTAGCCTATTGAGAGTATCGTACTCGTGCTTTGTCTGAGATGGAAACGGTACATACCGAAGACCCGCACACAACCCTCGCCGATGCCGCTGGTTCCTCCCGTCAGGAGGACGACTTTGTCGGCATAACGCTGTTGTCCAACAGAATACATCGTCTCATACAACCCAACTGACTTAACTCCGCGGCTCCTGTTGTCTTTAGCGAGGCCATTAGCTCGACTCAACCCACTTTCTCTGAATGGGTCGCCGTTCTTCATGAAAACGTAACTGTCATCACGTCTCAAGGAGAAAGTTGTAAATAAGATATCATACGTCAGTACTATCGTTTTCATAACTACAATGCACAATTGCATATATTATCTGGTGCCTGTTCAATCAAATATACTTGACTTAAAGATGCTCGCACCCCTTAAATCTCAAATTGACTCTTCTGTTACCTTGACCAATTAACCCCGCCGAGGACGTCCTAAATTCGGCCAAACACGGTTGTGTGTAGTGCATAGATAGGTCAACGATATGAAACGTGGAGGTTTGTAAATTTGTAATATCTAGATAGGTGGTCAGTGTGTGTTAGTTTTAATAATAACGATTCCAGTTTCCAGTTGTGGTAGAAATTCACCTGTGACATGATTATGCTATTGCAATCCAATTAATCGCATAGTTAACTAACCGTATATTATGTAACTATTGTCCTGAAAGAGGAACACTCTTTAAATATAATTCAACTTCTGCTTTATTATTTTCTTCAATGAACTGTGATTCAAATTTGAACCTCTATATATATACTGAACCTAGTTTCAAATGTTCTACCAAAGTTGAAAAAAATTCAACACATGGCACTTTTATGTAATGTCGGCACGTCGCCTTTTTAATGATTGTGCGTGTTTCGATCTTGCGGTAGACTCCTATGATTATATAAGCAGCACTTAAAAAGAGGTGGTCTGCTCCGTTGTCAGCCAGGGTGGTAATAATTATTAACAGAATTGGTTGTCTTGAATGTGAGATTTATTCTTATTCTATAAAGTGTACTATTATGTACAATATTGTAAACTGTAAGACTCCAAATTATCTTAAAACGGTAACTCCTGGTATATCTCACAGTTGTGGTACAATATTAAAACAGTAAACAGTAAGTATCAGGTACTAATGCCTATCTTTCATGTTGTAAATATGTTCGTTTTAAATTGTATATCATATCACATTCCCATAACTTGGTTAAGTGTTGTGACATCATAATTTTGGAGTATAATTACCACCCAAAATCATATATCTATATAACTAACATAACATCTTAACATCAACAAAATGCTCCCCCTGGGTGCTGATACCACAACTCCACCATTACATTTCAGTATTATATTCCATCAGTGTACCTGCTCACTCACTTTTATATACGTAACTTATTATACTGTTGACCTATGTTATGCGTGTTTTATGGCTTTATCATAATGTATGCATGTCACCACTACCAAAACAGTTGTAACTGAATGTAGTGTGTAAATCAATATCTTGTATCTTACGGTTACACCAAGCGCCGCATGACATGTTGTCAATCGAGTTGTTTATAATCTGAACCATTT
The DNA here is from genome assembly GCA_020002185.1 of Paraescarpia echinospica. Classification (NCBI taxonomy): domain Eukaryota; kingdom Metazoa; phylum Annelida; class Polychaeta; order Sabellida; family Siboglinidae; genus Paraescarpia; species Paraescarpia echinospica. The sequence goes on from CM034536.1 coordinate 31,647,815, forward strand.
GCTTGTATTTTGCGGAAGACAGGATTTGATATTGCGAACACTGTTTCGGGGTTATTAAACGCAATTTGGCGGGCAGAATAACTGCATATATGTGGAATATACTCGGGAATCCTTTCCACTAGAATGGAAAGAAGCAAACATTACACCATTATTTAAAAAGGATCGAGGAGCAAGACAGAGAATTACAGACCAGTGAGCTGAACACCAGTTTTATGCAAATTATTAGAAACGCTTATTAGAGACTACATGGTGGAATTCCTTATAAAACACAAATTAATAAATTAATCTCAACATGGGTTCCTAAAAGATAGGTCTTGTCTAACCAATATCTTATGTTTTTAGACGATACTACAAAGTGGGTAGATGATGGGTCACCAGTGGATGTTGTCTACTTAGATTTTCAGAAAGCATTTGCTAACGTGCCACATCATAAATTGTTACTTAAACTAAACGCCCGTGGTATAGGGGATGGTGTGATCAGTTGGATACAAACATGGTTGACAGACAGAAGACAGAGAGTGTAGTAGAGGGGGATATTTCAAACTGCAAACCAGTTTTGATTGGAGTGCCACAGGGGTCGGTGTTGGGACCTATATTATTGTTTATATGTATAAACGATTTTGGTGATGATGTATCAAGCAAAGTACTGAAATTCGCACATGATACAAACGTGCTCAGAACAGTTAAAACAGATGCAGATAAACACATTTTACAGGATGATCTAGCCAAATTGGTCAAATGGTCCGAAAAATGGCAAATGTTATTACATTTTGGGAAGTGTAAATGGGAACAAAGAATACATAATGGGGGATACTATATTAGGTAAAGCTGTAAAAGAAAAGGACTTGGGAGTAACAGTTAGTGCTGACATGAAAGTTTCAGAGCAATGTCGAATTGCTGCTTCAAAGGGTAGCCAAATACTAATTCTAATTGGGAGAAATATCACATATAAGGAGAACCAGCTAATTGTACCACTGTACAACGCAATAGTTAGGCCACATTTGGAATATTGCATACACGCATGGAGGCCATATCGTAAGAAGGAAATAGGTAAGCTAGAAAGAGTGCAACGAAGAGCAACTAAGCTGTTTACTGAACTGAAAGATCTTGGTTATGAAAGACGCCTATTAGAATGTGGGTTGACTAGAGACTAGGAGACTAAGAGGAGACCAAATCGAAGTTTTTAAAGATATTGAATGGTTATGATGTGTGTGTGTGTGTGTGTGTGTGTGTGTGTGTGTGTGTGTGTGTGTGTGTGTGTGTGTGTGTGTGTGTGTGTGTGTGTGTGTGTGTGTGTGTGTGTGTGTGTAAATATATATAATATAATAGCATTGTTCACTAATGGCCACGCTATGTAACGGTATGAGAGCGGCATGAATTGCAAAGCTATAGCTGTACAAAAATGAGTGTCAATTTGGCTCTTTGCGAATGTGCTCGTATCAGTGTTGACACTACCTCGACACAAATAGCACCGTTTCCGGATAGATTAGCCGTCTAGTTTGTGTACCAAATGAGCGGCTGGCCCTGGTGCAGCGTTGGTTCGACGTATGATACTTCGAAGAAAGCTACGTGATCGTTACAGTGCCCCTGGGAGGAGAGTTTCACCAGTGTTGGCAAGGTCACGGTTTGGGAACACATTTTCCTTACGTTTATAACTAGTTAAAAATAATTAATATATTATATATATTATATATATAATATATATACATGCATATATATAATATGTATATATATATATATTATATATTTAATTTATATATAATATACATTTATTATATTATATAAATATTAATATAATTATATACAATATCATATATAATATTGTATATTTATATATACATTAATGTGTATATATGTATAATATATATATATAATATACATTGATATATATATATATATATATATATAATATGTTATACACACGCACGCGCACACGCGCACACGCGCAAACGCAAACGCGCAAATGATCTTTGATCATGCATATGTGTGTTCATCATCTTCTAGTATGTGTCTGGGATAATAAGCGATATGAATTACTTTATTTTCTTTATATATATTGTTCATTTAAAATGCATATCGTATGGTTATTCGTTTATTTTCGATCAGAATAAAATTCATGAAAATTTTAGTTTTTGTTATAGGACAAATTCTTTTGAAGAATGGTAGCCAACGACTTCATGCACCAACATATATTACAATGATGTTTATTGGTCAGACTGTTCCCAAATGGTTTCGTATTCGTATTTACTGAAAAACACCAAAGTGCTGCTCTTCTGTGAGAATCGACCATATAATATATATTTATATACATACATACATATACATATATATATATATATATATATATATATATATACATATATATATATATACATGTATATATATATGTATGTATATATATATATATACATATATATACATGTTTTATTGACAGCTGGCACGCCTACAGCAGACCAAGCATTGAAAAAAAAATTCACCGCGCGAATTTGAATACCTAGTAAAATGTTACATCCACATAATGCACGATGTGACATTATAACACTTGTTACAATTGTTCTCAGCTTCTGAATCGAAAGGAATACGGGAAATCAATATAATGAGCTGGCATGGTTATTATACATATCGAGAAAAAACATCCGTTGCGTCACAATAGGGCCAAGATCAAAACACCCGATGATGTAGTTAGAAGGACACATGTTGCTGATGGAGACATACCGACTGCCAAAGAGAGCAGGGGCAACGACAACATCGAAGCCGCAGGGAAAAGGTCAGATTACGTTTAAGGAGGACAGGCTGCGGAATAGACCTGTCTTTTCGCCAATTTATTTATCACAATCCCAAAACTTTCCGAAAATGTTGGCATGGGTGCAATTCCAATAAATCACGAGGGAACAAATTGGTTGGTTACGTGGGTGCCTTGGAGAAAGGCGGCCATCTTGTTTGTAGTACCGTTTTAGTACCTATTCGTCAATATAAATTTTATATCAATAATATTCTATATATAATAATAACTAACGCTATATTGGTATAGTAGAGACATATATATGCAACGTGTCAAGGGGAATTTTTGATGATTTATAACTTTTTTTGTTATATATTAAAAATTTTAACAATAATTAATTTAGTTTTCAATATTTTTTAGATTCAAACAGAAACCCTAAAAACTGTGACACATATGCAATTTTCCTTCTGACACGTTGTAACAACTAACATATATAGCGTCTCAGCGAACAAAAAGTTAAAAATAGTTAATGGTTGTGGGTCAAATATTATGTGGCATCTTTATGAAAGTGAACAAAACAAACGTAGAGAAAAACGCAATTGAAATCTCTTGTCCGTCTAAACACAGGACATTCCCATTTCAAATCATTCTGTTCAAGAATACATAAGCAAAATGTCACACAAACATAAGGTGTTCATGAGCGCGATATATAGAGTTTTAGTATGTGCCAGCACCACAGGTGACGCCACCATCATACTCACTAATGTGCTATCGCATGATAACAAAATCACCATACACCAATTTGCTTACCGTACACCAAAACTTTCAGAAAATGACAATATGTTTGTAAATCCAATAAATCATGTGATGTGGAATATAATAATTGTAATAATAAACAAACATGCATGCAACATTTCTGATATTTATTAATTATTTAAGTAAATATATATATACAGGCCTACCCCTTGAAAATCTGTCACGTATGCACATTTCCTTAGGGCTGACCCGTTGTGGGAACTGACATAGATATGATTGTGAATAAATTTATAAACAACAATGATTATGGGTCAATAAATGGGGTGAGTTTTATTAATGTGAAAAATACCAAACAAATAGAATACAAAATTATATAAATTTCATGCACAATCAACTACAACATTGATAAATGTGCAGCCCTGGACTCTCAGGTTCAGCCTCATCCACAGAGTCAGTGTCGCTATCAGCACCAATACTAGCAATAGATGACGCTTCGGCACTGTCAGTGTTGTCCGATGTGTTGTTGGATTTTTTTCGCCGCTGTAACTTCAGCTTCTTCGCTGACTCGGCTGTGAACTCATGCCATCCGAACAAACACGGGGGGAGTGCTATTAAAAATATATTTTTTACGTCGCGCCGCTACTGTCAATTTACCTTCTCCGGCTTTTCTCCGCTGTCTCCGCTGAAATTATGACATCCGAAGACGGGGGTAGGGGTGAGGAGGGTGAGGGGAGGTGAGGGGGGAGTGCTGTCGAAAAACATTTCGCAACCACGCCGCCTATTACTGGGGGGGGGGACAAAAACAATACGTCGACCCTCCAATTGCACACACCTTTCACAGTCGACAAAAATACACATTAATCGTCTCAACAAATTTACATTTCCACCCGCCATCGACGCTCGCCACAAAAACAAACATTCACGCTCATATTTAATGGGGGGGGGGGCAGAACTATGTCTCCCCATATAAATTCCAGCTGCCCCCCCCCGTTCCCGCCTCGTGCGTAAGTTCGATTTATCAGACGTCTACCACACAAATAATGTTTCCCGGAATTCACGCGCTTTTCGGATTGTGACGCCGAAACCGCTACGTCGTATATAATTAATTGTGACGTTGGAAACCATCACTTCAGGCTTTGGTTATGTCGATTGTTTGCAAAACAAACAACATCTCAGTAAGAGAGGTAATCATATAAACCATTTTATTTACGTATAGATTAACAAATCTGCATTTTATTTAATTGGATTTAAAAAAAAATAGAGTTTTGTAAAGAAATACGCAGAAAACGAAATTTCACAAAAAATTACAAAAATTCACTATTTCCGTAGCCTGTGGCCCCTTAAGACAGGAATAGATAGGCGGTGATTGGTGAAACATGGAGGGAGAAAAAGGGATACGGATTACTGGCGACAAAATCATCTACGTGAAACATGATTGGCTTCGACCTTTTAAAGGAACATTTGAGGGAAAACAAATTTATAGCGCAGTATCCAGTCCTCAGGACTGCTCAAAGCGCTTTACACTTTACTCCTTGACAGACATGTTAAATCGAACACCATCTCGACTTCTCTGAGAAGAAATCAGCCACGCTGCAATTAATGCGCGAAGACTAGTTATCTAGAAGTATATATATATATATACATATAATACTGGTTCTTGGTCTAATATAGTATCTACATATCCAAATTATTTAGGAGAAAATAGAAATACAAGTTTGCGCAGTTTTAGGACGAATATGTCAAAAACGAACCCCCTCAGCGAAACCTGGTTATAGACCTGAACAACACACACAGACAACACTCTAGAGCATCACTCAGCGGCATGCTGGGACTGGCAACTTATGGTGCGTTCCAATGGGCTCGATCGTTTATATCATAAAAACGACTTGGTGAACTGGAAAGTTGACGAGCTCCTCGAGTTTACCACTTGTAAATTTATGCAACTGGGTCAAGTAGGGGTTACGAAGTCGTATTCACGGTATACATGAGGTGATTGGAACGCAGCATAAGTCTACTACAACAAAACGATGGCATTTATTTATATAGTACAAAACGTATGAGACACAGTCCTGTAGAATGGTAGCCAGACCTTAGGACTGCTCAACATGGTATATACTTCACCCACTATCAGACTCGTACATTCAAACACCATAATTGAACTTCTCTGTGAAGTATTCAGTCACGCTACAATTACTGTGCAAAGACTATGTTTATACACATATCTAACACTGTCTATTACCAGGTTTTCGTTTCTTTATAGCTGAATGAAGTGAAGCAACGGGGAGTGGATGAAATTGCCCAAGCTTCGAAAAGGCAGTAAGGTGATTCGAACCCGGATTCTCTTAATTGAGAACCCGATGCTGTAACCACTACGCCAAAGCATAGATACCTCAGTGTTTGTTTGTGTGCCTGTTGTTACCAATACACTACTGTCTTTTTTGGCCGATCCGAACGAAACTTTGCATCGTTATCCAGGGGGAACATAACTACGGGCTGGCTGGACGTGGATTCCCTATATTAACCCCACCGTGATTATTGACGTATCCATTACATGACCTATTACTTAGCTAAATATAGGTCAAACCATCAAAAATGTATACACGTGGAGAGAACGGACATTCCATCGTATAATTTGTTGAAATTGTGGACGCGAATGTTTTCCTTTATGACAAAAACGTGAGGCAAAGTTTTAAAAGCGGTAACTGTATGCAGGAATGTTTGATCTAGCAGATGTCATGTCGCATTAGGCAACGCTTGACGGGGTCAAACTCCTTCTGTAAGATAAAAAAAGTAACTTATGTTATATTTTCACTATTTTTCAAATTTTCATCGTACTGTTGCAAAGTTTAGGGAAATAGGTATAAAATATATTTACGGCGTTTATATATTACAAAACGGCAGACTAATTTGTAAAATGAATTCATTGAAGAGAAACAAAAGGCAGTTGTTTAGGAGTGAGATGTGACAATGCTAGTTCGACTACAAGCGTCACTTCCGGCAACGTCACGTAACGCTCAAGCCTTTTTAAAGGCGCTGACGATGCGTACGGAATCATTCTCCAAACAGCGTCTCGTTTCCGGTCACGAGCTCCTTCCAACTTCACTCTTGAAGGAAGCTCCCGACCGGTCCGGTCTCGTAGGCTAGTCTACGTCAATTATATAAATCTCCACCCACGCCCGCGTAGCTAGTTTGACATTAATGATACTTACGTGGAACACGTTTGAGCCCACTTGACTATCAACGAGCATCTAGCTAGAGTGATCTTCAATTGCACTTTAGTTGTGCTTATTCCACTTCACTTTTGTTTTCCTTTTTGCACTCCGTTACCTAAGCAGCTATTCTATGTATTTTATTAAAAAATAAAGTTGCTTATATTTGCTCTAGTTGTTTCAAAGTAAACTATTTATGCTCTATTCAAGCTGTGTATACTTGGTATAGTCAAGAAATGAACATCAGCCTTAGGATCATCATGGCAGTTTGGTAACGGAGTGGAGATTTTATTTTTGGCTTACATATCCAATAGTTATTTCTTTGCAAGAGAGAGATTAAGCTCGGCTAGATATTTATTTATATTCCACAGGGATCAAAGTTGCATGTTCTTCCCAATTTGAGTTGACTGCTTCATCTAATTTTTCCATCAACCTTCATTCAAAAACTGTCACGTAATTTGACTTTGTCCCATTTAAGTATAATACAATAATTACTATGAAACACTATCAGTAACCAGTGGCGTAAATATTACGGCATATCTACCTTTAATGGACAAATGGTGGTGAGAAATGCAAATAGCTCTTGTTTCTAGGTGACATCGCGATGGAAGTATATACAGTTTATTGGAAATACCGGACTGTTGCCCCACGTTACCTTAGTCCGAGTCTCGTTACCACGCTACTCTCTTGTGGATTATTTGATGCTGCTGGGGAGGTACGTGTCCCAGACAATCTCAATACTGTTGGAGTTAACTACGTGCTTCATCGTGTGAGGAATAACAACAGTGTCTGCACTCATCAAACGTGTTGATGTTTGTTTATGCAGAGGAGATGGGAAGGACGGAGGGTACGGATGAGTTTCTTGTCTAAAAAATGCACACTTGTAATAGGCTATGGGCTAGATATGCCCCTCGTGCACCCCCACAACTCTAACAACCCATGTACTTATAATAAGTCAAATTGAAGGTTTTCATCTGCTGATCATTATGATAACATTCTATAGATATTTACTATTATGGCATGTGCCCTAATTAGCATAGAATAACTATACCCTATTTTCATTCATGACCGCGTAGATGATATCATTTTTTTGTCAAATATATCAATTTCCCTTGATCCCGTGGCCTTTTTAAGATCAATATAATAATGCATAACACTTTGCAGCATCATATCTTTCATTTGCTACCAGAATTGTCTTTCTGTCATTACAAATGGATTAGATATGATGCTTCAAAGATAACCGTAGTTATTTTTACATTTTAAACAATCCATTGCTGATAGAGTACAGTGTGTAATCATAAAAAATGCCCTGCGTTACGTCTCTTGATCCGCGACACGACGGTTATCTTTGAAGCATCAAACTTCACAGATATCGATAAGTTAAAATTTTATTTAAGTGGCTTCCATTGGGAATGCTACAAACGTTTCACCATGAATATGGACAGGCTGAAGTCCACCTCATCACAACCATCTGAAAACAACAATATTATAGTCATTTCTTCATTACATTTTAAACAATCCATTGCTGATTGAGTACAGTGTGTAATCACTAAAAATACCCTGCGATACGTCTCTTGGTCCGCGACACTACGGTTATCTTTGAAGCATCATATCTAATCCATTTGTAATAACAGAAAGACAATTCTGGTAGCAAATGAAAGATATGATGCTGCTGAATGTTATGCATTATTATTTTGATCTTAAAGAGGCCATGGGATCAAGGGAAATTGATATATTTGACAAAAATAATGATATCATCTACGCGGTCACGAATGAGAATAGGGTATAGTTATTCTATGCTAATTAGGGCACATGCCATAATAGTAAATATCTATAGAATGTTATTATAATGATCAGCAGATGAATTTGACTTATTATAAGTACATATTGAGACACATATGACTATACAATGACGATTGTGGTGTGAGTGATTAAATACCACGCGACATTGACGACAAATACGATATTTCAGGGTACCATTCAAGATAGGTTGGAAATGGGTAGTGAGACCCAATTTTTTTACTATTACCACTTGAAATTATCTTCAAGGGACCCCAAAGCTTACAAAACATGGGTTGGTAGAGTTGTGAGGGGTGCTCGAGGGGCATATCTGGCTCATGGCCTATAAAGGTTCTTTGCTGCAAGACGATGTATAACCGAGAGAAGAGGGGCAATCAATTCATCAGCATTGACATTTTTCCCGCCTGCTTGTTTTTGGACTGTGGCGTAGGACATTTGCAGAGGGCGAGTGAGCTCTTCTTTAATGGGACATGGGATGGAATGCGTTATATCAACGGTCACCGATTTATCATTTTTGTCGTACTAATGTTTGCCCAGTGCTTCGATCGCAGGGGCGGTGTTTACCGCAAAGAAGCTTTTCTCGATCGTGATACTGGCTTTCCTCAACTTCGGGAACGTATGCTTTCTCAAACTCTGATAATTCGGGTCCATAGACGCATCCAAAATGTACTGACTTTGATTCAAAAATAAAAGCGTATTGGTCAAAGAAATAGCAAAAATGTGGTGTTTTAGCCGGTTTGTCCCATATCCCATGAAACAAATTCAGTAAAGCGGCATTTATTTCAGTGGGGGTGAACAATGGACCCCCAAATTGATACTGACACCGATCATAAAAGTGAATTGTTATTATTGAAAGAACAAAAAAGTGGTCCTTTAAATTTACTCTGCGTTTCCCTTATCCCTTGAAAAAAATTAACAAAGCGACACATATCGGTTCAATGTGGGGGTGAAAATGTATGGACCCACCTAAAATGTGCTGACGGCAGTAACAAAATTGAAATATCAGTGTTACGGGAAACAGCCAAAAATATTCTACACTTGTCCCGTCTGTAACATGTGTCATGGGAAAGTGTAAACATTGACGATTGAAGATGTCTTCTATTTTTAGTAGATTTAGAGATTTTAGATTTAGAGTCTGACACATGATATATGTCCTAAGCAACCAGCTTGAGAATGATATAGCTCAACGAACGTCTGCAAATAATAATAATTATGTAAAACTAAGTGATATGTTAATTACCATGAAGCGAATAATTAGTTAAACATAGTAACTTTTATATTTAATGGCAAAATCGTTTTAATATCAATTTAGAACATTTGATTGAAATAGTGCTTAAAATTAATGTCCCAGCTTAGGTATTCGTGCAACGGCACACGTAAAAGATTAAAGTTTTGGACTGGAATCTGGATTATTTTTTGAGCATGAAAGGAATTACTTTTCTATTTCCCAGTTTGTGTATTATGTACTTGGATTTCGTTATATTGAAAGACAATTTATTTATTTTCAGCCATTCGTTTAACTTGTTAAATTTTGTATTTAAATAGTGTTCGACATCTGTTTGACATTTTGGATGGTAGTAAATACATGGTGACGTTTCAACAAGTCTCAGAACTTTCCTGCGCTGCGTCTATTGGCCTACGATACCGGTCTAAGATAAATAATTATGGTTGAGCGAATAAATACGAACAAATATTACGGCATCGGCGTGATTAGTGTATAGTGTATGTCTGTGTGTGTTCGTGCGTACCTGCGTTTATTCGTGCGTGCGTGCATGAGAAGAACAGATACATTTATTGAGAGCAACCATGAACATTGATGTAATTGATAATACCGTTGATTGATCAATTAATACGTAAATATGCACTTGCGTGCGAACGAGTGAGTGCGTATGTGTTATCTTCTTACCAAATTTAATGACATTTTCAAGGGGTCATTCATTCTGCAGCCACTTTTAAAAATAAAGTAAATTGTTGTAGAGTGCGGTACCCATTCCTTCGGACTGTTCAAGGCGCGATACATTTCACTATCTGGTAGATCTGTTCAATCGAACACCACCTCGACGACTCTGGGAAGCATTATGTCACACTGTCAATATTACGCGGAGACTATTCATCCACAAATGTCCATTTATGTCTATAAGAAGACACTCATGCATACAGCTTAGTGAACTGGAGCAAAATGTAGTGAGGGCCTGAAACGGCAGCACGACTGATACTCCTACGCTCTAACTTGTTATTGAAGTCAAGACTCAGTCTAAGACATGTAATAAGAAAATAACTGTAGGTATTGTATATCGACTACCTAATACAAACATTACTGCTTTTTCAGAATATGTTATCAATATTATGCAAACTCTCAAGGTTCAAAATAGACAGTGTTACATTATGGGTAATTTCAGCATGAATTTACTTAATTATGGTACTCATGCGGAAACAGTATGTAGTTGCAATGTTTCAACATGTATTTATACCCCTTATCAGTAAGCCTACTAGAATAACAGCAAGTACTGGCACTGCCATAGAATATATATATATATATATATATATATATATAGCAATGATATCATTGGTGCAAATTATCAATTGCATGGAATAATATATACAAATTTATATTTCTGACCACTTATCAATATTTTTACTTATTACACAGACTAATATCACAAAGGTAGATAGGATAATAGTGACCAGAATATATAATGCGCAGACTACTGCTACATTCAAAGAGAATATAGACCAAATATGCTGGGATGGAATTCATGCATGCAGAGATCATCAAGAAAGTTATTCTATCCTTAAAGAAATATTAGTTGCATATAATCATTCATTTCCATTTGCTAAAACAAATATTAGGACAAGAAAACATAAACCATGGATTACTACGGGACTTAGACATTACATTAGAACTAAACACAAATTGTACATGTATTACTTTTAAAAAAACCGACTGTTTTTAATGAAACTAATTATAAAAGAAATCAATTAAATTGTTTTATTACCGTAGCAGACAGGGAACACTATTGACATGAGTTTCATAAGCACGTAGCGTAGCTGATAAAAGAATAATGAATATTCTACAAATTTAGGTCCAGATCTGGCTGATAAGATAGTATGAGAGTCCTGATGACTACCTTTAAGGAGTCTATAGAAATTCATGTATCTGTCGCCAGCAACACCAGATGAGATAAAGGGAATTATTCAGAATTGTAAAAACTCCAATACAGAATGGGATAGCATAAACAGTATTACTGTCAAGCAGTCCTTCTCCAACCTACTTGAACCTTTATGTTACACTGTAAATTTGTCGTTTGAATTCAGTGCTCGAGACAGTTTCAAAGTCATTAACAACAAATTGCCATCATCGACATATTATAGACTAGTGCAATGTCGGACTGCATCTACGCCTGTATGTCAGCTGTTCGAGATTGGATGATCTTGATGAACTAGAACTAAGGCGAATGGCTGACCAGCTAGTTGGTGCACACCTGCCAGAACGACATGGAGAAAACCGATCGACAAACTCGTGCCATTTGCATCTCTGCTGTGCACTGCTAGCTACGTTGACAAAAAATGCCAACAAAGAGCGTGTCTCACCTGCTCATCAAACAGAATTTAGCGCAGGAGATGGTGAACTATTCCTTGTGATCATATCAACTGAGCGCGACAATAATTTTTTCTGAAACATGGCACTTTTCGTCCATAATTCAGGATGGTATTTTGGATGCGCACTAGCTAGGCATCTATATCTCTTGACTCGAGTAACGAATTACTGAATGTTTTGTTAAATAACTGTTAATTTGCTATCAGTTTACTCGATTTTCCGTTATTATTTATTCTAATTGGGTATTTGAGTGGGGCCCCCAGGAGCTCTGGGCTGTGGGGTACATGCCAAGTTGCCCCTGTGGTAGTACGCTAATAAATATACGTGAATTATCGTTGAACTCTCGATAAACCAACGGCTTCCTTGTGTACATATTGTCTTGTCTAAATGGAATTTGTTGTTTCAGATGATCAAAGACCAGTGCTGTGGCGCCACCGTGTGACGCGCACAAAAGAGTCGGGATTTAGCCTCCATTACCTAGACTCCGCAATGAGGCGCCACTTGTTTGTCGCTCCTACAGAGCCTGGTGATTTGTGTGATTCTCACTGACGATAACCATTGCTTACCCCGGATCAGGGTAATAAATGAAATTTACTCTTCTGCTAAATCATCAAATGAATTCAATATAGTCTGCGTAGTCGTAATCACGATGAGTTACTGTTCTGTGTGCTTCGTGGAAGAGTCAACTAGTTGTAGTTAGGTTTTGATTATACATTTTAAAAGATGTCGACGCCACACAATTATGGTTGGCGGGCGCTGATTTCCATGATAGATGTCATGCGCACATTTCCAAGTCGATGTAACGGTAGTGGAAGACAGAGCAACCTTCCCGATACGCCCTGGGAAAGGTTGCCGTGTCTGCCCCCGCGGTGTGTTTCTGCCAGTCTCTTAAAACTTATTTTGCCGAAGACCTTGCTGGTGAGGGACAGCAAAATGATGCCTCTCCAGTTGCTGCAGTTTGACAGGTCTCCTTTCTTGGGCAGTTTGACTATCAGTCCTGTCTTCCATGCTTCTGGTGTCGTTTCAGTTTCCCAGATATTTCTAAAAATATCTCTGTCAGTAACCTTGGTGTCTGTGTTTCTTCTGCCTTCAACATTTCTGCTGTCATTCCATCCACTCCTGCTGTCACTCCATCCACTCCTGCTATCACTCCATCCACTCCTGCTGCCTTACCATTTTCATTCCTATGATTGCTGATTTCACCTTTTCTATAGATGGTGCGTTTATGTTGATGTCCAAATCCTCTACTGCTGCTGGTATTTCTGCTGCGTCAGGGGGTTCTGGCCTGTTCAGAATGGTCTGAAAATGTTCTTTCCACCGTGTAATCTTACCAGCTGTTGTTTTCCTTGTCTTTCACTGGTACATCATTGCTGCTGAACCCTCCATTGAGGGTTTTGGTAATTTTGTACAGAATCTTTTGTACTTGTCTATTGGCCGCTTCCTATGTCTCATCTGCGAGTTTTTCCACGTGCGATTTCTTATCTGTCTTTGCCAATCTTTTTACTTCTCTGTCTAGTTCTGTGTATCTTCCCTTAAGTGAGTTGGTGCTGAACCCTCTCTGATCTGGTTGAATTTATTTTCTGTTTGATTTCTTTCCTTTCCGCAATTTTTTTGCCTGGATCCATTCTTCTTTCTTCTTCTTTTTATATCTTAAGACTTTCTCTCCTGCTTCTCTGGAAGCGTGATTGAAGGTGTCAAAATTCATTTCCTGTTGCTCTCCCAGAACTTGGAAGCAGTTCTTGAGTTTGTTTGAAGACTTGCTTTACCCCAACATCTTTCAGTCTGGCCGAGTCAATTAGTCTTCCCTTTTCCTGCCATCTTCTTGCCTTGCGCTATTTCAGGGTGATGTTTCCTACAAGCAGGATGTGGTCACTAACTGTGTCAGCTCCTCGACGGGCCTTGACATCTTACAGAGAACTTCTCCATTTCCCGTTGATGAGGATGTGGTCGATCTGGCTTTTGGTTGCTCCATCTGGCGATGTTCACGTTGTCTTGTGGATATTCTTATGTTGAACCAGTATCCCTCCAACTATCACGTCATTTTCTTCGCAAAAGTCGCATAGCCGCTCTCCGTTGTCGTTGATATGTCCAAAAGCATGTCTTCCTATCATCCGTTCTCTGTTATTGTCTCCGACTCGGGCATTGAAGTCTCCAATGATCAGCAACATGCCATGAGCTCTTACTTCTTCTGTTGATGCAGTTGTTCGTAAAAACTGTCTTTTTTCTCTTCTTCTGCATCCTCAGTTGGTGTGTAGCCTACGATCACTGTTAGCTTGGTATATCTTGAGTTGAATCTAGCCTCGAGAAGTCTTGGTCCAAGTGGTTTCCATTCAGTCAATGCTTTCTCCATCTTGTTGCTGATAATTAGGGCAACTCCTTGTGTGTACTGGTCATCTGGTCTTCCAGAAAAGAGTATGAAGTGGCCTGATGCTAATTTCTTTTTTCCAACTCCCGTGCATATTGCTTCGCTGATTCCAAGGATGTCTAGTTTGTAATTGTCAAACTTTTTCACCACCTGAGCGAGCTTGCTGGTCTGGTACAGTGTGCGCACATTCCAACATGCTACTCTGGTCCTCCTCCTCGGTTTCAGGGAATCCACCTTCGGGGCGCCAGCTCCCTGCTAGGTTTGGCTGTCACCCGTCATCTGTCCGGTGTTCTGGCATGTTTCATCCCTGTCACCACAAATGGTTTGTCTTCTGGTATTAATTTCCGTAACAATGCGTTTTATGAGGTGGGGTTGTTAGCCCCACGCTCAACCCTCCTTCTTTACCCGGACTTGGGACCGGCAAGAGTTTCGTATAGAAGCTCCAGGCGATGTTTCACAGTCTCGACCTTTCATGGAAGTAAACATTTATATCTAGAAAGAAGTGGTGACGAAGGGTTGAGCTATGTGATTAGAGTGAGTAAATCTTCGTACAACGCAAAACCTACATGATATATTTACCTAATGCAAATGTTTTCCATACACAAACGTATCCACCAAGAAACATCACAATACTAAACATCAGTTCAGTGTCTACATTTACTTCGCACGGTGTCATAGCTTGGCGGCTTTGTTGTAAGTTTTGGGACAGTAGCAATCAAACGTCTGGTGGTGTACACGTAGACCTAGCGCCGTCATATACAGAAATACTGACGTGTGTCACCCTAAAAGACGTGAGATCACTGTCCAAGTATCGTTGGTCATTTCTTCAGTCATCGTGTAGATCTCACTGCACTATACATCTGCATTTGTTCTGATATCGATACTGATGTCCCTCAGTAACAAGATTGAACAAGATTGCCACCAAGAGAATTAACTCTGGATGGCAGGTGGGCAAGAAAGCCCTTTGGCTTATCGAGAGTCCAACTCGTTTATATATGTGTATCCCGCCCTTCTGAGGTATGTGTCGATTTTATTTTTAAACATAGTCACGCCACTAGAACCCACACAATCAGCAGATAATCTGTTCCATTCATTTACAGTCCTTTGTGAAAATGAGAACTTTCTTATATCTAATCTACACTGCACCTTTACTAATGCAACTTCATGTCCTCTAGTCCTTCTATCTTTCTTAACTAAAAAAAAATATATATAACCATTCAATATTTTAAACACGTCTATCTGATCTCCTCTCAGTCTCCTGGTCTCTAGTGTTATTAAACCACATTCTTTTAGGCGTATTTCATAACTGAGATCCCTCAGTTTTGATATCATTTTGGGCGCTCTCCTCTGTGCTATTTCTAGCATATCTATGTCCTTCTTGCAAAATGGCCTCCACGCTTGCATACAATATTCTAAATGAGGCCTGACTATTGTTTTGTACAGCGGTATTATTAGTATACGCTATAATTCGCCTAATTAATCCAAGGATTTAATTGCCCTTTGAAGCTGCAATTCCGCACGCTCTAAAACCTTCATATCAGCACTAATGGCTAACCCTAAGTCCTTTTCTTTTTACAGTAGCACTTAGTACAGTACCCCCCATTGTATATTCTACATCTTCATTCCCATGTCCTGTGTGGAGGCATTTACATTTCCCAAAATTGAACAACATTTGCCACTTTTCAAACCATTTGAACAACTTGTCAAGATCATCTTGTAAATGTTGTCTATCTCCATCACTTTTAATCATTCTAAACACCTTTGGATCATCCGCAAATTTCAACACCGTGCTTGTTATATCATCGTCCAAATCGTTGATATATATTAAGAATAACATAAGTCCCAGTTACGATCGTTGTGGTACCCCAATCAATATTGATTTCCAGTTTGAAGCCTCCCAATCATCTACTACGCGTTGTCTTCTGTCAATCAGCCATTTGAGCGACTTCGTTGTCGATATGCAATTTGGAATATATTAAAACTGTGCCTGTTGTGTGTTGTGTCACTTGAACGAAAATGTATGCGTTGTCAATGTGTACAGCTTTACTCCGCCTATTGGCTATACTACTACACAATGCGGTTTTCAGGATGATGACAGTTGGTGCACATCCCATGCTTCATCTACTGCATCATCCCTCAAGAAAGCCTGTGTGACAAATAAATGAAAATTATTTCAAACGTATGTCATCGTGAAAACTGTAGCATTTCCAGCAAATTTTGTATCGATATAAATGCGGAGTGCTAAGACAGACCCCTATCTAGAGCTACTCTACTTCTACGAAGTGCGTTGGTTGAGTTGAGGTGCCCTGCTGCGCCGCTTTTACAGGCTGAGCCATGGAATTAGCTTGTTCATGGAGCAGAAGGTGCAGCTTTACCGGAATTCCCTGGCATCCACATTGATGTGCTATCTTGCGTTTGTGTCGACATCACGACGCACCTCAATCTGCTGACAAGAACGAGAATGATCTCATCAATGAGATTTTTCAATTCGTCTCCGCTTTCGAGATCACGATGCTACCACGGCAGAGACACAGCTTCGGAACGCCAACAACGTACACGTATCAATACCCCGAGAAAAAAACTCCTGATAGTATGGACATGTGCGTAGTTTTCAGAGTGATAAGACTGAAGCTAGCAGACAGTTTTGGCGATCTCAGGGCTCGCAGTAAGGAGATGCTCTCATTCCCTACCTGCTCCAGATGAAATTCGACGATGCGTCGTTTGTTATGGAGGTGGAGCTCCACAGGCGGTAGTTGACACACTATGTCCCAACGGCTGTGAAGGCGGACGGTAGCTGCAGCAAGAGGACATCCCCCGATCGTCGTGGCTTACCATGCTACCTGGTTACGGACATCTTCCTGTGAAGATTGTGCGGATGCTGCTGGCGCTCCGACATCTTCATATTAAACGACATCACGCGCAGGCTTGTCCCAAGGGTCCACCAAAAAGTCCTGCGACGATGGACGAGTGGCAACGGGGACAGGACTTTCACCTGGGAGGAATGGCTTTGGACCGTCTACTTTGGCGCCGCAGCACCCATCAGGCAACGGCCCAATTCGAGACTGAACTACTACACGAGGCAGAGAAGCGGCAGAAGAGGAAGGAGAGGGAGATGTCTCAACATCTACACGTCTCCCATCCACCCGGAACAACCGACCCCGGCTCACCCTGCAACAAGTTATGCAAATCGAGACTCGGGCTCCTGAGTTACCTCAGGACCCACGACCCACCCCAGGCGGGTGTCATCCTCGTTTCGAGGGACCGTTGATGATGATGATGATGATGATGATGGAGCTCATCGAACTGCAATGCGGCTATGTGACATTCAAAACGACATCAATGGAGTTAGTTGCATGTACTTACTGACGGAACAGTATCTTGGTCTAATCAAACATTTTCGAATTAACATGAAGTTCGTGAAATTAAAAAACGAGGACGCATCTAACCGACGGAATGACACTTAGATGACGAAATGAGTATCGCAGGAACAGGTATGCAGCCAGACGTAGGCGGTTCCAGGAGGGGGTCTGAGGGCACATGCCCCCTGTGCCTTTGTAATTTGGCCGCCCTACACATGTGTTAGTGTCGTGCCCCCCTAGACCTATTAAATGTGCCCCCCCTAGACCTTCGGAAATTGTGAACGTCACCGCGAAAAATTCGACATACAGCGGAAGTAATTCGTGCTGAAGCTCCAGCTCAGCCCACCCAATATGAATTTTGGTTCGGTTATCAGGGTTTTTGGCAAGCCTCAACTGGGGTGCAATTGGATGTTTGGGCCCCCTAGACTACATTCCCTGTTACACTAGTCAATAACCCCATTGAGACCTCCAACAGCACCCTCATGCTCCCAAAAACATCCAACTGCACCTCCATTGAGACCTCGAGCGCACGCACCTATGGTACCCCAACTCTGCTGGCGTATGACCACATGTCCATCCGCCATTACCAACTGAACGAGTGTCCTTGAAAATGACGTTTCGGTGTGAATTTTTTCGAGCACTTTTATATGGGACATGGTTGTACAGTGAATAGTGACTGTACTACTACATTAGAACTTTCACAAGGTAAATATACGCTTTTCACAAACATACGCTAGTCGCTCGCGTAATCACACAGTGGCTATTTTGCAGAACGCACACAAATTTCAAAAATCCGGCAGCAAATTGTGACGAAATTGAGGGGTATCAGGTTTGGGTGGATTTTTCTAAAAAACGAGATACAAAATGTTCACCCATCCAACACAGGAAAGGTAATAATGGCCGCCTATGTAAAATCGGGTGTGGTATCAACCTTATACTAGCCTGAAACGTGTGGCCCGTTGACCTAATCCAATTCATTGATATGGCCCTCCAATCAAAAAGGTTGCCGCCGCCTGACTTAGTGGTAAATAACAATTGAATAGCGTCGATATGGTCTTTTGTTGTTCTATGTGTCTTGTACGTTTTTCTTTGCTATCCACTGCATCGTTAATCCAGAGATGTCCCGTAATCATTTACATTTGCACTGGTTGAAGTACGCAAAAATGGCGCGCAGCGACAGTGACGTCACTTCCTTGGTGTTACACGTCGCCACGCGTCGCCACTAGTTTTCCTCATCATAATGTGCATAGTCCTACTAATATAAGGCAGGAGCGTTGGGAGTGCGTGGGGCATTATGTGAGTGGGTGGTGCCCCTATGTTGGCCTCGAGGATGTGTAGTTGGAAATTTTAGGTGAGCTTCAAGGGTGGTTTAGTGGGAGGTTTTCTTGTGAGCCTGAAAGGGAGAGTGATGGGGGGGGGCAGCGCCTCCATTGGTCAAATCAAGTATTTCGCATAGTTGTATTGTAGGTTTGGCGATAGCCGATGGATCACCTAAAAACAGTACAATGTATAAAAAAAAAAAATGTTGTAGTGCTTAGGCATGGATCCTTTGTTTAGAGAACAGTTGGATTAATTTGGCCAATGTGTTGGCCAGTTCTGGAGCAACTTGTTTCAAAAGTCTAGCTGGGATTGAGTCTGGTGTATTTTTTTTTTCAATGTATAACGTCCGTGTGATTGATGTAAAATGTGTTTGGCAAGAACATTAACTTCTTCATAGATGCGCTGCCCTTTCAACTTCTGCATCCGGAATGGCTGATTTCTTAGCACCGATTTCAGCAACACATTCCCAAATGGTATATCCCATGAGTAGTTTTATCACTTACGCACGTGTCTTTTTCTCGCAAATAACACAAGAGTGTTCGCCGACGATTACTTTCTAAACGGAAATATTCAGAAACATCAGTGCAGAAATTTGTGCGAAAGAAGATCTGAACACGTTATAACACAGGACATCATTAACGACGTAGAAAAACGCAACCATGAAAACTTATTCATTTGTTAGACATCCACTGGTAATATATATCTCGAAATACAGCTGTACTGCTATTCGTCAACAGTCGGCACAGTCAACGAATACGCTGGACTGGACACGTTTGTAGGATGGACAACAGACTTCCCAGGTGTGTCTTCTTTGGGGAGCTGCAGGGCGGAGCAGTATATAAAGTGTGTGCGTGTGTATGTGTGTGCGCGCGCGCGTTGTGCGTGTTGTGCGTGTTGTGCGTGTGTGTGTAACAATACGGAGCAGTTTGCCATATTTGCCTTTCTCGGGCATTCCACTTTTGTAACCTAATATATACATATACTTCTACCACGATGCTAATTCAAAGTTCGTGATATCGTGATCTGAGCAGGATCGTTCAGAAAGAGAACATTTACGATCATAATATGGGTTGATCATAATATGAAACCGAGTCATTTATTTGGTCAACAGTACCCCCAACAAAGATATGCCTACGAAGTAAGTCCGTTTTCTACTCGGTTTGCATTTCGGCGCACGCAACGATATAACTGTCGGCGTCGTAGCATCAACAAGCAATCGACTGCATGATGTGTGCATGGTTTGTCGTGAATAAACAAGATGATAAATTGTACTCCTTTGTTTGCTTATTTATTTCATTTTAATGCGCGTTACGCGTGATGGATCAACCAGAGCTGGCCGGTTAGAGCGCGGTCAGCGTCCAAGGCCGGACTACTGAATGGCGAGGTCAACGTAACCACACCAGCGGAAGGCACGGGTGACTCACTAAACACCCCGTCGTAAACACCCGTGTGAGATAACGTGTAATGCTCCTTCCTGGTATACCACTATGAACCGCATAATTATATCATTGTATAGACCTGTAGCGCTCGAAGGCTACTGTTATAGTACTGGGTGCATGTTCGTAGTGTGGTTGGTTTTTGCATAGGGTATTCTGGTATGGGATGGTGTAAATCTTAGCCGAGCTGCACGCGTTTTCGGCGACGGCTGTGCCTGTAACGTTCTTATTGAATAGGCATTATACAAGAGATGCATACATCATTCATCACGGACCTCCGTTTTTAATATTTCATGACAAAGCTTAGCAGTTCTTTGTTTGGTTTGTCATAGGTCTCCTTCTATTTTTTTTTTTAAACCTACAGGACGCTATTTTGGTATCGTTAAATATGCTTCCAGAACCACGTCGCCGTGAATCCCATCAGTGTCGGGATCAATGGGGTCATGGCGGTTGATTTTCAATATTGCCTTAGCCCAAACTCTAAGAACCAAAACAAAAAGGGCCGAAATGTAAAGGTGGATTTGCAGCCTCAATAGATAAAACACCAATTAACCTTTGATTAATACTTATCAAAATATGTAAACTGAAGTTTAGGAGTTAGATCAACATTTTGCAAGCAATGTCTAATTTACTGGAAGACGAGTTAAAGCTCAAACATGCATAGCAAATACTTTATGTTGTTATGCGAGCAGCAGCTGGGACAGATTCGTTAAAACAGTGCCACACGAACTGTAAAGATGTCACTGTTTTTATAATCGTACCAAGGCTCCAAGCGCAGTTTCATATTTGGGCAGGTTTGGTGTGCCTGAAACAATTACTTTGCGCGTTGCTAGTGCCTGGACAACTGCGCGGCTGTGCCACAGAGGTGACAGAACGCGCTGAGCTGGGGAAACAACTGCGATAGCCCCGCGGCCCACTTCACGGATGCTGCCATAACCATAATATTATTCCGAAAGGCCGAGGTAAAAGTGCGAGCGGTGGAGTAAACAAGTACATGCGTAGCGCATCAATAGAAGTAACTGGATCACGCGTCCTCGCGTGAACTCGCCGAATTGCCGAGAGCGGCCGAGAGAGCGAGGACAGCCCGGGCGCCTGTACCGCATAGCTGATGAACAGCTGATCGGGCTGGGTTTCAGAGGTAGTGCGTGCAGGTGTCGCGTTGTTGAGTGGACACTCACTATTTGTAGTATACCTTTGTTATGCATTTCCGAAACGAAAATAGTTGGATATAATCTTGATTATAACACTGTTCTGCGAATAGGGAACGATCACTGAATGCGGTGCTTACCGTCAGCATTAAAGTTAGGAATGTTTACTCGTGACAACTAACAACATCACTAATACTTACTCGTGATTACTCTCTGGCTACACATACACACGGAATTAAAACCACCCCACGATACGCCATCTCGCTGCAACAAAATTGTTCTTCAAATGGTCGGGGACTTCAAACTTTCAAATTATGAACACTGTTTCGCAATTTGGCGGGCAGAATATCTTGAACACAGCCAGTCTAATATTAAGAACAAGAGACTATATAGATAAGTGTTAATAAATGATGAACGGACATCGTAGGCTCTACCTTTAATTCATGGTAAAACGCATCATGAAATATTATATAAATATGGTCTGAACCCTCAAGTATAGGGGAGACCTGGGCTAATTGTCTCAATGTTTTGACACTTTTTATGACAAGTATATTAGGTTATATTATGTGTTAAACGTGCACATGCAATTCAGTATTTGTATTAAATATGTCGTCGTTAAATGGTATTTTTTTACACTTCGATATTTTTGTCTTCTTAACTGATTGTTTGGACAATGTTTCCGCTGTGGACTTCCAACAAACTGCTGCAGAATGTGTTACTTTTACAGTTATAGTTTCGTAAAACGTCTCTGTGACAACGTACCCCTGTATATACAATTAGCACCGGACTTCCTTACTTTTTGATACCCACAAGTCAGATAGTTTGGTTATTTTATCTAAATCTGAATACAGTACCAACAATGTCAGGGAAATTGTGCAAATGTTGGTGTACGCGTCGTATCTCGAATTAAGTTATACAATAACATACAGCTAGACATTGTGTTCCGATTGCATTAGCTATAATAAATGTCTACTTTTATCCAGAAGGGGCCAATGAAACGCCTGATCCAGAATTAAGGCTAAGTAAAATACACCCTACTCCATATAGAAGACACGAAAATAGAATCCAAAAGAAAGTAACGGCCTGGTGGGACCAGGCTGTTCTGTCGCGCGATTAATGTGTCCGTGGTCCCAACTAGTATACATCCGCTTCTAATCGGTAAAGAGTACCTAGACAAATGTAGAGTACATGTTTGGGATGGCATGGGGACAGTTCTGAGTAGATAAACACGGTTGGTTTAATGTTTTCGAGCATTAATGAACTGTGATTTTAAAAAGACGGCAGCATTCAGTCGCAAATCATTTGCGTAAGCACATAATATATAGTGGTCGTTAGGCTGAACGCGTCAACATTGCAGTCTGTCACCGAATTGGGCTAAGTAAAATATGTGGAACGACCGCTATCAGGTGTGGATGTATTGTTGTTGTGGATAAACAAGGTAAGTTCAAAGTTAATATGTGATATGCAGTGAAAGTTAAATAAAATCGTAGAAAACCTTTTTCTAAGGACACTATGGTGGGAAACGTTGCAAACTAATTATTTCATCTTGGTCGATCCGTCCTGTAGGTCCCTGACGACTTTTAAAAAATGTTAACAAATGTTAACCTGCATACATTATTACCTATATGCTTGCTTATTAACACATCCTTTTTAAACATAACATTGGGACTTATTATGCATGTATAGACACACATGGAATATTTAATTGTAATTTAATACCTTTCGCTTACACAAGAAAACAAATTTACAAAGTCACGTCAGCATTATATTAGCCATGTATTAGTTCGTCTGCTCTATTCTCGTGTCGTCATGGTGAGGATAGCTTCAATACAGGGCCTCAATTTTTGTCTTACATCAGCATTGTATTCGGAACAACAAATTTTACCCTGTGAAATTGGAACGTAAGCCAACGTCTTTGTCATAACGCAATGATTCAACTCCCTGAACTTGTCGTCGTAGCATGTTAAGTATTGTGTATTGCGTGCATAAATCTGATGCTAGGCGTGAACCTGGGACAGGTTAGATCACGGCCTGCCAGTGCTTGGGTCGCACGCACTAGCGCTACTGGTGAATTTTGAGTGGTGAACATTGCAACACGAATAACAAGAAACCACAACACAATAGGTACCACACAATTGACCAGAGCTACTATTGTCACAGTAGCCACATGAGTCACCCATGATCGGCCACCAACTCGATGACCTGATGATCACTGCAAGACAAGATCGCCATATTCAATTTAATGAAGAGGTTCTGTGGTGACAGCGACACCGCCAGGAACGTTATCGGGAACACAGTGAACACACTGAATTGAAATACATACCAACACGCGTGGTAGGGCCTACTTTAACCAGTAATTTCACGATGTAAAGGTAAGTTCTTATATAGCGCAGTCATCGGGACTGCTCAAAGCACTTTACACTTTACTCCCTGGCAGACCTGTTCAATCGAACACCATCGCAACTTCTTTTGGAAGCAACCAGCCACGCTGCAATTAATGCGCGAAAACTATTCGTGCACAAATATCCACCATTGTCTATAGGCAGGTACTCATTCATACAGCTGAGTGAACCGGAGCAATGTAGAGTGAACGAACTTGCTCAAAGTTCGATACCGCAGCACAGGATTCGAACCCGGGATCTCTCAGTCGAAAGTCCGAAGACCTAGCCAAGTGCTGCACCACTGCGCTCCATAATTATTATGTGCACAGCGGCAATCCCTGTTCAGTGTTGATAAAATGGATTGCCCATCACCAACCTACCAAATAGTGGGTGTATCTTAATTAATATAAGCCCTAAACAGATAAACGGCTGCATGAACTTATCCATAAAAGAGATATAGTAACACAGTCACACCGGGGTACCGAGCGGATGAAGCACTCAAAATAACGAGGGGGACGCTGGCAGATATATATATATATATATAGCAGACTCAACAAAGCAACGAATTTATTCACCAATATATGACACAATACGTTGCTTCCTCGCCATCTACTTCGGACCAAATCCCGCGTATTGTCTGACCAATACAATAACGTTATTATTATAAAATCTTACTGACATACTCCAAGTAATACATGAAGAAAGAATAAACCACATCGTGACCAGAATGTGGAAGTGGGCTAATCTTATTGCCATTTCTCCATAGTAAGCCCTACCAACTGAGCCTCACTCTACTAGACTTTAGTAGAGGTAGTCAAACCATTGCTTACAGTGTTACACCTTATTATAACGATGAACCCCGAATGAAGAACGCCGTAACCCAACGAAACCTTAGGTCTTAGGTGTTGTTTCTCCATACAGCCCCTTTCTGGGGCTAACCTAGGAGTTTGTGCAGTGCGCATTGCAAAGGGTGCGTGAAACTGAATTTGACAAATAATGTTAACAGAAAAATAAAACAAATAATTATGTAAAACAAGTGCAATAATTTGTGCAGATTAAAAACACAGTCTCTGTCTTTATCTATAGTCTGTCTGGTAAGGTGGGCTGGAGCAACAAGGTGGATGGTACTCAGAACTTGTTGGAATGGGTGTAGTGTGGGTAGGCTTATTGTTTCTGGGGGGAATAGATTCCAAGCTCTTATAACTTTAGGATATAATGAGTATGCATATGTATTTATGAGTGCATGTATTTGTATATATTTGTTTGGATCGCTGTTTCGTGTACGGGATCATGGGACTACAAGATGCTGTGGTAGGGTAATGTTCAGGAGGTTGTGTTTTATTTTGTAGAAGAAGGTAAGTTGGTGTTGTAATCGTCTTCTTTCTAGAGTCTGCCAACCAAGTTTGTTTATCCACAGTTAGAGGCCCAACTACGACAGATGGGCAAATCATGAGCGAACGAGCGTGTGGTGTTTTTTGCTGTAGTTGTATAATTATCATCAGAAACATAGCACAGCGCTTCTTTGACGATTTACTCGAATGTCGCGTGACAACACCGGCGGTTAATTACAATCAATGACTTGGCGCAGTAAAACCAGTCACGGTCGGACTCACGTTCTCAACCGCCGGCCGACCTTGGGCGCTAGGTGCTGACGAAAGCAGAACAGCTCTCACTTCGACTTTCCCATCGGCGTTTGACTACAGTACCCACTGCGTTGTATACTGTTTGGTGACCTCAACAATAATCCAGAAGATACTGGCCGTGTCAACTGTGGATGTTTTCTGATAGCGTCAGCAAGCCTTGTTGTGGGGCAAAGTCCTGCGCAATGCCGTCAGCTTGTGTACGTTGTTGAACCAACCTCAATCCCAGGGTACAGCAAACATATATACTTATACAGTGTATGTCGCACAAGCAAACAGTTTATTATGATGTCATTACCATGTGGTAAAACCAAAGACTATAGAAGGGTAAAACGGCAACAGAGTAGGCCAAGGCAGATCTACTCTAATGCAGGAAATGTACTCCCAATATGCAGTAATAAATTACTAATTTCAATTAGCAGTTACATTTTGGCATATATACGAGTTATGTGTAGTCAATGACGTGTTTAGGACGAATGTGCGTGCGGAAGTGCGGGTGGGGGTGTGGACGTGCGTGTGTGCATGTGTCCTCGTGCGTGTGTGCGCATCTGTGCTATAAATCTGGAAGGCATTTGGCATTTATTCTTGAGATAAGACTCTTACCATAATCTGCCCTAACTTTGAGCCAAATGTGCATGACCATGTCCGCTCACATACGTCAGTGTACTCATTTGTGATTTAATTTCTTAACTAGCGGGACTTTCTGCATAGTTCGAACGGCATGTTCGCATGGTACCCATATTCAAGACAACTGATTCAGCGAACGTCGCGCTAATAATGGCCACCTCTTGCAATTATTGGTAACGGAACAGACAACCTATCTTTAAAGTAGCTGATAAAGACGTGTACTTGTAAGAAGACGAAGCATACATTGACGTCAACAAAATATTCGTAAATTTAATAATAAATTTGTATTCATAGTAATTATATCAAACACAGTTGGTAGAAGGTCGCAGCATGTAACACGTTGGCAGTTATATTTATAAATACACTTGAGGTCATGGACGCTCCCATTAAAGCATTTAGAAACTTTAAAATGTTTCCAGTTTCTTTCTTGGTAGTTCATGTTGTTTTATTTATAAAAAAATTATGACAATTCGAAAAGTTTGGTTGTGTCGTGGCTGACTGAAATTTTATTTGGATACAGTTACAAATGTATCACATATAGGGCCTAAGAACATAATTTTATTGCAGAGTAACTCGGGAGATTCTCTGGAAACACCGCGGGGTTTCTTATTACGAGTCAATTACGATGTCAATAAATTATAAAATGTGAGAAAGAATGAACGGTTTCTTGTGAAAAAATATCAAACAACTGAAACATTACTTTAACGTGTAGGTGCACGAAAGATTCGTCACCCAGGCAACACAAACAAACAATTTTTCTGGGCGGAAAAAAATGCATCATTATTGATTGCAAAACATGTACAACCATTTATAATAACAGAAGACCCATCGAAAGTGTGGAACCTACAATAACTACGCAGAAGCACCCGCGATACCAAACAACAGTCATTAGTATACACCGGTGACGCTTTATACACGCATATACACTGCTTTATGGGGTACTGTAGGAAGACCAAAACCTGAATTCCACAACCGTTCTTCGTTCTAACAGTTATCAGGCTTCTCTGAGGCCACAAGTCAGACAAAAAGCACCGCATCCGTTGACAGTCACAGTAAACACTTGACACTGGGTTGTTGATTGGTATCACGGCGTGTGTGAGGGCAAGGTCAATGCTACCAACTACATTCGAACATTGTCCGCTTAATCCCATTCAGTTCATACGCGTGCCAACACGATTAGCTGCACTAAATTCGTCTTGGAGTAACATTGTCTTCTTATACGGGTTACAATTCTCTGAGAGCGATACAAAGAAAAGAAACGGCGTACACTCAACAACATACAGTCACCGTAAACGAGTACCGTCCATTTACATATATGTGCCAATTTTACCCTGATTTAGTGACGCCCACAAATGTTGATGTTGACAAATTCGGTCACCACACGCCCTGGTATAAATACTAGCGGGGGATCGTTCTGGATCCCGTACACAGACATATCACACCAAGAACAGCATCAGGGACGTCAAGGAAGTCTTACGTGTAACTAGAGGCGTGGTACCAAGATCGTTTCTTGAGGATCACGGTGTAAATTTTAGTGAACGACGCAGTTTGGAGAGAGCATATCGAGGGACGTACCACGATTGGAATACACCGAAACAAGGGGACATCACAAAACACATGTAAATACTTTTCCACACGTATCTTATTTTTCTATATTACTAGCAATGATGACTTTGACTAGGTGTATTTAAATGACTTTCCGTAAGTTTCAATAAATCAGGGTCTATGATTTCTCAATTATGAAAAAAATATTACCATGATAGACTCTGTGTAATTGTTTAAACCGAGGCTCTATGTTCCTTATTCTTAATAAAAAAGTTCAATACCCGAATAAATATGTTGAAGGAATACTATCAACCAAATCGCGTTTAATAAGCCAGATACGTTGTTAGCAATTTTAAAGCTGAGTCCACAATATGCTCAAGTCGTAAACTTAACATTGAGACTGTAAACGACAGGTACTGTCAGATATTGTGGAGGCAAACGTTCCTACCAGCCATTGGCGTATTGGGGGGGGGGGGGCGAGGGGGACAGTCGCCCCCCAATGATAGCAGCTGCCCCCCCTAACATTCGCACGGCAGCTGTCAGCTCTTGTGCGCTGGACAGGGCAGTACTCGCCCGTCCCCCCAAATGAAAAATCCTGGATACGCCACTAGAACTTCAGCGGTTCGCTGCCTCGAAGACTCGAAGACGGGGATGTGCTGTTTGGTATTCTCGAAGAAGGGGGGGTGTTGGAGATTTTCAGCGAAAATCCGGGAGATGTGCCTGTGTTTCGGGAGATACACCCAAAATCCACCAGACTCCCGGAAATTCCGGGAGAGTTGGCAGGTATACGTATGTGTGTTATGGGCCCCACAGCATGTGTAATCCGTATAGTCTACATCTTCGCAACTACAAAACACGCATTTTCATGATCTTCCACAATGTATTCAGGTTTCATACTGGCGTGCGCTGCTACGTGTGCATGCATACACGCTTGCACCAGTGGACCACGCATGCATGTTTCAACGAACATGACCTCGTGCCGCCCACGCAAACACGCGGCTGCTCGTCTGTCGTCGTGTATGCGCGTCAACTGACACGCAGCCGGCCTACCTCGCGGCGATGTCTGAATTATACATATTGACTTGTCCACGTGCATGCACGACGCCGAACACGTGCTGCCGCAGCCAATTATCTCTGACACTTCCGTAGCTAATAAGAAGCTGACAAAGCAACTGCGCAAGTGTAGGAGTTTCTGGGAATGTTAGCAATGAAAGCTCAGCAGTGTTATTATACGGGTTGTTGGGTCTAAAGTGTGCTGTATGGATCGGTGATAATAAGTACTGTGATGGATGTAGGGCCTACGTCCGCGCGCGTGTGAGCGTGCATGCGTGCGTGAGTGCGAGCGTGGGTGGGTGGGTGCGTGTGTGTGTATATGTGTGCGTGCGTGTGGGGGGCTAATATTGGATATGCAATGAAACAAAACTGAAACAACTGGATGAGAAAACTCTCATCATGTTATCACGTACATGTGTGTCGTGTGCGTGTATGTTGTGTCTGTGTGTGTATGTGCGCGTGTATTATTTGTGCAAGAACGTGTAACAAGTCTACGGAGATGCGTCGAATCAAGTAGGTCTGGTCTATATCCAGTCCTTAGACAAAAAACCAGACAGCGAACAACGATGCAGAATGGGTATATAGGCATATCGACGGTATGTATATCTACTCCACTACAGCCTGTGTCGTAACTGACCTACTTCTGTCACATCCTTGTGTAAATCTAAACAGCTAGTACAGGAATGTGAGGCAGCGGCCAACATCGATGACAAATATTATTTGATGCTCTTTTCTAAGTAATTTCAGCGGTAACGTGTGGCACATACCCATATTTGCAATCTATCTATAGTCAATGTAGGAATAGTTATTGAAAGACGTATACTTATTTTTCACCAGGTTCATTAATTACTATAGAGTAGGATTCCATAATTTTTAATAATCATGGTTATGAAAACAAACCGCTATGCCAGCTTTATGTGGTAGTTTAAAAACACAAAAGCCCCAGCGTAAATCCTAGTCGCCCCTATGTGGATACTCTGGCCTTGCACGTGTTGTACTGTAAAATGTGCATTAAAATACTCTGACTCCACGCAAGCCGTTGTTACTGTCATCAACTTACATAGATTAAGTTTTAAAAACGGTGTATGTTATAACATCTTCACTGCCCCAATGTCTTGTAATCAACCGCAATTCAGAGATATAATTTGACTGTAATCAGGCTTATTCAAAAGTTTCGCCCCGAATGTAATGTTTACATTAAATTCTCAAGGTACGGCGACTACAAAACTTTCCTTTTAGGATCATCACATATAGTATAACAATCAAACCTACACCTGCCCAACGAAAAGCCTTTTGACATCAAGCGTATGCAATAACATCATAATAAACGCCGAATAAACTAATCAATATGCACTCCCACCCACGGCAGCGACCACGAGAGCAGCGTGTGTGAGAGGCATGCTATAGTCGTGTTGCCACTTCCGCGAACGATCCGCCCGTGTTTACAGTTGCAGCCGTTTACAGTCGCAGCCACCGCCGCCGACGCCGCCGCTGCGAAACAATATAAAGGGTTGCGGGTCGCACGCGCGGCAGAAACTTTCACGAGCGTTACGGTCGGTCGCTACTCCGCACGGATATTTGCAGTAGCACCGGTCGCATACACATTGTTGACACAATGAAGTCGGCTGTTTTCAGAGGGTATTCGACAGAGTCGGTGGACTCTGACACGTCGAACATCGAGGCGGAGTTGGACAGCGTGAGGCCGAGACAGCGATACTGCAGCTGCGCGTCCAACATGAAGCGGATCAACCGGGAGAGCATTACGGACGAGTTCCAGATGCGAGCAGACGACCCGATCCCGGAGATCCCGACTGGAGGGGCCCGGATCAAGGTAAGAGTCGCTGTCATGATGATGATAATGGTTAT
The DNA here is from genome assembly GCA_020002185.1 of Paraescarpia echinospica. Classification (NCBI taxonomy): domain Eukaryota; kingdom Metazoa; phylum Annelida; class Polychaeta; order Sabellida; family Siboglinidae; genus Paraescarpia; species Paraescarpia echinospica. The sequence goes on from CM034536.1 coordinate 31,678,640, forward strand.
GGGTGGATTCGTCGTCGTAACGACGTGATGTCATGTGGTGGTTATCCTTAAAACAATGTGATTATGCTCGTGGTTTTATACTGTGGTTGTAATTATTGCTGTAATTATCTAGTTGTATATGGCTTGCGTTTAGGTCAATGTTATACTTATAGGGGTGATAAATCAGTCAGACGTTTGCAATAGCATATCCCGTTAGCTGCACGATAACCTATACATAGGTCGGGTCCAGCTGCCATGTTCGCAGTGATGTCGCCGGAATATAACTGCATTATTCACGGCTATTCGGCAGCGTGATTAATTCCGCACAGCGCGTCGGTTAACGTTAGCACTGTAGCGCCCGGCAACGACAACGCGATTGATTTTTCGCCAATTCTGGCAGCTTTTTGTCGGCTACAGCGACTTCGATCATCGTCCGCTGATCACAACGAGTGCACAGAGACGAATACAAACCTGAGAACCATGATCATGTCGGTCGTTTGACCAGGATCATGCTGCCACTGACACAGCATGCTTAGCTGCCATACCAGCGATTGATTTTACATAGCACAGCCATAGAACGTAATGCCAAATGTCAGTCCCCCACAATATTCAACCGCTTTCGATGCCTATGCTAATACCCCAGTCTATAAGGCAAACAAAGGTCGAAAGTTCATCGTGTCTGGGTGACGGCGACGCAAGCTCACAAACGGCGACTGAATCTTCATGGAAACATCATAAAATTATTTCTATAATAAAAGCAGTCAAACATTATAATATTATTATATGTATCCATATATTATATTCCAGATATCGACGATTTATCTAAATGCATGATGTGGGGACTACGGTAACACTTGATTTTTGTAAGACTTTCTCTGTGCACTTTAGGCACAATATGCACTACTTAACACCTTTGTGAGAATCTGTGTGTGCGTTTCCGGAGAGTATTATATGATATTTGATCGCACCTAACAGTAACAAAGTAGGCATAAAAACGTCGCATAGCACAGAGGAATGTAACCAAGGCCTTGAATGCGGGCATCAATCACGACGGCACGCGTCAACAGAACAGCTGTCGCCGGGCTCTCTCGCGACCCGCCCGTGATGGGACCCGGGACCTCGGCCAACAGGTGTCAATAACACATCCCGGGCGGTTATGTTGTCGAGCTTGTGCCCGGTCGAAGCTGTGGTCGTTGCAAGTCGAAAATGACCAGAAACCCGATGCTGGACGCAAGTCACGCTAATGCGTTTCTGTGGACTGAAGGCAAATCAATAGTACCAAGCTACAAGATTATTATACAGTCAATACTACGACGGTTTCCTACGGTTTGTAAGCCAATAACCTTATGCTAGCATCGGTACCTTTTCCATGACTAGGCCTAAATGTAAAACCCCCACTCCTTCTATAACGATGTTGATTTTTCCGTATGATAATGATTTATCAGCGACAGTTATAAATAGCGTCGCTCCCGTAGTTCTCCGCAAACAAGCGCACGTGAAGAGCACGTGGTGGGTCAGAGGTTACGTGGAAGGTCGGGGGTTACGTGCGTAGCCTAAACGTCAGCCGAAATCGACGTAAACACTTATCGCCGCCGAGGTCGCCGAACGCAGGTTAAAGTGTCTCTCGTCAAGACTGCGGCTTAATCCAACGTTTATTAATAACGTCCAGCAAAGGTCAATACACAGCATTTAGGAAATTGTTGCTTTACTGGAACACGATATCCTATGTAAGAAATTACTGCATTACAATTGGCGTGTTTGAGAGATCTCCCGTCGTTAGACTACTCCTACCACATCTAGACTGTACATGTTATAATATAGCAGGGCTCTATATAGCTAACTTGTGACAATATTAATAATTTATAAGTGACGTATGTGCTAATTCTTGCAGGTCTATTATGCGGGAGTGTGTTACACAGACAGTCAGATGCGTCGTAGTGGACAACGCAGACCAAACCTAAAGGGCATCCTCGACACCTCCCTCTTTCCTGGTATGTATCACTGTAGTTGATCTTTGTGGAACTTGTATTCACTGATAACTTGTAATCGACGTGTGCGTGTGTGCGTGCGTGCGTGCGGTGGATGGGTGTGCATGCGGTGGGTGCGCGCGGATTGGTGTGTGATGTATATACATATTGGTTTTCGAATTGTCTTCTTCCATGTGAAAACAATATATTTTTCGTATTACTATATTTACTTAGATTCTTCCAACTTTTCTTATCTTGCAGCCTCTCATTTCTCCTGCATGTTTGAACCATGCATTCCATCTCACACTTGACATTTCTTACGGTCTTTCTTCATTGCTGATATTTCTGTTACTTCTACAACACGCATGCTCAACATTGCAACATTTCATGGAACAGACGAAATTGGCAAATGAAAACATCACGCACGTAACTGGTATAATTGTGTTTTATTTATTCTTATTAACGAAAAATGTGAGACAATATATTACTTGTGCTACCACCTGGAAATAACACAAATGGGTGTTGAAATGGTATGTTACTAATGCCTTGCCAACTTGTATTTTCCAGGGTACGAAGTGGCAGGAATTATCGACGATCTTTGCCCCACTGTTGGCGACAACAAATTCTGCATTGGTGACAGGGTAGTTGTCTATCCTGACTGCGAAGAAATCTCAGATTCAGGGTATGTTTTCTTTTTATCTGTAGTTTGCAGTAAATAACATTTATTTTCTGTTGTATTAATAATTTATAGACTTAATGTGCACATCAGTAGAGCCCAAAGAAACTTTTCCAATGGTCTGCAAGTTAAACAATCATACAAGTTGCCCATATAACTCAATGCAAATAATCACCTTTAAATGGTGATTGGAATTCTAGGAAATATTTATACAGATATTTCTCTCACGTAAGTCAATGAAAGATGTACACCATTTACAATCATTTGTTCAGTTATACATTGTTCACAACTGAAAGTGTTACCAGTGATTTCAGTCTCTGTTAGTTTGTTAAACACGACACATTGTAACGACAATCAGCTAAATGACAATGCATACTGTATAAAGAACCATCAAACTTAATGAATTACTTGTTTTATATTATTCACGATTCCCAGGTTAATTTTAGCTAATATAGTTCTTATTAACATATCAAAATTTCCAAAAGACCAGTAAAGACTTTCACTAATCAGTTGTATTGACAAAGCCATCTCAAGAAGTGTCAAAATGTTATCAATTGATAACATTGGCAAGAATCTATGCAACTGTTTTAAAATGTTGACTATGTCACTAAGAAATGTATTATAATACGTTACTGTGGGTTAACTCAGTCTCTGTCTCTGCAGTTATGCGGAATACGTCACAGTAAGGAACGCACTCCGCAACCTTGTCAAAGTGCCGGACAGTCTTTCCCTGGAGGTGGCTTGTCAGTTGCCCTGTGGTGCTCTCAAGGCATTCTCAGCTGTTAGACGGGCAATACCAATCGTGGAAGAGAAGAGCAGAGAACACACAGGTACGCCTGTCAAACTACACACTTCTCACTTCAATGTACAAGATATAAGCAAATCTTTGTGTTACAAAGATATTCTTATTTTTGTGGCTTTTATTTAATATTGAAAGCTGAATTTTATATAAAATACATCATGCTTACAAGGGTGGAAGTCTATGGCCTAGCATGACGAGGTGTTACATGGGGATGGGGGTCTATGGGTAAGTGTTAAGTAAAACAATAAATGTTTTGTCTTCAATCTGTCGATATCAAGCTGTCGAAATCAAGAGCATTAATTGTTCAGCCAGTTTTTGAGTAGATTATGCATTTGTGCTAGCAGAATTTACATGTTCTTACTATGGTCTAGAAATAACCAGATGGCCAGTAAATGTTTCACACCAAGAACTGTTTGTTTTCAGGTCCCATCAATTTGTTGATTGTGGGCGCAGGGGGCCTTGGCCTTTGGACTGTTAAACTAGCTCACCATTTCATTGGATCTGACTGTAGCAAAGTTCACGTGACAGTCGCAGACACAAATGTGAGTGGGTCTAGTCGGTCACGTCTCACCATGTCATTTCAGCATGGAAGTATTGGTTCTAACAGAGACATATGTACACCTTTTCAAAAATCTTATCATTTACTACCAGTTTGAATTGTACAAAATTAACTTTCGTAGAAGAAAAAGCAATGTATTGCAAAATATTATTGTGGCTATCAGTATATCTAGAAGGCAGCATTCTTTTTTAACGGTTAGTGCCACAATAAATATGTAGCAATGAGCACAGTTGTTGCATAGTACAAACTACACTCTAGTCGGGCAGCCAACAGGCCTTTTTAGGCTGAACCTAGAAATCGAGTATGAACTATGTTTTTGGACGGATTATTGACAACAAGGGTGTCAAGAAACAGATTCCACCTGGTGCCACCTAGAGCAATTTTTAAAATTTACATAAATCCAATATGGCTGCCTAGATATCAGTATTTTGATCTTATATCTAATTATTTTGGAATTTCACAATTATTCTAAATACATTAAGTGACTGGAGGCTCATGCCATCACAGTAAAACAAATGTTATGATCAGGCATTTTTTAATTTGCATAAATCCAACATGGCTGCACCATATCAATGTTTTGATCATATGTCCAATGATATATTTTGCATAAATCCAATATGGCCACCTCCTCAGTGTTATGATCATATAACTCGTTTGTGTATCCGCATAACCACAATGTAGATGTGCTTGCAGTTTGAGTTTAAACATTGTCATTATCTTATTTGTATGAGATCAGAAATGTAATGTATTGTCACTAGAAGCAGAATAGTTTGGATCCTGGTAGTGCTATGCACTGAAAAAACCATAGACAGACTGGAAGGGGAACCAGACTTCAACTCACAAGAAAAAAGTAAACATGTCAAACTGGCGGTCATCAGAGATTTTTGAATTTGCTGTCAACATCACACTCTTGATAGGAGTGGAAACCTTGTGTACAAATATTGGTTTTTAGGTCAATTCTAGAAAGGCCAAGTGTATGGCCTAGAACCACTATGAAAACATTACATTTGTGACCAGAGAAGTAACTATTTTGGAAAAGATCAAAGATTTTAAATATCTCGGCTCCAGGGTCAGCTCTATCTGTCAGGATTAAGAAGTTAGTAGCATGGAAAACCTGTACCCAGTTAGAAATTCAGAAAATAATTGAATATATGATAACAATACTGATGATATACTGAGGCCATATTGGATTTATGCAAATAAAAAATGTTCAAGGGTGCCAAGGTGGCACCCGGTGGATTCTGTTTCTGGACACCTTCTTTGTCAGTAATCCGTCAAAAAACATAGTTCATACTCAATTTCTAGGTATATCCCCATGGTTGCCCGACTACTAGGAGATTTAGCCACAGGGAATTTCTTTGATGTAAGATATTTAGAAGTAAATTTTTCGCGTGGGAATAGCCACATGTATATTTGACAAAACAGGAGCTTCTGTAGTTTATCTTGGAATATTGGTTTTGAATATTTATGTTTCATTTGTTGGTAGCTGAACAAGTTGCTGGTTGCAAAGGAATGTGGGTGTTCTGACGTAATTCATTGGAACGACGAAAGTAAGTTTTTAACTTTAATTTGTGTTTAGAGTTTATGACTAGCTTTATCATGACAGAAACTACCTGGAAATCTTTTGTTAATTGTCAACGAAATTACAAGACCACGGTGTCATGGGATTATAAAAGAGTATGTCTTTAATTCGTTAATATTTATTATCTATTATGATGATAGCATCATAATGCCAGGTATCTTGTCATATGGCAATAATTAAGTTAAAGCAAACCAGATATTATTCTAACATCTAAGTGTTGTAATCATAATGACGGGGTGTGGCAGTTCAAGCCAGAAAACAAATGGGGGTGGGAGGTTGGTCCTGAATCAAGTAGGCGATGGGCAGTTGCAGGCTGGTCCCTAAAACAGGTGGGAGATGGAGGTTGAGACCCTGCCACACTGCCTCAAAAGTAAACAGATATTGTGCACACATTTCATGGAGGTTTCCCATGTTGTTCTTCAGTGTATGAGGAACTGCTGCAAGAGAGGACACAAGAGGTGTGTCAGGGAGGTGTTGACGTCATCATAGACTTTGTCAGCTCCCCCCGGACTGTCAAGAGGGACCTCAAGGTTCTGCGTGAGGTGAGTGTCATATACAATGTCCTCTCTGTTATACTAAGTATGTTGCTTTACAGTCACCTTGGCAATACAGCCACCTTCTAATTATGGCCACCCTAGGACAGTCCAAAATCATTTCCATGACAATAAAGTGTCAGAAATTAGTCACCTTCTTCCAACTAATACAGTCACCTTCCAATCCAGAGGGTGACTTTAATAGTGAGTTTCCAGTAGCAGAATTGTAATATACAGTAGTTTCCAAGGTTAACACTATTCCATTTGTATAAACATGTTATGGTAAGGACACGCTTCCACATCAATGACAAGTTGGTGTGGCAACAATATGTAGCGACTGACTGGCATGACATATTTTCTTTTTGCACAAATAGAATATAATGCACACACATCTCTTTTCAAACTTTCAAATTCGTTAAATGTTACAAAATACTAAAAAAGGTTTCTGTCTTCACAATCTGATACATTACAAGTGTATGTGCCACAGTAGGTGTTAGACAGTATTCACAATCTGATACATTACAAGTGTATGTGCCACAGTAGGTGTTAGACAGTATTCACAATCTGATACATTACAAGTGTGTGTGCCACAGTAGGTGTTAGACAATACAAGTGCTATCAAGGTGCATGTATCTTTATCAGAACGGTGTCCTGCTGGTGGGAGGCAACTCGTGGCACAAGGTGTCAATATCCATCCACCGACTGGCAGCCAACAATCTCAGTGTGATTGGAATCAAGAACGGGACAAAGGAACAACTTCAGGAACTCGTCAACATCATGTCCCAGGGACCGGTGAGCATGGCATTCTGGGTAATAGCTAGGAGCAGTCATTATTAGTGTATATGCGAGAATATTATTATTAGTCAAAAAGGTGGTTCAAATTGTTATTTCAGTGACTGAAGTATCTTGTTGTGAATAATGCTTTCAAAAGAGCATGATTTGTTGTTAAGTAAAGAGCACGTTTTGTTATGTGGAGAGTAACTTGTGTAAAAATTTATTTTTACATAATTAATATATAATTATGTATTATTATTATATATCTGGTAATGATGAAGACCGGCAAAAAGTAGCTGTAAACTGTTTTTTGTGTATGGATCAACATAAATCTACTAAATAATAATTTATGCCATTTGTACAGGAGCATTAAATTACCTTAGTATGCAAGATTTCTACCACAACCAAAATTTTGTTTTTCGGTTAGTCTGATGGTGAACATGCTTGTTTTACCATAAAACAGTATATCTAAAAAATAATATTGATTTGTTTCAGCTAACAGCCCCCTGCTACCAGGTGTTTCCGCTGGACCAAGCGATGTCGGTCTTTGATCTTCTCAACCAGTCACTGATCAATGGCCGAGCTATCCTTGAGGTGACATCAGATCTCGCACCTCTCACTGATCCATTTCCAAGCACAGCAGAACTGACAGAAACGTGTTGACATTGCAAAAACTGGAAGCATGATATGCCAAAGACAGTACTTTAATCAAACTTTAAAGTGAACCCAGTGGGATCAGGGTGTTTTACTTTGAAGTTATTGCTTGGTATTGCAGCCAGCGACACCTAGTGGACTAAGTGGACAGCACACAGTGACATCTAGTGGACTAAGTGAACATTGATAGTTGCTTCTAACAGCCAGTTATAGAAAATCGACCTAATTTACAAAACACTGCTTTGGTGGAAAGAAGTTTGCATGGGGAGCTGACAAACATTTGATGCATTGCGTGTGTGTAGATATTAGATACTAGCTAAGGTGATTAATAATATACTGAGGAGACTGCTACAAGCTACACCCCTTCCGTACAGACCACTGAAGGGGCAAGACATTGTAAATATAATGGCATAAAATAGGGCACACACATTTTAGCATATTTATATCTGCTGGAGTTTTAAGAAGATGTACATAAAGATAACACAGAAGTATTAAAATAATATTATTTATTTGTAATGTTTCCTTAGCAATGTAAAGGTGGCTGTGTTTCTTAGCCAGATGTTTAAAAATACAGCTAAATTGACTGGGACAATCAATACAACAGAAAAAGTCGATGTGAGAAACTTGCTATACCGCACACCTGTCTATAATGGCCACGTCTTCCCACTGTCTGCTATACATTGTACCAGGTGAACAGTGTGTATATGTGCCTAAGTTTAATGTGACTGCAAACATGCCCACAAGATGTATATTATCATTGCATGTTTTAAAGTATGGTGTACATAGATTGCCCAATTAGCTGCTTTGCTGCAACAGGGTTTAAGACTGATAGTTTGAAACTAGTCAAAGGTATCTTGTTTATATCAGAGTTTCTATTGTTAAACAGCCTGTTTCCATTCATTGACTTTGTTCCAGTAGTAAATTAAGTGTTTTATAAATAAAAGAATGAGAATGTAGTAGACTTGTTTATCCATCATGTGATCTGCTCCCTAGCAAAATGTCCATCAAGCCATCAAATAATGGATGCCAAACACGTGGAGCATTCAGACGTTCCATCATATATTTTGTTTAAATTCTCGCCTTAAATGTTTTTCGTTTTGACTAACATAAAGCAAAGATTTTAAAGTGACAACTGTATGGGAATGTTTGACCTAGCAGATGCATACCGCTCTAGTAACATAATTCCCACATATTATTACCACTATCAACATTATTGGAAAAGGCAAAGCTTGGTGGAAGTCATATGCAACATTTTGATTGTGATATAGGCAAACCACAATGTATTGAGTCCATCAATTGAGGCAAACTTGCTTCATGGAAAAGTTAAAATATTCATTGATGAACCGAATAACAGTTTTATGGGATATTTCAACATTGAATTTTAAAATATCTTGGTTGGTTAAAACATAACATCCATACAAAATAAGTCCTTGCTGTGATCTTTCACCTGTTATTGCTTTTTAAAATACACAATTTGGTGGAGAATAAAAATACTAGCATTTTACTGCCAGACCAATAAATCTTCATCTTTGACAATGGAATAAACATTTTCACTGGATGATTGATGGGTCTCTCTAACTTCTGTTTTACACAATTTCTGAGAGTAAAATACACTGCAGTAATAAGATAAAAACATGAATTATAACATTGTACTGAGATTAAAAAAGAGAAAGGCCAACAAGCTGTGTATCAATTAAGCCAAGAAAATCATTGCCAATGCCCATTAAGAAGCCACTTAGGTGAGTGCGCCTGTCTTGCCTGGTTCTCTTGTATCATACATCAGACTGAGATAAAGGAGAGTATTGACAAAAAGGAAGTCATCAATCTTTCAGCAGTCGACATGCACCTACTTCCTCACCATCTGTCTAGGACCCTGAAATCAATAACTATTAATCTTGGAAAACAATGTTACAAGGTCCAATCTCACGCAGACATCTCAACACAATATGTAACATGAACACTATTTTATTTGATATGTTAATTATTTCACATCATTTCAACAGTCAACTGCTAGCCATTATATGTATACACCTGTACAATCATAGCATTTGGTATAACTCGCATGGCCAGTAAACATGTCACCCACTCCTACAGGCGAATACAGAGTATTACAATACAGCCCAGCTGTACAATAAGTAGAACATTGAAACAATTTCTGACAAAATAACTAACCATGTAGTAACTGTTCAGAGGTTTGAAAAGTGAATCATATAAAGTACGACAAGTCTTGTAAATGTACTCGCAACCTGCAGTTAATACAGCTGGTTACACTACAGTACTACAGTTTTACACATTTACGATATTGCACCAATCCACATTAAAATTAAATGAACATTTTAGAATCGAATGATAAATGCCATCTAAATTGTATGACAATCTATCAGTGTCAAACATGATGTAAATCTAGATTCTATGTTAAAATATAAAACCACCAAATATGGTGCAATAGTTGGTATAAAACAGGATGCAATGTTGTTAATTTATAACATGTTGACACTACAAAAATATATGATCCATAAAATGAAAAAATATGCATATTGAACATTACAGTAAAACATGCAATAGTTGGGCACGTGAAAGTGCACCACCAACCAGTCTATAGCTAACTTAACAAAATGTACCGGTAACAAATTGTTAGTGGAATATTGTTCTACACCATCTAAAAATAACAAATTGCATAAAATGTCTACTTTGATTTTGACATATAGTTGTAGCAGGTAATCTACAGAGGACATTATCTCATGCTTCACAGATATCGCAAACGTTACAATGTAGAATATCTTGTGCACCATACTATGGCATGTCATTTCTGTGCTATGTTCATGTGACATAGAAAATGTTTTAACAATAACAACAAATATGAGTACCACAGTCAAAAGTACAACTCATAAACACAGTTCAGAAATAGTCGCTCATTTCCGGAACCATTTCAACATCCCAGTTAAAATAACAAAACAACTAATGTAGAAGTAGCCATATATATATATGATTACATACTGTCTGCATGCTTGAACACATGCGCACACACACCCATGCTTGCATATTTATTTCTGGCTTTACTGCATAGTTGATGATAATAATATCAGTTAAATAAATATCACACCACGCATCATATCAGAACAGTTCGGAGATCTGTAAACTCACGTGCATCAACATAATGTCCAGAGGATGTTTATGGTGGTGAATGGAGATTTGATATAAATTACTACTGAGTGAATTATCACACAATCCTCCGTAAACTGATATATCAGGAAGCAAAATTTCCCTATAAATCATGCACTAAATAAGAATATTAATAATCTAGGCCATGTTAGATGCTATAGTGGCCAATACGCCGGCAGTGCATGCCACAGCTAATCTGGAGCAATGACACCAAATACAAAGGTTCTGTGAAAGATTTCCTGCCTATAACCAGTGGATACATCCTAATTTGGATGCATTCTTTCAAACTCAGTTTTGAGCAAGAAACCTAACATATTCTGGCAGCACAGATAAAACTACAGCAGAAGAAGTACTGAATTCTGGGAACCGATCACATCTTTACCGTGCAATTGTCCTTTCTCCCGGAGCCTCTCTTTGAGATCATAGTTCCTCATGAGACTGCGCAGTGGCTGGTCCTTCGGCTTTGCGCTTCAGCTCGTTGATGATGTTCCGTGCAAGGTCGTGACCTGCCTCGCTGTATCGGGGGTCAAAGGTGAACCAGAGGGCAATCGCACATCGCTGCCCACTCAACACAGCTTTGACCCCGTGGAAGTGACTGGCGTTGAAGCCAACTAGACGACCAAGAGTGGGTTTTATCTCCGACTGTAAAATAGATTTCGAGTCAATTATTTTGTAACTGAAATATCAATTCTGGAGTTGAAATTGATGTTACATTTTACAGGTATTTAGAATAGGTGAAAATGTAATTGGTAAAATTACTTTTTAATAACTTTATCAACTACATCATGTAACATTTCGCTTTGTTTTAATTCATATTACATACTACAAAATAAACCAATTCTAACACCTTAATAGTTGTATGTAAACTTACTGGAATTACATCCAGTAAAACTTGGTTAACTCAAAGTTGGATGGACGAAGGAAGCACTAATTAAGTTATCCATAATTGATGTGTTTGTGTTGTGTTTACACAAGGCTGAGTGTCTTGTCAGGACAAGAACTCATGGTTTCAGTTATGGAGGGCATTCCAAGTTAGTGAAGTATGAGCAAACGACAATGCACTAGTTACTGTACTGCAGTTTTATTAGGCTAACATTCCTGGTCACAAATGTTTTTGCATATTTTAGATAGAACCAAATATATTTTTACTTGGCCTAATGCAACATGATAGCAGCAAGTGGACCTTTGGTTCCCTCACATACATGGTGAGACATACAACTGCATTCTTCCTCCCCAACTCAAGTTGTGAGTAAACATGTTTACTGGCACGGATTGTGGTCATGTTGAGCCTTTCACTGAAGGTTAGGCTGGGCTTTGTCATGCGACTGTTTATTAGGGTTATCTCACCTGGAGTTCAGGTCATTCCCACTTAGTACTATTTTATTATACAATAACCGAGTTGGGACAAGTAGCTACCACATAACTGTCTTTGAACTGTCATTAGTTTCTCAGATGTGGAAAATATCTTAATCCCCAGGATTATCTCAATAAGGTTTGCTTTCCATGAAGTCAAGTTGGTGTTGAAATGAACGGGTCTGTCTAGTGAAGTGTAAGGCACTTTGAACAGTCCCCTGGATTCTGAGTATTGTAATGTACCTATGAAATTCAAAGTTGGTTACAAATTAGAAAAAAAACTGTGTTTGTTTACCTTACTAAGTACTATCAGTACCAACTTACTAAAGAATGATGCTGACTGACTTAACCTGATCAAATGTGTGCTATTAGTGTCACACATCCAAGTTTTCACAGTATTAAAAATCATTGTTTTTTATCACAGTTCATAAGAGTGCTGGCTTTGAAAGCATACAGTTTTTCATTATGATGGCTGAAGTGCCACCAGACGAATATAAAGTTGTACATAGATTGATGTAACTCAAAGTTTCATGTAGTAGCATTACTGGGGGGAGGGGGTTTGAGGTTAAATGACACTGGTTTCATACAGTGCCATATACATCAATGTTTTGACATTATCCCTTATCACTAACAGAGGACAGGAGAACAATAAATATGATAGTAGAACAATTGGGAGGGGGTAGCATTAAATAGTGTCAATTAAACATGCAGTGATGTGTCCCTGATAAGTGTTTACAAGAACCATTGTTTACCAATCTTGTTGTCACTTCCTGTGTTTTATGACACAGGATGTGTCACTAGATTAATTTCACTGACAGCAATAACGATGCAGCAGAACAAGATGTAAACAACTCAAGCAAAGCAGAATGACCTGTGTACCCGAACCAGATTTGTTTATGTTTACTAACACCAATCATCGTAATTAAATATAATTGGCAACAACTCTAGGTACACTGTAGCAGTCAACATAGATGATTTATAGGATTTATGGATGCTATTAACACATTAGATCCCGCGCGTCAGAAAGCGTCCGGGTGTTTCACCCCCAGAGTGCCTGAAAGCGTCCGGTGGAGATAACGCCTCTAACAGTGTCCCCATCTTGCGGATACTTAAGATACTGGCTGATTCCTTGATATCTGAGCTATGAATTGTGGGTATTTTCGACATGTGGTTGCATTGAAAAAATTGAGTATTTTGCGATAGAAGTTCGCCACTGCTGTTGTTTATATGTTACTATAAGAAAATTATGTCTTTTATTATAATGAATCATTAGGGTACATATTCTAACACTTTGTCATTTGTTCTAATGGTTGACATTTGGTTGTTTCAGGTGTCAATATGCTAGTGATCACAATGTCAACACTGACGTTGACGCGACACAGAAGCCATATGTACGATGACAGCAACCAAGATAGAAGAGTTATAAAGCTGTGTTTGCTATCTATATTTATACAAAGTGAACTTAATTACATTGTCTCATGTCTAAGCAAGGCATGGCAAGTGTAAATACACAGTAGAATGCATTTGATGTCAATAAAATGTATGATATTCCACTCTATAGTTGTCCAGAATATAACTGTTTTATGTTTGTCACCTGTAATTGACAACATATATTTAACCAATCAACACCACAGTCACATCATTTTAAAGATAATTCAATGGACATCAAAATAAACACAACTTGCAATTATAGAAAATCAATAGTTTTGAAGATACAGCTTAAAAACTGCAGCACCCAGAATTGTTGAGATATGTGGCTGCTGCAGCCTGGGGAACAGGGATACATGCCAATTTAACTGGCTGGGGTCTAATGGGTTAAACGAAAAATCACCAATGTAATAATTGCACAGTCAAATGCTGATGCAAAGTATAATATTAATAGTGATGAATGTATAGGAATTTATTGACATTTTGGAGCAGAACTATTTTGGGTTGTGGAGAAATAATGACAAGTCCTTCATGTCTGGAGGAAGGTCAAGTGCACGCAGGCAGTAACACACTACTCTAGACAACATCATATTTACACAATTTTTTTAACAATAAACAAAAGCCACTCCATCCTGGATACTGAACTGACAATCAGCATCTATAACACTGCACAGCTGAGTAAAGTGGTTAGGACTGGCATGTACCACACAAGGTCAAGTATCAGTGATTGCTGTTTCCTGTAGATTACCAATCTGGATTTTAAGGATTTTTATAGGAATAGTGCTATATCACACATTGATATGGATTTGTTTCAAGTTTATGGAAATATTTCACAGCAGATTTCTGGAAAAGCTCAGTGGAATCTATTGGAGTGAGTATATTTTGTAGTCTGATAGATGTTCACACTTGATCTATACTAAAAGTCAGCAAATAGTCTAGGACTGTCTGGCAGATATCCAAAGAAGTCCAGCAGATTTTGTAGGCTGATAGATGACAACATCCAGAGTCTGAACGCCATCGGCCGATAAACCAACGGAACATTTTGTAAGAATTCATAGAAAATGTTAAAGTAAAAATACAAATTTAGACAAAACGATGTCTGAGAACATGACATGTTGACAAAACTACTCAGGTATTATTGAATATGATGGAGAGAACAGACAAACACACAACAAGACTACTCATTGCTGAGAGCATAGCTAAGAGGACAGGGGACCGTTGCAATAGGATAATGAGCTCATAACAAGACTACTCATTGCTGAGAGCATTGCTAAGAGGACAGGGGACCGTTGCAATAGGATAATGAGCTCATAACAAGACTACTCATTGCTGAGAGCATAGCTAAGAGGACAGGGGACCGTTGCAATAGGATAATGAGCTCATAACAAGACTACACATTGCTGAGAGCATAGCTAAGAGGACAGGGGACCGTTGCAATAGGATAATGAGCTCATAACAAGACTACACATTGCTGAGAGCATAGCTAAGAGGACAGGGGACCGTTGCAATAGGATAATGAGCTCATAACAAGACTACTCATTGCTGAGAGCATAGCTAAGAGGACAGGGGACCGTTGCAATAGGATAATGAGCTCATAACAAGACTACTCATTGCTGAGAGCATAGCTAAGAGGACAAGGGACCGTTGCAATAGGATAATGAGCTCATAACAATAACAAGAATACTCATTGCTGAGAGCATAGCTAAGAGGACAAGGGACCGTTGCAATAGGATAATGAGCTCATAACAAGAATACTCATTGCTGAGAGCATAGCTAAGAGGACAAGGGACCGTTGCAATAGGATAATGAGCTCATAACAAGACTACTCATTGCTGAGAGCATAGCTAAGAGGACAAGGGACCGTTGCAATAGGATAATGAGCTCATAACAAGACTACACATTGCTGAGAGCATAGCTAAGAGGACAAGGGACCGTTGCAATAGGATAATGAGCTCATAACAAGACTACACATTGCTGAGAACATAGCTAAGAGGACAAGGGACCGTTGCAATAGGATAATGAGCTCATAACAAGACTACTCATTGCTGAGAACATAGCTAAGAGGACAAGGGACCGTTGCAATAGGATAATGAGCTCATAACAAGACTACACATTGCTGAGAGCATAGCTAAGAGGACAAGGGACCGTTGCAATAGGATAATGAGCTCATAACAAGACTACACATTGCTGAGAACATAGCTAAGAGGACAAGGGACCGTTGCAATAGGATAATGAGCTCATAACAAGACTACACATTGCTGAGAGCATAGCTAAGAGGACAAGGGACCGTTGCAATAGGATAATGAGCTCATAACAAGACTACACATTGCTGAGAGCATAGCTAAGAGGACAAGGGACCGTTGCAATAGGATAATGAGCTCATAACAAGACTACACATTGCTGAGAGCATAGCTAAGAGGACAAGGGACCGTTGCAATAGGATAATGAGCTCATAACAAGACTACTCATTGCTGAGAGCATAGCTAAGGACAAGGGAACCGTTGCAATGAGATGTGGAGCTCATAACAAGACTACGTGCTGAGGAAGCATAGCTAAGAGGACAAGGGACCGTTGCAATAGGATGATGAGCTCATAACAAAACACATCATTAAAAGTATCCGTTATTAAAGGAAATAAAAATAAGGCATTAGCTAAAATCCTTTTTCCAAGTGTACACAAAGTTTAACATTGTACATAACTTTTGGCAACATTAAACAAATACAAAAAAATACATTTGTAGCATAAATTCGATTTTAAGCCCGTCTGTGAAGCGATTCCCGCGGAAAATGAAATTTTAATGAGTTAGGCGATCACGTGGTATCGTGACGTCACTTATGACACACACTCGCATCAGGCCGACCCTTTCCATGCATTCAGAGCATGTTTACAAGGATAGCTTTTGGGTCGAAACGAGCGTCAGAATGAGTTATTGTGCAATATTCCGACGTAATACAAACACTAGTCATCATAGAGGAACAAGCAGTTATCTTACGGTTCCACATGAATCGAATTTTATTCGAAACAACGAATGCGAATGGGCCTACAAGTCGACTAGGTTTCGCCGAGCTTGGGCTCGTTTTCAGAATAATTATATCGAATGCAACCAACGGGAGATAATCTACACCAATAAACATACATAGCAAACAGATATTGTATCCAGCTACAGAAAGTAACGTGTATAATCTCATAATATCACTAGAATACCGATATATGAAGCAGGAGTTGTACAATTTATCATAACAACTTAAATCAGTCAGTGAATTTCTGTTGGTGCCACTAGCTCAGTTGGTAGACGCGTTGGTTTCTTGCCATTTATTTTATAATCGGGCGATGCCGATTCAATCCTGACAGCATGCAAACCATTGATTTTCTTTGTTTATGTTTTCACGAAGTAATATAAACCAAATCATTTAGTATACTATGATGCACTGTTTGTAAATGTATTTTTTTATTTTGTAATTATTTATTCGCCACAGAAATGAAAATATGGTCATTATATATAAACGATGTTTCTAAATTTTATTTATCCAGACAGATCACAATCTGTTTTCACATATATAATTACAGTATATTATCATACAATATATTTACAATTCATAAATTATATATCCATTACATTATATTTGTTTGGATAAATAAAATTTTGAAACATCGTTATATGACCATATTTTCATTTTTGTGGCGAATAAATAATTACTACAAAAATAAAAATTATTTACAAACAGTGCATTATAGTATACAATTATTTGGTTTATATTACTTAGTGAAAACATAAACAAACAAAAATGTAAAGAAAATCAGTGGTTTGCATGCTGTCAGGATTGAACTGGCGTCACCCGATTGTAAAATAAATGACAAGAAACCAATGCGCCTACCCACTGAGCTAGCGGCACCAGCAGAAACTCTCTGACTGATTTAAGTTATGATAAACTCCTTCATATATCGATATTCTAGTGATATTATGAGATTATACATGTTACTTTCTGTAGCTGGATACAATATATGTTTGCTATGTATGTTTATTGGTGTAGATTATCTCCCGTTGGTTGCATTCTATATAATTATTCTGAAAACGAGCCCAAGCTCGGCGAAACCTAGTCGACTTGTAGGCCCATTCGCATTCGTTGTTTTGAATAAAATTTGATTCATGTAGAACCGTAAGATAACTGCTTGTTCCTCTATGATGACTAGTGTTTGTATTACGTCGGAATATTGCACAATAACTCGTTCTGACGCTCGTTTCGACCCAAAAGCTATACTTGTAAACATGCTCAGAATGCAGGGAAAGGGTCGGCTTGATGCGAGTTTGAGTCATAAGTGACGTCACATCTCGGCATCCCGAAAAGCGTGCCAAAAATATGCATATTCGAAAATGTCCGGATGCACAGCATAAAATGTGGAATTTCTAATTCATTGAATTTTTTTGATTTTTTTGGCTTGGTGGACGTGGAAATAGATAGCAGGATGTAATATAACATGAATTCAAGCAATAGGTGTTTTTATTCCCTTTATATTTAAGGTTTTTTTCTTCAAAATGCTATAATATCACTAAGGACACTTTCTGGGAGACACTACTGAAAGTGTCCCAGTCACAAAATCACTGCTAAGGAGTGAAACCGGTTTTAAAGAGAAAAATCTTGGTTATTAGCTGATAAGAATGTTAATGAAACTCATGGTGGCTTTAGCTGACTGGTACACCGTCGGACTGGCTCACTCATAAACAACTACCGGTAGTCCTCATATTGTTTTACTAGTCCTTAAAATAAATGTGCCAGGTACCATCAATCACACGGTTGTATCATATATATGCGACAGTTCTGGCACATCGTAACAGTGGCTTTTATTTCACAAAGAAAACAAGTGATTTCTCAGTTCAGTTAGATGTTCAGCAAAATGTGTCGTTAATAGAAACAAATACATGTGATTTCATAGATCCAATTGCAAAGTCATCAGAAGAAATGACCAGTTTAATCAGGGACAGCAAACGGCAGTGGTGGACAAGGCATTGTTGGACTAAGTCTAAGACCAAGTTACATCATTTGGCCTATACTTTTCATTAGCGTTTCCTTTCCTGAATAATAATAATAATTATCACCCGATGCGGGAGTAACACAACTACGATCATGACGGGATAGCACGTAACGATGTCTGTAACCAGTGCATGTATGTTTGTCCATGTCGCACAACACTCATGATCGTCAGGGGTCACTACCTATCCTATGCTAACCGGACGTAAACAGCTGCCATTTACATTCACTGCTTTCAGCAAGTTTCCCATTCGATGGTTGTACGGTATATTTAGCTGCGTATGATAAAATGCTACTTTATTGTCTTATTTTGTTTTATTCCATCACAACACCCAACTAGCATGTACACTGCGTAAATTAATTCACATAATCACAGCTAGTCCAATAGGACTGCTCCTTTCAACACAGACTAGTCCGGTCACTGAAACTACTCATCCGAGATGATCGGACGGCTTTATTTCGCAGCCTTATGAAACAGTCCCCAGTCTTATTGTCCTCGCCAGATTTGAAGCAATCCACAGATTACAGTAACAACCTACCTGTGTGCTGAGATTTCTATGGGCAAAAATGAATTCTCCTCCCTCAAAGTCATCATTCAGGTACAGAATGGCACTGAAAGAAACACAACACTTGTGAACAATAACATCAATACATCCTTGTCTGTATGTCATAAAGATGTGCTTTTTCAAATATTTCATTGCAGCATTATAAGTACTCATTTATAATTCTAATAAATGATTTGATGGATGGAGTTTGAACATAACTACTATAGAACTGGCTTAAATATGTTAAATGTGAGTGTGACAATACTAAATTTGCACACATTCAGTGAAATACATCTCACTCCAAACAGCAGAATGTCAGCTAGATACAGTAGCAACAGACTGTAGTTGTAACACACCCATAAGAAAATGCTAATACAAATGCTGGTACTAGAGGGAATAAAAAGCATCATTTGCAAACTAATATTTAATTGAATCTTAATAAGAGTCAAATAGTGACAAAACAAACAGATGTTTGCTTCTTACATGCCCTTTGTGCACTCTCACAAAATTCTATCAAAACTAAAAAATGGGCCAAGTGGCCCTGAAGTCCTTTGGACTAATACGTCTATATGTGACCCCGGCTGACCAAATGAGTAATAAGTCAGAAAAATTGTAACATTGTTTTCTTACATCCTTGTAAAGGTTTGGTAGGGTGCTTTACACGGTTCCAAAAATTATGACTGCTAAAAAAATTGGCGAACTTATGGAGCACTGAACATGGTAGGGGTCAAAAAGTGAAAATGAAGAAAACGGCTGTTAAAGTTTTACATTATATATGCAAATGGATTGCATGGAAATATTACATGCATGACATTCAAATGTGGCACACAGTATGTAATATGTATGTTATGTTGCAATGAAGTACAAATGTGCTGCTACAAAGACTTATCAAGTTATGCCAGATTATGTCTTCATGTGTAAAACTAAGAGGACAGATTATTTGAGAGCAAAAGGTAGACTCACTGTTTGACACAGTTTAAAACCTACAGGCAACTGTCCAGTTTAACAGGGGTCTAGTGGCTTAATGCTGTCTGTTGACACAAGCTACTGCCAGTGACCAATTATACATTAGTCACAGTTTCCATCAAACAATAGCAGGCAGAGAATCTTAGCTCCACAGCTGGGTGTAATACACAACCAGAGCCACCACTGATTCATGGTCAAGTAGATTAGCTCAATGCACCAACTAAGACAATACACAACACTGTGAGTGACAGTGTCCAGAGTGAGGCCTAAGCAGTGTCCTCATTGCTGAATAGATCAATTAAACCTGCCAAGTGGGTGACATTCTGCACAAGTGTTCATTAATCCTTAGTGATTGTTCAGAACACCAGACTGACCACATACCTAAACAAAGCGAATGTAATAGGTGAAGAACAGGCAGTGTTCAAATAGGGGTATTGCTTTAATTGTATTTGTCTCGACGCAAAAGGCTTTATTGTGCCTTCATCGATTATAAGAAAGCATTTGATTTAGTAGACTGGTCCTCCCTGTGGTCTAAGATAGTGTCATGTGGTATTAATGGTATTGTGTTGAAAGTTGTATACAACATGTACAAAAATGCTAAATCATGTATAAAACAGGGCCAGGCTGTGTCAGCCTTCTTCTCATATGATGTATAGGTATGGCAAGGAGAAAACTTGTGTCCTTTGTTATTTGCTATTTACCTGAATCATTTCGAACACTGTTAGTCACAATTATAACGGAATTGACATGGCAGCTGGTTAAATTTACAACAACCTTAGGGATGATGATGTAGAAAATGTATGTTCTACTATATGTTGATGACAGAATGAATGATTCAATCAAATACAGATTTCTTGCTTGTGTATAGCGGAACTATGTCAACTCTTCTAAAGGTTGACATTTGGTTGTTTCACTACATTGTGAATCTGTAATTATTAGTCTATATTGATACAATTGATTTACACAGTACCATGTCTACACAAGACATGACAAGCATAAACAGAACAGTAGAATGCATTTGATATCAATAAAGTGTAGGATATTTCACTCTATAGTTGTCCAGAATATTAATTTTCTATGTTTGTCACCTACAGGTGACAGAATATTAATTTTCTGTTTGTCACCTACAGGTTTCTACAGACAATACATCTTTAACCAATATACACCACAGTCACACCATTTTATAATAATTAAAATGAACATCAAAATAAACACAACTTGCAATTATAGAAAATCAATAGTTTTGAAGATAAAAAGTGTTAGGCAACTGTTCAGTCTAACAGGGGTCAAGTGTGTCTACTCTGCCTGGGTGCTGTGACCAATTAAAGATTAGTCAAGGTCTCAATGGAACAGTAGCACTAGGCTGCAGAGTTTAGTCATGGTGTTGACTTTGTGGCACAGTAAACAAAATCTACTGTTGGGGGTGGTCTCAAGGGCCCTTCTCAAAACCACATCACTAGATAATGTAAAACTTTTGCACTTTGGGGGCCCCTTAGGTGCCCTTAGAATGATTCAATCAAATACAGATTTCTTGTATATAGTGGCAGCACCCTAAGATACATCTATGCAAAATTAGAAAAAAAGTTGCTGAACAGTTTTTGAAAAAATTGGCAAAATGTTACATTTTTACCAGTTTTAGGGTCCTTGAGGCCCTAGGGAGCCTTTCAAATGATTCAATCAAATACAGATTTATCGTGCATAATGGCAGTGCCCTAAGATATGTCTATGCAAAATTAGAGAAAAAGTTGCTGAACAGTTTCTGAGATACGGCAGCTAACGGCGGACGGCGGACGCAGAGTGATGGCAATAGTCCCTTGGACCTTCGGCCAAAGGACTCTAAAAATGCATGACGTTTCCAATTAATAGCTACTGACCTGTAATCTCGCTCGATGTAAGCTGGTGGCTCCCTCATACAGGACCCGTCAGGTTGAATGGCGCAGTTGTCTGAATGAATCGGATGACTCATGTCTGATCGATCCATGTTACTGTCTGGAACATTAAGTCTTCCTCCAAACAAACACATAACATTTCCGTCTGCCCAGTGGTAAAGATATTTCTTTTTGCATGATATAACTCACTACCTGCAAGTTATGTGTCCTTCAACAATCTCCAACGTCGTTCTTCATTTCTATGAAATCACTTTATAACAAGAATATGTTTAATAAAAATATTTTAAAGCGCATTATCCTAACAAAAACTGTCTTTGGTAATTAAAATTGTAAAATTACGAAAACAAACATGAAAGGTATACACAACTGCATACATTACAAAGAGGCACGTTAGAAATACAAAATCATTTAGAAATTGAAAACAAGGCTAGAACATATATGGGTTTTTAATGCTTTCATAATTTTGGATAATAGTTCCCAAACATTATGCAGGACACCAAAACACCAATGGATACATATAATTATGAATGACTTTCAATGGATCTGTCATCCGGTTGACAAACTTAAATTATAAAATCAGTACAATCCTCATAAAAAACATTGATATTATGAGCATATTCCATGTAAGTAATACAGTTTATGTGGTATCAACATTAAGAGTAAATGAGATCATTTACGTGAAATCCTGCTCACCGTTGACAGCAGTACGACACACAAGATGAGTGAAGTCGTGGTACAGAGGCTTGCGAAGGTCAAAGTAGGCATGCACAAGGTCACGGGCAAAGTCACTCAGATCGAGGTAACGTTCGACTGATGCAATGCTTACTACATGGTCCCTGGCCAGCTAGAGGCAGCAAAACAAGAATCATGTCAACACGTCAGTACATTACTTGTTCATTCCAATGGATATCGGATAGATTCCCACCTTAGACAGAAAATGCCTTACTACTAACTTGGTTATGCCAACTTTATTTGTTGTTAACAGATGGCAACACATACACTGAGCATTTAGAATGGGTCTCCATCTCTTTAAAAATAATAAACAATTTAGTAATTAAAAGCAAAGTATCAACATATTATGTTAAAACAATGTTAGAACATTAAGATATTCTGAAACATGACTACCGGGTACAATGAGTATATCCATTTACAAAATTATTACACAGAATATTAATTTGCTGTGTTTGTCACCTATAAATGACAACATATAGTTAACCCATCGACACCACAGTCACATCATTTTAAAGATAATTCAATGGACATCAAAATAAACACAACTTGCAATTATAGAAAATCAATAGTTTAAAGATACAGCTTAAAAACTGCAGGCACCCCGAAATGTTGAGATCTGTGGCAGCAGCCTGGGGAAAAGGGACACGTGCCAATTTAACTGGCTGGGGTCTAATGGGTTAATTAAGACATCCAAATGTGTAGACACACGAGGGAATATAAATGTTTCAACAGTACTAACGTAAATACACATCAGGTAACAAAATATGGTAATATGAAGGAAAATATCAGCATCATGCAAACATGGTGAGAAACATGCAAACACAGTGAGAAATATGCAAACAGGGTGCAAAACATGCAACTAAGGTTAACAACATGCAAGCAATGAGAAACATGCAAACTGGGCGAGAAACATGCATCCTCGGTAAAAAAATTGCAAACAGGGTGGACAATATGCAAATAATATTCAAGACATCAATGTACAAATATCTACAATTTTTTAGTAGAAAAAACAAACATCAGTGCAAATTAGCTGGTTAAAGGGCTTCCATTACATAATAATAATTCTAAGCAACATGCCGATTAGGTAGCAAATCAACACTGAATACCTGAACAAGTTCCAGGCAACAGTGCCAATTTCTTCATTTCACCAACCTCAGCTGCTCGGAGTACAGTCACTCCAGAGAATGTTTCGTAGGCAGTGTGAGGGGATATATCGCGCCGACCACCCCGGTCAGGGTACCCATCTCCTTGCATGCCACCCACCTGATGGCATCGTGACACATCCATCACAGATGGGGGAAATCAAACATATTTACCTACATACTACGAGTGTAGTGCTATGTGTATTCTGATGGTATTCTACCAGAGTTTCTCAAATGTTAAAGGACCCTCCTCAATAAAATGTTTGCTTGTCTGTTTCAGACACAAATCAAACCTATCTAGTATCTACTACAGCACCCTAGTTCATTTGTAGAAATCTGGTGTTTGGTTTTGGTAAATCATCGGATAAACTATTAAATAATTTTAATTAGGTCTGTGTAGTTTATCCTGTTTGATATGTTTTCTGGATTTGTTGGCATGACACAGATTGGTAAAAACATTTTTTACCACTATCTGGATATCATTCAGATGTTTGTTGGTGAAAACAATTTTCAACTTGAACTTTTCTTAGTTCTGCTTACCTTAAAACATGAAATTCAACTGATTTATAACCTTACTTCTAACCTGGGGTGGATGTTTTCTGGCCTTGTGAATGTAGTTAAAAAGTAATTTGGTATTATTTGCAGACCATAACTGTATAATTAAGTCCTTTATCACTATATATTTCACAATTATTCTTGCCACTCTAACTAGAGCACTATCACTAGTGGCAAGCAGAGCCCCAGAAAGAGCAACTTGGCAAGGTATTCTGTTAAACCTGGTCTTGACCAAGCTTAGTAAATCACCATCACCAACACAGAATAACGCTGAAACTCAAAACATTAAAACTGTGATTAACCCAACCACCTGTAAGTATGTACCATGTAGTTAACCCTTCAACCTTTCCAACACGTAGAAGTGCTCTGCATTTGGTAACCTACTTAGATACCTTTACTGCACGGGTCACAGTAAGACCCATGAAGTGTTCATGTGGCGTTAAGGGGGATTCGTCCTTACTTTCATAACCATCTCCTAGCACACCATTATTCTGCAATATTAAAAGAAAACATGTATTTGTAGTGACTTTCATCATCTTACATTTGTCAAACAGAATTGGTTTCATACATACAATGATATTTTATTAACTGGACAGAAGTTCTTGTTTCATTAGACATTGTTTACCACACAAGATAGTTGTTTAAAATCTCTTAAAGGAAATAAAAATAAGGCATTAGCTAAAATCCTTTTTCCATGTGTACACAAAGATTAACATTGCATGTAACATTTGACAACATTAAACAAATACAGAAAAATACATTTGTAGCATAAATTCGATTTTAAGCCCGTCTGTGAATCGATTCCCGCGGAAAATGAAATTTTAATGAGCTAGGCGATCACGTGGATCTCAATCTGTTTTCACATATATAATTACAATATATTACCATACAATATATTTACAATTAATAAATTATATATCCATTACATTATATTTGTTTTGATAAATAAAATTTAGAAACACCGTTATATAATGACCATATTTTCATTTTTGTGGCGAATAAATAGTTACTACAAAAATAAAAATTATTTACGAACAGTGCATTATAGTATAAAATGATTTTGTTTATATTACTTCGTGAAAACATCAACAAAAAAGTGTTAAAAAAATCAAAGGTTTGCATGCTGTCAGGATTGAACCAGCGTCGCCCGATTGTAAAATAAATAACAAGTAACCAACGCGCCTACCCTCTGAGCTAGCGGGACCAACGGAAACTGTCTGACTGATTTAAGTTGTTATGATAAATTGTACAACTCCGTCATATATCGATATCCTAGTGATATTATGAGATTATACACGTTACTTTATGTAGCTGGATGCAATATATGTTTGCTATGTATGTTTATTGGTGTAGATTATCTCCCATTGGTTGCATTCGATATAATTATTCTGAAAACGAGCCCAAGCTCGGCGAAACCTAGTCGACTTGTAGGCCCATTCGCATTCGTTGTTTTGAATAAAATTCGATTCATGTGGAACCGTAAGATAACTGCTTGTTCCTCTATGATGACTAGTGTTTGTATTACGTCGGAATATTGCACAATAACTCGTTTTGACGCTCGTTTCGACCCAAAAGCTATACTTGTAAACATGCTCTGAATGCATGGAAAGGGTCGGCTTGATGCGAGTTTGAGTCATAAGTGACGTCACATCTCGGCATCCTGAAAAGCGCGCCAAAAATATGCATATTCGAAAATGTCCGGATGCACACCATAAAATGTGGAATTTCTAATTCATTGAATTTTTTTGATTTTTTTGGCTTGGTGGACGTGGAAATAGATAGCAGGATGTAATATAACATGAATTCGAGCAATAGATGTTTTTATTCCCTTTAATATTTGGTTTGTATTTAATAGATTTCAATTAAATGTTTTGTGAGCGAAACAATTTTCATGAAAGTATTTCCTTAGGTTTGGTTTCTGTTTTTTACTTTCAAACTTACATCAAATATTACAATCAGATTACCATTAACGTAACTGATATTACAATCAGATTACCAATAAAGTAACTAATATTTGTTGAAAGGGAAAGTTATTTTTCTGACTCTGAGTGAACACCAATTATTTCAGTAGTCTACAGCAGCTGTTCGCAGTAACATAACATAAATACAATGTGGTTTCTTACAAGAGAGGCTTATATTGTACCTACATTAACAAGTTCCTTGAGAATCCTGCAGTCCTCCTTCGTTGCCACGTGGTCAGCAACAAAGCGCTCAGTACCGTTCAGTTGAGACTCAGTCAATGTGACATTGTAGCTTCTTTCTTGTGACAACACCTCCAGTGATTTATTCCAGGTTTGTTGAGAACTAAACAACAAAAGAAGGTTATTTAAATTATTCATGTGTGATATAAAGTCAGTGAACATTAACTTTGTAAAATACTTTTAAGATAAGGCTATAACATTTTATTAAATGGCAAAATGTAAATAGCAGAAAGGCACAGAATCATTTGAATGTTATGGTCTAATGCTGCCACCTCGTGATGTTACATTCACTAAGATGATGCCACCTCATGACATAACATTCACTAAGGTGGTGCCACCTCATGACATAACATTCACTAAGGTGGTGCCACCTCATGACATAACATTCACTAAGGTGGTGCCACCTTGTGGTGTAATATTCATTAAGGTGATGCCACCTTGTGATGTAACATTTACTAAGGTGCTGCCACCTTGTGATGTAATATTCACTAAAGTGCTGCCACCTCGAGATGTAACATTCACCAAGGTGCTGCCACCCTGGGATGTCACATAGTGTAGATTCCAGTGGGGTATTTACCCTGTCTGTAGGTGTAGTTCGTCGAGTAGATCAAGTGCCTTGCTGTGAATTTTCTCTTCGTACTCGGGACTGAATGTGTACCACATGGCCACTGCACAGCGACGCCCTCTCTTGACAGCCATCACGCCGTGGTAGTCACTCGCCTCGAAGCCCACCAGTCGTCCACACTTCGGTCTCACGGTTGTCTGGGGGAGAGGGTAATTAACATTTAGAATTGTACTATTATAATAATAGCATTACAGGTCAATAATAGAATGAAATAATGAAAATGGATGAACTAGAACCGAGGCCGTCTGTTCCTCATGTTTTATCTAATTTTTTTAATGTTAGAATATGTGTTAATGGTATACTGCTCATCAAAAGTGCATTGGATTTGCCCGAAACTGCATTCGCAACTTTAGTACTGAGTCTACAAACTGTGAAATGTTTAAATTGCATCAAAAACATTGATTCTAAAACCCACTATTGGCACTGTTGCAGAGGCACATTTGTGTTAAGAAAATCACAAATATAAAAACTCAAATATACAATTGCAATGTGACCTTACTCACTTTGTCAACAAGGAGGTGAAGTACCTACCTGCACACTCATATTTCGGTGTGCCCAGAAAAAGTCTCCACCTTCAAAATCATCATTCAGATAGATGAGACCACTGAAAGCCAATCAGAACAAATGACAGTGACACAATTAGTACTACTTTTATGAATTCTTTGACAACACACCTAAAGATTAAATGCATCTACTAATAACCAATAAGGTACATCTGACCTCTATGATGGTTCTACGGATTTAGGCGTAATTGAAGATACCTTATCACTATAATACCAACCAATGAACAACTGGTGATCTATATATTGACAAATAATTAATAAGACTGTTGGATTACATAACAACCAAAGTTTGATTTAATAGAAGATAAAAAAGACAAGTAAAAAACACAGCTATGATGTGAAGAATAACAAAATAAAAATGTTTAGGTGACAATGTGGCAGGATCAGTTTGGGCATTTGCTTCATATTGATTCCAACAGAACTCAGCGTGTTGCTATGTGACTCACGTGAGATCGCGCCAGACGTAGGCTGGTTTCTCCTTGAGACATGAGCCGTCAGGTTGAATGAAGCAGTTGTCTGAGTGCACGGGATGACTGAGGTCATCACGGTTCTTGTGGTTCTTATCTGCAGAAAGGAAACAATCAAATACAGTGTGAAAGCATACCTGAGGTAAAATGCAAAAGTAAACATAGCAATAACTGCATCATGTAAGAATGGCAGAAATAGGTTGCGTAAGATTAGTTCTGGTCGTGGCACTGCAAGAACTGGATTTACTAATTTCAGCCACAGCAAGTAACCTGCATGACATTCATGTTGTATACATAAAACCACCAACTTCATCCAAATTGTATTTGATTACAACAGTGTGACAATGCTCCAGTGTGGGATTATGCACTTAGATGGATGATGAAAGTGCTACCGAGAAGAACGACAAAGCTGTGCACCCTGCAACAAACGAGGTGGATGAAATGAAAGTAAAGGGGTTGTCATGATGTAGATTGGCACCAGGAAGTTGAGACTTACCCTGTAGTGCTGTGCGACAGACGAGGTGTGTGAAGTGGAAGTAAAGGGGTTGTCTCACGTTGTAGTAAGTCGCCAGGAAATTGCGTGCTGACTCGCTGGCCTTCAGATACAGACGAGCCGCGGAATCACTGATGGTCCCCAGTTTGACAAGCTGACCAACAAGAACATTTTGTGTTAACACAAATCTCCAAACTGAACTGAAGTGCCTGGGAGACACACAGAACCCTGAATAACCACATATAAACCTGGACATGTCTACAGCTCCTGCTGGCAGTAGCAGATGAAACTGATTTGTAACATTGCTAACTAAAGCAACTGCAGTGGTACTTGGCAGTGGTGAATTTTGTTGCATTGATGATGTGGATATGTTGGTAGTTTTACAATCTTGCCAGTATCAAACAAAATTCCAATCATTCAAATCAAAAAAACATTTATTTCTAGATGCTCGGAGAAGCGATTTCCTGGCATTTGAAGTGGGAAATCCCGTCCGGCTCATAGTGATCATTTCCATGTTTCGTAGGAGAATGAATGACAAATGTAACAGTCGGCAGGAAAATTGTAAACTTGCCTTCACATTTTAGAATAAATAGTCCGATTCATGATGTAGTATGGTATCTTGTTGTGTTATTTTTCTTCACCAAGAAACAATTAATATCGGGGGTACTCAAAAACATCACAAAAAATGTACAGCCATGTCAGCACGTTGTATTCTTTACACTAAGCCTACCAATATACCGATACGCCATGTTCTGTCCTGAGGTGAAGGCTTCAATCCCGCAGTGAATACAGGGTGTACCATGTTTAGCCAATCACAGAATAGCTAGCATAAATGTGTTGGCATGGGCTCATTCTTCACCATTAAAAACGTTATCAAGAATGAGTTTCTTTGCACAGAATGTTAATCAATATTTAAAAATCTGGATTTATTTTGAGTACGTATATGTACCCTAGAAATATTGTTTGGGTACGTAATTTCACCCTTTTACCCTGCTGGCAGAAACATTGGTAATTTATGAAAACTTTTATATGCAGTATCCGCTAATTATTAATGAAAAAAATATATATATATTAATTATTGAGAATTATTTCAGTATTTTATTTTGGTCACTTTAGCAATTCATATTTGGGTAATAAATTGACATATATGTCACATACTTGGCTAGTTACACCAGATGTAGTGAAAATGTTATTCAAATCGGATCAAAAATTATTTATTTATTTGCATTCATGCACCCCGAGTTGCAATGCGTCGAGAACTTCCCTTACCTCGGAAGCTACATCTCTAGGAAAGGTGATGCGGAAGTAGATGTACGAGCGAGGATAGGCAAGGCATCAGCAGTGTTCCAAAGACTACGTCCAATATGGTCAAGTAACACCATCAGAAAGGACATAAAACTACATCTTTACATGTCAATCGTAATACCAACAGCGATATATGCCTGTGAAACGTGAAAGAATACGGTGAGGATATAAAAAAATGGGCCAAGTGGCCCTGAAGTCCTTTGGACTAATACGTCTATATGTGACCCCGGCTGACCAAATGAGTGATAAGTCAGAGGAATTGTAACATTATTTTCTTACATCCTTGTAAAGGTTTGGTAGGGTGCTCTACACGGTTTCAAAAAATATGACTGCTACAAAAATTGGCAAAGTTATGTAGCATTGAACATGGTACGGATCAAAAAGTGAAAATGAAGAAAACGGCTGTTGAAGTTTTACATTATATATGCAAATGGATTGCATGGAAATATTACATGCACAACATTCAAATGTGGCACACAGTATGTAATATGTATGTTATGTTGCAATGATACACTGGCAGTACAAATGTGCTGCTACAAAGACTTATCAAGTTATGCCAGATTATGTCTTCATGTGTAAAACTTAGAGGACAGATTATTTGAGAGCAAAAGGTAGACTCACTGTTTGACACAGTTTAAAACCTACAGGCAACTGTCCAGTTTAACAGGATTCTACTGGCTTAATGCTGTCTGTTGACACAAGCTACAGCCAGTGACCAATTACACATTAGTCACAGTTTCCATCAAACAATAGCAGGCAGAGAATCTTAGCTCCACAGCTGGGTGTAACACACAACCAGAGCCACCACTGATTCATGATCAAGTAGATTAGCTCAATGCACCAACTAAGACAATACACAACACTGTGAGTGACAGTGTCCAGAGTGAGGCCTAAGCAGAGTCATCATTGCTGAATAGATCAATTAAACCTGCCAAGTGGGTGACATTCTGCACAAGTGTTCATTAATCCTTAGTGATTGTTCAGAACACCAGACTGACCACATACCTAAACAAAGCGAATGTAATAGGTGAAGAACAGGCAGTGTTCAGATAGGAGTATTAGTTGAATTGTATTTGTCTCGACGCAAAAGGCTTTATTGTGCCTTCATCGATTATAAGAAAGCATTTGATTTAGTAGACCGGTCCTCCCTGTGGTCTAAAATAATTTCACGCGGTATTAATGGTATTGTGTTGAAAGTTGTATACAACATGTACAAAAATGCTAAATCATGTATAAATGAGGGCCAGGCTGTGTCAGCCTTCTTCTCGTGTGTAGAGAGGTATGGCAAGGAGAAAACTTGTGTCCTTTGTTATTTGCTATTTACCTGAATAATTTTGAACACTGTTAGTCACAATTATAACGGACTTGACATGGCAGCTGGTTAAATTTACAACAACCTTAGGGATGATGATGTAGAAAATGTATGTTCTACTATATGCTGATGACACTAGAATGATTCAATCAAATACAGATTTCTTGATTATGTATAGCGGAACTATGTCAACTCTTCTAATGGTTGACATTTGGTTGTTTCACTACATTGTGAATCTGTAATTATTAGTCTATATTGATACAATTGATTTACACAGTACCATGTCTACACAAGGCATGGCAAGCGTAAACAGAACAGTAGAATGCATTTGATATAAATAAAGTGTAGGATATTTCACTCTATAGTTGTCCAGAATATTAATTTTCTATGTTTGTCACCTACAGGTGACAGAATATTAATTTTCTATGTTTGTCACCTACAGGTTTCTACAGACAATACATCTTTAACCAATAGACACCACAGTCACACCATTTTATAATAATTAAATGAACATCAAAATAAACACAACTTGCAATTATAGAAAATAAATAGTTTTGAAGATAAAAAGTTCAGTCTAACAGGAGTCAAGTGTGTCTACTCTGCCTGGGCGCTGTGACCAATTAACGATTAGTCAAGGTCTCAATGGAACAGTAGCACTAGGCTGCAGAGTTTAGTCATGGTGATGACTTTGTGGCACATTAAAAAAAATCTACTGTTGGGGGTGGTCTCAAGGGCCCTTCTCAAAACTATCACTAGATAATGTAAAACGTTTGCACTTTGGGGGCCCCTTAGGTGCCCTTAGAATGATTAAATCAAATACAGATTATATAGTGGCAGCACCCTAAGATACATCTATGCAAAATTAAAAAAAGAGTTGCTGAACAGTTTTTGAAAAAATAGGCCAAATGTTACATTTTTACCAGTTTTGGGGTCCTTGGAGGCCCTAGGGAGCCCTTAAAATGATTCAATCAAACACAGATTTCTCGTGCATAGTGGCAGTGCCCTAAGATATGTCTATGCAAAATTAGAGAAAAAGTTGTTGAACGGTTTCTGAGATACGGCAGCTAACGGCGGACGGCGGATGAAGGACGGCGGACGCAGAGTGATGGCAATAGTCCCTTGGACCTTCGGCCAAAGGACTAAAAATTATACATATTTCACCAACAATGTCTTCGGTTCATATTGAGCATATCGTGGAGAGAGCATATCACCAATGAAGAAGTGATGATGAGGGCAGGTCTGGATAGCCTGCATGACATAGTTAAGTCTCGACGACAAAGACTAGCGGGACAAATCCTACGCCTACCAAGAGAGAGAACAGCACATGTAGCAATGGAGTGGGTGCCTGAAGGTGGAAACAGAAGGTGAGGAAGGCCGATTAAAACCTGGCGCAAGATATTTAAAGAAAATCTGGCAGAAATGGAAATTACCTGGAATGAGGCCAAAGAAATTGCGAAAGACCGTAGTAGATGGAAAAAGCTCGTTGCCAAATGTCCCGAAAGGAACAGGAGGAACTAAGTCTAAGTCTAAGTCATGCACCCCGAGTATATCACATGATTCGTTCACAGCACAATCTCTTGAGTTAATAGGATTCAGTAACAGGCACATAGTTGCATTAATCTGGCCTTGAGAGGGTTAACAAAAACTTCATGTAAAGTAAAGCTTTCGATACCGTTGACCATAAAATATTACTTAATAAACTAGAACATTACGGCATTAGAGGAAGAGCACTTGCCTGGCTGGAAAGATATTTGTCTAATAGAACGCAGTA
Organism: Paraescarpia echinospica; assembly: GCA_020002185.1. NCBI lineage: Eukaryota > Metazoa > Annelida > Polychaeta > Sabellida > Siboglinidae > Paraescarpia > Paraescarpia echinospica. The sequence goes on from CM034536.1 coordinate 31,711,702, forward strand.
TGTTTTATTTGATGGAATAAAATCGAACATTCAGTCTATATGCTGTGGTGTCCCACAGGGATCAATAATAGGCCCACTGTTATTCTTAATCTATATTAACGACATTGTTAATGTATCAGATATCTTATTTTCTATTATATTTGCTGATGATACAAATGTTTTTGTCAATGGTATGTCTTAGCGAGCTAGAAACTGTGATGAATCATGAACTGCAAAAATTAGTTATTTGGTTAAAGAGTAATAAACTATCTTTAAATATAAGTAAAACACATTTTATTGTCTTCAAATCAGTAAATAAAAAGGTATCCAATCCAATTGCCATCCTTATTAGTAGAAAACAAAAAATTCTTAGGAATTTTAATCGATGCTAATTTGTCCTGGACTTTTCATATACTGTATATAAAATCTAAAATAGCCAAAGCCGTTGGAATTATAAGTAAAGCTAGAAAAACCCTGAGTAGATCATCCCTTGTAACGTTATACTATACATTTTTATATCCATATCTAACGCATTGTGTCGAAGTGTGGGGAGGAGCATATAATACACACCTTAGTTCTTTATTCAAATTGCAAAAGTGTGCAATTCGTTAATTATGTCAGCTCCATACAGAGCGCACACAGACCAACTCTTCAAGAAGCTGTCCATTTTACCAATAAGAAAAATCTACGAATACACGGTTGTGCTGTTTATGTACAAAATCGTTAAGAATATGTTTCCGTCAATTATGACAAGGATGTTCATTAGAAATAACGAACTACACAAACATAGGACACGCAACGCAGAATTACTACATGTGCCGATTTCAAAAAGTAATGTATATTATAAAACCATTAGATATAGAGGTGTTAAATTATGGAACTATATGGCGACAACAGTGGATTGTAATTGTAATTATGCATTAGCAACGTTTAAACGTCAACTTAAGAATTTTTTGCTAGTACATAACATTAATGACATATATAAATAGCATTCTTTGTTGCTATTTTACATGAAGTATTCATGAAAATAGTACTGTTGTGATTCATGTTTCTGTTTTTCTTCTTTCTTCAATCACACAAATTGCTATCTTGCACCATGGAATTTACCTATGTATCACATGTATTGTGAGGGCTAATCAGCCACTAGTGGCTTTACACCCTCATTACAGAAACCATGGCAATCTATGTATGTTTGGAATGTATCACAGTTTCTGTAATAAACCATTATTATTATTATTCAAATGTGATGTGCAGTTTTTATACAATGCCATCCTCACCATGTGGACCCAGAAACATGCATAATCAATAGTATCTCCTACCTCAGCTGCCCTCTGGATCGTCAGGCCCTCAAACATCTCGTAGTCTGTGTGGGGTGAACTCCTCTGTCTCTCCGCCCCCTTGTACCCATCTCCAGTCAATGCGCCCCTCTGTACGAGCAAGTCAGCATCATTCTATCAGTTCAAATTAAATATTATTGGTGAATCAAGACAGAGAAAACAACACATTTAATTATATTGCTAACACTGCATATTATGTAAAGTAAGGAAATACATAATTTATGACTCTGTAAATCTAAGTTTAAGTAAATGTTTGCCGCCTGACCAAATCTCTTGTATAAATATACCAGTAAAACATTTTATAATATTGGTGTGATGAAATTGTGGGTGCCATCTTTGCAGCAAAACAATACAAAGAAAACAGTCAAATGTCTACCTACCATAAAATATTCTCCTCAATAATATAATAAAAGAACAAAAATCTGTCCTGCCTGTCTACCCTAAAATTTGGTAGCAAGTAACAAGCTATCATTGTGAAATGCATATATTATACTTACCCCTGCAAGTTCAATGAGAGCCTCGCACTCAGACTGAGTCAGCAGGTTGTCGACGGCAACACGATGGGCTCCGTTGAGTTCCCTCTCCTCTGCAGCAATATTTGCTCGTAGGTGGCGCTTCAGGTCCTTCATCTTCTCGTGGTACTGCGCATCATGCGGCCCAAACAGAGCTGCATCCAGTGGCGCAGCATTACTGTTCTTCATTGGTGTTTTTAAATCGTCGGGGTCCCCCTGAATGGGACAACACTTTAGAAATAATACACACAAAATACTGTATCTCAAACTGTGCATTTCTGATTAGACTTTAATTATGAGAAGAGGATCAGCATTAACCTGACCTTGCCTGTTCATAAAATTTAAATATAATGTACTTAATACTAGAATACAATAATGTTAAAGGTATACTGCATACCAGATTGCATTTAATAACTCTGAAACCATGATTATTAAAACAAACAGTTTATTTACAGTAGATTACATTTTAGTTTTGTTAACACAAAGATTTATTTACAGTACACAATAGCGTGACAGAACATCAATATTTACTAATTTATAACAGCTCAAGGAATACAGAAATTGATTTAATGTATTAAGATTGGTATTGAGTCAATATGTTCTAACTTTTACACAACTTTAGTGCAACGTGTTAAGAACTGCATTGGCAACTCTGAATAAGTTAAAATAAATGTTAGAAACTCATATCAAACAACAACCCCTGTGAGTTCACTTGATGAATGAGCTTGTTCTGTAACAGACAAATGGTAATACAAACCTTTGCCGCTGCTGTAGCCTTACGTTTAATGTACTTCATCATCTCAGCATTAACTTCGTGTTGCCTATAATATGCGTCTGCCACCTGGTTGGAACAATATCAACCGTTATAAAATAACTTTACAATGACATACAACATGCAACCCTAAATTTTTAGCAAACAAGTAATTTTGTCAAATGAAGAATACTTATCCCAATAATAATACAATGAACTGTGGTGTATAATCCTCTACGGCCCTCATTGTTTGCAACAGTGCTGCCAAAATTCCACCACCACCACTACAGTGGCGCCATCACGTGGACAGCACAACCTAGGAAATGATTTGTATGGTGGCGCCATCTGGTAATTGTCATGCATTACATATATACCTTTGTGCTTGATTCCTGGTTGAGTAAGTTTCTAAGTAGCACAGCTTGTAACTATGCATTCACAGACAAACCCAAGTGAGATCCTAACAAGCATTAAATGAATGCAGTAATATAATAATTCTGCAATAGATAATAATAATAATTATTATTATAAACATTCCAGTTAGAAAAGTAGATGTGCTCAGCAATAAATAGGATGCACATAATTATGTGAGCATCTAATAAGAACCACTAAACTAAAAAATTGTGACCTAACCTTGCCTGGTTGGAAGTCACCTTCAGTTACTCCTGCTTGTGACAGGTAGAAGACTTTGTTCTCCAACATGACAGCATCATTGGGTTTGTAGAGGAGAAATGACGCCACATTCTCAGACGCTTTCTTCAGGTCGCCCACTAAAACATTGAATTAAGACAAACAGTTTAGATAGACAAAAACATACGCTACTTAATGTCTTTTAGAACGATAGATTTTAGATTTGTTACAGTTTTATTAAAACCAGAGATTTATTTACAGTACACAATAGTGTGTGACAGAACACTAATTCAAGGGCATATTAAAACAGATTTAAGTTGTTAAGATGTATGGTGATGATCATGTTATAACTTTTAAACAGTTTAATGCAAAGTGCTAAGAATTGCAATAGCAACTGTGAATAAGTATTTACATGTATACATTAAACTGTTAAATGTCACATATTTAGAAAAAGAAAAGTTTTATATAATTTAATTTGCTTTAAACAATACTAATACATTATTTTTAATACATGATTACAGAAAACATGTTGCAACACATTATATTAATATTGCTAAATAACATAAACCAAGAACCAGTTGTATAATAAAAAGTTAAATAAATAGTACAATTTACAAATCTGGGTTACCACAAAATCATTACCTTTCTACTTCCTACTAATTTTATAACCATTTATACTGAACAGTCCACTATTGGGCAAGGCAGACTTTATGCCTAGATCCCTTTTGAACTGTACAGTTTCTCAAGAAGTAACCTTGCTACTTCTAAAAGGCCTGTCCAGATGTATACTATGACCTGCCACTTTATTGTCACTCTAACAGTGGATCAAAGTGCTACTCATTTTAGTGCTGTTTACTTAGGAAGAAACACGGTGTAATGGTAAACAATCTCTTACTTGGCCACTCACAAGCTTGCTTTTATTCTGCTTTTAATTAAGCCTTTGATGCAGCAAACCCCCTGTCCCAGTTCTGTAAAAGATTTCATGTTTGGTCCACCAAATATTGTTATTCAAATTCAGAACTTCCCCACAGCAGATCTGAATTTAAGTATATATCAAGGCAAGAGAAAGTGGACAACCACTAGAAGAAGAAGAATTTGTTTTATTTGATCCAGACATTTCAAATAATTCATACAATACATCCATGTCAACAACAACAACAAATACAAATATATAACCTTATAGTAAACATTGCATAATGTATGATAAATAACGAAAACTAGGGTCAGGAGACTCCCCTAAGACTATGGTAGTCGCTATTGAGGAGCCACCTTTTGTATAAAACTTTAACTGAATCAATACATCACTTAATCAAATTCTTCCAGAATAAGACCAAAAAAATGTATGCATGTGTGTAGTGTGAGCAATCTTACATGCTTATTGATTTTGTCGTTTAGGCACTGTTTTGTACTGTATCATGTTGACAGGTGGTTGTCGGTTCTTAATTTTGCATACATATATAGCAATTTTGTCTGGTGCATGTTACTTGATAGTTTTGTAAAAAAATAAAGTTTAACATACTTGGCAAATCCTTGTGAACTGTGTGTACTAAGCTTTTCTTTGACAATATCAGGAATGTTATTTAGTAAAAGTGGTAAATTATGCCTAAGGCATTTCTTAGCAAATTCATGTTTAATTTTATAAGTGTATATTTTATTTTTGACTCTTGTATCGTGATTATGTACCTCATAGTTAAACATTATCCTCCAGTTTTGTAAATAAACTCGTAAGTCATTGTGTAAATATTTATAGTAAAATTTTAATTGTTGTAATTTAAGAATGTCATATACTTTTAACAAGTTGAGTTTTTTGTGAAGTGGTTCTGTGTGGGAAGTATAATTACTTAAGGTAATAATTCTCAGGGCTTTCTTTTGAAGTTTTATTATTCTATTTGATTGAAAGCCCCACACCATGATGCAATAATTAATGTGTGGTACTATTAAAGAATTATATAATATTATTTTAATATGAAGAGGTAACACATGTTTCAATTTATTTAAAATGCCAATTTTTTTAGAACAAGCATTTGATATTTTTTCAGTGTGCTTTTTCCAGTTTAGATTTGTATCTATAATTAAACCAAAAAAATTAAATTCTTTGACTTGTTCAATATTTACATTGTCTATCTTCAGAGTAAGTGTCTGTATATTTTTCTTTGCCTTTTGAAATGTCATGTATTTCGATTTTGCTATGTTTAGCGATAATTTATTTATTTTGAGCCATTCATTTATTTTAAAAAGTTCTTCATTTATTAAGGATTCTAAATTTTCGTCATGTATGTTATCGCTGAAAGTGTTTAGTGTACTTGATAGAGTTGTATCGTCAGCATAAATTATGAAATTAAACATTTTACTGGCTTGTGCAAAATCATTGATATATATGATGAATAACGGGGGTCCTAAGATTGAACCTTGTGGTACACCTGTTGTTATTGATAACATATTTGATTTTATATTGTCAATTTCCGTATATTGTTTACGATTTGTTAGGTAACTGCTGAATAAGTTCAGATGTGTTCCATGTATACCATAATATTTCAATTTGTCAATTAAAATTAAATGGTCAATGGTATCAAAGGCTTTGGAAAGATCTAGGTAAATATTAATGGGTATTTCATCCTTATCCAGTTTGGTTATTATTCTATCTATTAATTCTAGTGCTGCGTATTCAGTTGACTGTTTAGGTCGGAATCCACACTGATGGTCAAAAAAAAGCTTAGTCTTTTAAATAAGATGATAATTGGTCAAAAATTATTTTTTCAAGTACTTTTGAAATAGCTGGTAGAAGAGATATGGGTCTATAATTATTGAATACTGCTGGCTCACCTTTTTATAAATGGGAATTACCTTAGCAATTTTTAGTTTATCAGGGAATATTCCTGTGGTTAATACTTGATTTGTTAATAAAGTTAAAGATTTGGTTAGTGCAGGTTCACTATCAGGGAGGATATCAAACTGTATCATTTGCCCCCAGAAATGCCACTACTGGAACATGATGGTGAAGACCGGAGATGGTCTCGAAAGGTGAGAAATAATATGCCTTCTGTTAACAACACAATTCCACATTTCTGTAAGTATGTGATTAATGAGCTTCTCCTGTCCAATCTTAAGATATTTTCACTCATCTCATTTACATATGTGGTATCATGTGATATGTATATTGTATACACAGATCAGATATCTCCTTGGATATTCCTACCCTCTAGCGGCCCTACTAAAGAACCTCTTTCAACCTCAGCCACCCCTTCTACCATCAACCAATGCTTTGTAAAGATCAACCAAACCTGGAGGGCTGCCACTACAGAATACCCTACCCCTATTTAGACTTCAAGGCTGTAAACCACCCAGTCCAACATAGGGTGTTCCCTGGCATATTGCTTCCAATAAGGTCCACCTCAATGGCTTGACCAGATGCCAGCCTTTGTTAGTGAGCACTCTGAACACATCAAAGAACCTGTTTGATAACCTGCCTTTGTACCCTTACAAACAACCACACCCTGGAACATTGCAGATCCACAACTGAACAGTTACAAACAGCCAATTTCACACCCGGGACACAGCCTTCTGTGTAGTATTGGAGGGGCTCACGCTTGAGCGGTCACACTACACCCACTCACACTACACCCACTCACACTACACCCACTCACACACCTCTCTAATAGAAGGCACAGGAAGCTGCCTAAAGGGGTCAGCACACTGATAGTTTTCCCATTGGCGACCATGTTAACGTTTTGTCTGATTGTAAGAAAACGTGACCTGGAAACTGTATTAAACTTCTCACCTGCCGTTGTCATCATCTCATTGACATGCTGGTCGAGTTTAGTCAAAATCTAATATTTACAAAGTGCCTGTATGTATGACAACCGTCAATATTTACAAATGGATGCAGGCAGTAATCCGGCTAAAGTGTCAACTAGCCAAGTTGCTGCCAAATACCCTTCCGCTTAGTAAAATCAGCTAAAAAGACACCATTTTACTGTCAACAGCTTCTACAATCACATTTAGAAATCTGACTACTCAAATGCACTTATGTCAGAGCAAGTGAATATTGTAAAGAATCATTTCTCAAAAATATACTGCACTTTTTTTCGTCTGTAACCAAGCAGGAAGTCTAACAGTGTCCTAACCCCTAAAGCTGCAACTGATGCAATCTGTCTATACACAAGGTGAATACACTGTCTATCTACAATAAACATTTCATCACACATATGCCTCTCCATGGAAAATTTTTCAACGTTTAGACATGATTTCTATGATAGGGCCATGTCTATTGACTTGCAGACACGGTGACTGGTAGAAGGGGTTAAGCAACAGAAGGCACCCAGTTTTACATCTCATCCACGAGACAGATGGCCATGTTTATTGACAAACACACAATGTAATGGACCACAAGAGCCACATCATATCACAACCATATAAAATGTAAGGGTCACTGTGATTAGTTCATACTGTTACATGATATAACAAACGAACAGAGGTTGTGTCTGTGAACATAAAATCAACAGTTTCAAGATATGAAAACCAGACAAAATGCCTGCTCTATGTGGGGCAAAAAATATTATGACAGGTCATTCTGAACCACAGACAGAGTTTATTACTTTATGATTCAAACACAACAGGACACATTTCTGCTACTAACTGTGCAAATAATGTAGAACAGATTTCTACATAACAAATGTGATCATCATTTACTTGCTTACATCCATAGTTATAAATACCTTTATATGTTACAAGTATTTTTTCTTTGTATGCATAACTAATTAACTTTCCTTAAAGGAAATAAAAATAAGGCATTAGCTAAAATCCTTTTTCCATGTGTACACAAAGTTTAACCTTGTATGTAACATTTGAAAACATTAAAAAAATACAAAAAATACATTTGTAGCATAAATTTGATTTTAAACCCGTCTGTGTAGCGATTCCCATGGAAAATTAAAATTTAATGAGCTAGGCGATCACATGGTATCGGGACGTCACTTATGATTGTTTGTAAGTATTTTGTTTATTTTTGTAGTAATTATTTATTCGCCACAAAAATGAAATTATATAATGTTTCTAAATTTTATTTATCCAAACAAATATAATGTAATGGATATATAATTTATTAATTGTATACATATATATATTATACGGTAATATATTGTAATTATATATGTGAAAACAAATGGTGATCTGTCTTGATAAATAAAACTTAGAAACATCACGTTATATATAATTACCATATTTTCATTTTTGTGGCGAATAAATAATGACTACCAAAATATTTACAAGCAGTGCATCATAGTATAAAAATGATTTGGTTTATATTACTTTGTGAAAACATAAACCAAAAAAAGTAAAAAAATCAATGGTTTGGTGTGGAGATTGAACCGGCGTCACCCGATTACAAAATAAATGCCAAGGAACCAACGCCTTTACTAACTGAGCTAGCAGGACCGAGCTAGCTAGAAATTTACTGACTGATTGAAGTTGTTATGATAAATTGTACAACTCCTCCTTCATACATCGATATTCTAGTGATATTATGTATATTGGTGTACATTATCTCTCGTTGGTTGCATTCGATATAATTATTCTGAAAACGAGCCCAAGCTCGCCAATACCTAGTCGACTTGGAGGCCCATTCGCATTCATTGTTTTGAATAAAATTGAATTCATATGGAACTGTAAGATAACTGCTTGTTCCTCTATGATGACTAGTGTTTGTATTTCATCGGAATATTGCACAATAACTCATTCTGATGCTCGTTTTGACCCAAAAGTTATACTTATAAACATGCTCTGAATGCATGGAAAGGGTCGGCCTGATGCAAGTGTGGGTCATAATTGACGTTACATCTCTGCATCCCCAAAAGCGCGCCAAAAATATACATATTCGAAAATGTCCACATGCACAGCATTAAATGTGGAATTTCTAATTCATTGATTTTTTGGATTGTTTTTGGCTTGGTGGACGTGGAAATAGATAGCAGGATGTAATATAACATGAATTCAAGCCATAGATGTTTTTATTCCCTTTAAATGAATAATTTAAGTGAATATTCCTGCTACTTAAGTTATAATTATCAAATTATGCTCAACAAACTTTGCATGTTCAACTACTGCACGTTTTGTTGCCACAACAATGATGGCATTATGCCTCTCCTCTGTCACCATGGAAACTGCCTCAACAGCACCACCATCTGGCAAATTAACACCTTGGAGCTTTCCAGGGTTCTTTGTGCTGATGAGCATTGAAAGCCACTCAGCTTAAAGCACCAGTGTTAAAGCAGCAAGCCTCTTTAATTGTCCTTGATCACAGCAATTAAAGTATTAATGTCTTAGTGCATGTTTAGAGCATACAACGTTGATGCAAATAACTGCTCATTTTGCTGGGCGTCTCAGTGCACAAATACAAAACTCTTGAGGGAAGATCAGAGGATCAGTCAGATGAGGTGCACACTTCATGTGACTGTCCTATCAGCTGGTGCAGGGTTTAGTGGAGTGACACAGGGGTATTTCTGAGATAATATAGGGGTAGAGGACAAGGACAGGGTGTCTGACATCTTCAAACATCCCCAGAGATTGCTGGTTTGCTATGAAGGGTTTGAATAGACATTTAAAGTCACCTGCTATTGCTACATCTGCTTCTACAGTAAGCTAACATCCCTCATTACGTACAGATGAACTAATTACAAGGAACACAAAAAAGTGACAAAATTATCTACATATCAGTGTACATAAAATAGAAGAAATCGCAAAAAAACACTGACTTTTACTGATCGATTTTCCACATTTTCTTTTCAGATTCAGTAAAAAATGGCACTGAACAGCCAGAGTCATGCTGTGACTCAGAACATTAACATTACTGTAGCTTAGCAGACATTTCTCTACATCCTGTGCCAGGAAAACCCACAAAATGTTTCCAGACCTCATACTGAAACGATACACAGACCAGGGCATTCTAAATCAAAGGAATTATCTGCACAAAGTGCTGGCTTCCTGGCTGAATGTGCTATGCACAGACAAACTGGTCTGGACTGTTTACTGTATTTAATTACACACCGTTTTGGCAAAAAAGCAGATGTATCTTTATGAATGATAACGTTGTCTGTGGTTTGATAACACAACATGGACGTGGGAAATAATCTGGGTGTTGGAGTACTTGCTTCCTCTATGAGTGGAAACTGGGTTGAAGTTATGTCTCTAACAGATTAACATGCCAGGAACAGCAACTGAACTAAACACTGTGCTACAGAAATATTAGTGTAACAGCTACAGCACACATGTATGCTGTATGAGATTTTAGTTTTCATTAAAAAAATATAGTTTACACATGCCCTGGTATTATTGCAATAGGATTAGTAGGATTAGTAAATAAACTTACCATTTTGTGCTCCTGCTTAATATTAAAAGGGTTTGATTGCAAGTAATAATCTACTTCAAGCAGCACTAATCTGTTTCCAATTTCCCAGTCATTGACAGAATGACTGATGGAGCATAACTAACTTACATAGGTCACATGTTAAACCAATGGAAACAAGATCAGGATGTCAGGTCACGAGACATTTTGGTTAAATGGTAATTGGTCACACAATGCAGGATACAACATTTGGCAAGTTTATTAAAAATGTACTCATAAAATATTGACCAAATGTTGTGAGACCAACTGTCATGACGGATCACCATCATGACAGTTACAATATTGTGTGACTAAGTGTCTTGTGAGACCAAATATCACAACACTTATGATCTGTCAGAGTTTGGTTCTGGGCAGAGACAGGTCTGATGAGATGGCTGACATTACCTTTGTAGTAGGCATACTGCAGGTAGTTGTACTGCTCAGCTAGGTAGTCAGGCAGCAGCTGACCAAACTCTGTAGCCAGTTTCACTGGACACTGCAGTCTGCAGGCCAGCACAGGCGTCCAGTGGTCTGAAAACATCAGACAGACAGACTGAATGAAGGAACCTAGCAACTAGGATTTGAAGTGTGCTGTGGGGATGGAGCAATGGCAGGAAGGATCTAATACCTGAATCCACTTAATACTCTGGTGGTATCTCCGAAGATGGTCTTAACCATTGTATGACATGTTAGAGATCACTTTTCCGCAATAACAAAATGAAACCACAAACATTATACGTAAATAGTGGACTTGTATACACAAATGCATGAGCACACACTCACAAGCAGAAAATATGCATTGGCCGATTATTCTATCAAATTTGCAATGGTTCACTATCATATTTAATTGCCTTCTGTAAAATATAATTATTGTTTGTTTTACAATTAAACAATATTGTTTAGAATGAATGTTATGTAACATATTAATGGTATATTAATTAAACTACAATGAACATTAACTTAATTAATAAGTTCTAATTATCATGGCAGTAACTATTACTATTTTAATCTTTCAAGACTTGTTGAGAGGGTGGAATAAATTAGAATCACCAACAAATGAACCCCACTCCACAAGGGACCAAGGAGGAACAAAGCTTAAATAAGAGTAATGTTATTCATTGATGTTATGGTAAATACTGTACAGGTCCTGTTCTAATGAAATAATTGATTTACTACTGTATTTACAGATATGTAAAACCAACAGATTAAATGAGAAACCACCCAAGCCCTTGGAAGTATGTTACACCTGTCACCAGTGAAAGAGTCGCACCTTTCAACAGGTCTTGCAACAGGTGCTATCAATGTCAACGTCTCCATTCACGCATGCCAATTTAATTGTAATTTCGCTGGCATGAGAAACTCTTATGTATCCCTGCATTGTTGAGTCACAAAGGCAAGCATGTGTAAAAGGCGGAATCGTTCAAGTGTAAGCGAGACAAACACATTCCACTAGATCTATCCAGCTGGGTATTCACCTAGAATCTACTGGAGACTTAGTGTTAAATTATTAGGTGAAACTAACAAGTTATTAGCACCTTTACAACTGTATAAGCAATTCTAATGAAATAAAATGACATGCATATGCATGGACAGTTTCCAGTTTTTATTTTCAATGGTTTCTTTTTCAAAGTGTTACATTACATTTATAAACAATTTAATTATTTCTACAAAACGGTTCCCTGTTTGATTGTTTGTCTGTCTGTCTGTCTGTCTGTCTGTGGACCCATATCTCTGTTAGTTTTGTTTGTACGGGGCTGAAATTGTCTATGTGATCTAGCAGTGGATTTAGATTTTGTTTAAATTTGTCCTTGGGAGTGGATATCTCAGGGGGGTCACATACATTTTTCTTTTTCCCTGGGCAATGCCGGGTAACTCAGCTAATGGTACAGTGGAACCTCTCTTTACAGTCACCTTGATAATATAGCCACCTCACAATTAAGGTCGCCTTAGAACAGTCCCAAATTAATTCCACATACAGAAAAATATATATTAGTCCCACTAATATGGTCAACTCGCTATTCAGGCCACTTTTGTCCAGTCCCAATGGTGACCTTAATACCAAGGTCCCACTGTATATATTTTGGTCTTTTGGGTATTAAACAAGTTATGGTAACTTAAACAAAGTTGTATTAACACATACCTGCCACTGCCATGTAGAGGTCAGGCGTTACCTTGTTCTCTACAGCACTCTCACACAGACTCTCGCACTTCTCCGCCTCCTCATAGTAGGCTGACAGCGCCCTCTCTAGGACCTCTATGGTCGTCAGGTAGTCCGCCTCATTGTACGCCTCCACTCCCTCTTTGTACAGATCCTGGGCAAAACATACGGGATAGAGACAGTAGTCAGACATGACCGGATACTCAGTCTCAAGTTGGATGCTCAGGTTGATACTCGGGGGACACTCAAGGGATACTCAGATGGATACTCAATCTATTCTGATATTGATTAACTTCAAGTTATACAGTATTACATAAAATGTTTTTGTTTCCCCTCTGTGTTGTGTAAAAGGACACGGTGGTTGGTAGTGTTGGAAAAAGAGACGCAACTTCTTGTTCCACTGCAGATTATTTTGACAAATACACTGTGGCAGGTTGATGTCAATGTTAATCTATTCTAGATTATTACAATTCATAAATTTAGGTGGCCATGGTGAGCCATGCACATATGGCTAATTCTTTGTAAACTCACATTTTATTATATCGGACTCTTGCTTTGAAATAATGCACTAGGGAATTTGTTCGTATCTTCGTCAAGTTTTTTTAATCATATAAAAAGCTTTGGTTGACAACATGATAAGGTATCTTTTTAAAATTGTTTCGGTTATCAGAGTTATACTAATTAACTTGATTTGTTTCTGTTTATCTTCTGCTCAGACAACAAACATTAATGTTTTCAGTTTGATGGTCATTGAAACCTGTGAACGGTTTTGTTAGAATGTATGTTATATGACGTACTGAACAACAAAATGATGCAGACATGTGTTTTACATGAAACAGAAACTAAGGTTTGACTTGCCGTTTAGATGAGAGTGTTAGAATAATAGTTTGACAGTTCAAAAACAGCCGTGTATTGATTAAGATATGTTGTTATTTTATCAGAGAGTGTAAATGTAACCTACATGATGATGACGTACATTGTACAAATGGTGAATATTTTCAAAACCAACTTATGTAATATCTGTATGCAGATAACCCAAGCTGAGCTGTTAATTATATTAGTCAGCTGAAATTTCTCCTGTAACCTCACTTGCTGTACCAGTTCCAGACTGGTTAGGCTAATCTGTACTGTACCGTCAATGTCACAAACAGGCTGGGCAGCTTCACATAACTATAAACAGTTGTCACTGAGCCATTTCAAACAAGAGAAGCTGAGCTGGTTTAAACAAAATTGGGAAAGTTTGCTTTCAAGTAAAGCTGTTTGTCTTCAGTTACTGGAAACAACAATGAAGTGGTTATAAGCTGACACAATGAATACAGCCATTGCACTCAATCATGTCATCTCTCAACATAAGCATTGTACAAATCAAGTTCCATTTTAGTCAAAGTACACTAGAACAATGTAACGGTCCTTCCTACTTTAAATGTTGTTGCTTGGCTCATTTTAGACTAATTTCGTCAAAGGTTCAACCTATCTAGTATCCACCATGATACAATAACTCTTTTACAAGTACAAAATTATTATTTAGTCTTGGTGAAAACATCAACAAGAAAATTAATTTTGATTGGATCCAGTCCAAATTTTACCAAAGGGGCAAGAATGGACTAATTCATTGAGTATTTATTCACTTTTTGTTAATCCTACATCCTGGCACCCAAATAATTAAATAGTTCACCATGTCCTTGCAAACATGCCAGTATTAACTGAATTGATTATCACATTGTTTCTGGCATCTCTCTGAATAAACTCATTATGTGCCTAAAGAAACAACAACTCATCACTGTGAACTTTTTAAAAATATCATAAACAACCAAATACACAATGTGAACTGAAAAAAACCCATATTCACTGCCAGTTTACTGACGAATGTCAACTTCTCCAAACAACAATTGCAGCTGCTTACTGCAGGGTGACTCAGAGAACACAACAAGCCAACATCCCAACATCCCAAACAGCCATAACTGTCTCATACATCATCTCTAGTGTCTACCACTGGTCAACAGAAGACACTATTATGCAGTGATAACACCCCACCATCTTGTATTGCCCCACATCTACACAATGCCAATCACCAATACATCATTTTTATAACAGCAGCATGATTACATTCCTGGCCTGACCTGTGTCTTTGTGAGTCCTAAACATAAACGCATTTTCATCTAAGGCACATATAGTTAACACACAGTCATATAATCGTTCTCCCTTGTTCTCTGTACTGGGATGAGGTCAGGTATAGTACTGTCGAACCACTCTTTCTGTTCTTTCTTTCTATAACTTCCCATCAGCAGCCCCATCTCTCCATCTTTCATCCTCCCCTGATCTTCTCATGTCCCTCCCCACACAGTCCTCTCATCTCAGCTGTGACATTCCCCTTTTTCTGCTTCCTTGATGTTGTTCCACCTCTGCCCTCTACAAGTTTGATTGCCTGCACCCATCCTTGCCAAGTGGTGTGCCCATCTCATCCGACTTCTCACCAATCTTTCTGTTATGCTGCATTCCATCCCAACCTCTTTCCTCAGGTCAGTCGTCCTTCTTCTGTCCACCCTCCTTGTTCTTGTGATTCTTTGGACCCAGTTGTTCAGTTGCAGCTTCTGATGTTATTCTGTCAGTGCCACTGTCTCCAGACCACACAGGCATGCCAGTGTAATATATGCTCTCAGCACTTTCCCTTTTAGTTTATTAAAAATGTTTCTGTCTATCATAACTCTCTGTACCTTTCTGTATACACTCTTCTTAACTAGAACATATTCAAATTGCATAACCAAGTATAGTCTTTTGCAGTCACAATACAACAAACAAACTAACAAATTCATTTAAATCATTTCGCAAAGTTCATGCGCATCATGGTGAATACCCAGTGCATATATAAAATAGCGCACAAGTATCAAACTATGTCTGTGATTTATAATGGGTTGCACTTTGCCCTACATTGAATGGGTAACTGGAATGATAGAATTACAAAAATACCACATCTCATAGCTAGCTCGAACCAGTGATATATATTATAAGAACCTAAGAGGACATGCAAACAGTTATTTCAAATATGTATATAGCTAAAGTTTATTTGAAGTATCTATACTACTAGCTGTGGCACCATTTAAAGAACTCAGGTGATTTGTTTATAATCAGGGAGACTCAAATCTGTGTAACTGTCTTTGTGTGCTTGTTGTACTAAATTTTAATCTAACCAAACTGCTTAGGCATCAAGCTGCATTGTTCAATTGGTAGACTGCTCCAATAAAAGTAGCATCTGCCGAGATAGACAAGAGGTGGGCTTTGCCTCAAGGGTGTGCCTTGCCCCACAATACTCTACATAACATGGAAGAGAGGAAGTGAACGGAAGAGTGACACTTCCTAAGGCAGCTCGGCCAACCCTACATGTGCCTCTACATGGTATGCAGACAGTCGCCTCGGGTCAACTACACAGGACTTCAAATGCACATCTCACATTTATACAATACAATTTGCTGCTACTATCTTAAATGGAATATAAACGGTACATTAAGAGAAATACTTTAATATAAATTTACGTGAAATACACAAGTTTTCAAAAAAATAAATGTTATAACTGACTAACTAACTAGCTAGCTAACTAACTGACTAACCAACTAACTGCATAACTTACACATTTTTCCTGTTACTATTCAGAATATTTCTTGTTCAGTTTTTTTATCCATTTATGTATGCACATATCTGACAACTTTTACCAACTAGCTAATTCAACCTGTTAATCAAAGCAAATCAATAATTATAACCCAAAACATAATAATTCAAGTCCACATGCCACATTTGTATACATTGCTCATGCAAGTAATTTTTTAGCCGAACACATATTAAACTGCTGGGACTAGTTTTGACTCATGTCTAGCCCATGAGACTAGTTTAAACAATGACTGGTCACTTAATACCACCAGTGCCCCTCTTTTTAGAAACACAAAAGTTTATACACAATACGCCAGAGGCAGTTCCCGTGTCTGTGTGTATATATGTCTAGATGCCATCACAGTATAACAACTCAGTACTGCACCAGCAGTGGACTCCTCATTGTAGTTTCTAAATTACATCACAGATTCCCCAATTTGTAACCCTATACTCTAGTTGCAGTAATGAATTTGGGTCCTAGATGATGTATTAAATCTAATGTATAGATCACAGTATGTACACAAAAGCATTTCAAATAAATTAATGCATTTTTTTAATGTGTACTTAACCCTAGAAATTCCTGGAACTCCTAGAAATACATTCCTGGCAGATTACCCCTTCATCAACCAAACACTGGCATATTACTGTCTCTGGTAGAAGCTACATAACCAATATAGCATATATCCACTTACATAGACTCCCCATTTTCTTGGTCTAAGATGTTCAGCTATGTGTGTTTACTTTCCCAGAGATGGTCAGTAAGTGGGCAGCTGCTCATAGAAGTAATCACTGACCCCCTGTAGCCAGGGCTTAACCAGTGTTCAGTGCAGCTGCATGATTACTATTACCTGTCTGTCTGCCAAGTAGACACAATACTGACACATCTACGTTAGTCTTAATTGCTTTCCTAGATATTAGCCAGTGACTTATGAACAATTTACTATCCACAAATAGTTTCTAAGTTTCTACTAATCTATCACCTACAAAATGCCACTAAATTGGAAATTAAACCCAGTTACCCTGATATGATATTAGTAGGCATTCTACAAAGAAATCACAGAGTTTGATCGTGAACGAGATTTATCATGACATGAGTAGGTGTAAATTTGATTACATAATTGTAGTTATTATAAGCATCGTACATTATATTATGTTTGTCTGCCGATGGTTCAGTGACTACATTAGAAGGTAAAACTGAAAAATACACATCTACACCAAAAGTTACCCAAAACTGTTGTTACAATTTTTTCAAATAATATTGTTCATAGGGTGCAGAAGACCGCTGCTGAAAAGAAGGACTGTGCAAAGAGATATTTGACAGGATTGTGAGGGGAAAGAAGACTGAGAGAAGGGGGGTTGGTGATTGGGGACGGGTGGTGGAGATGGCAGTGAAATATGAACACCAACAGGAAGATGAAAAACAAAAACGATGGCATTATCAATGCAGCCTCATCACAAGTCACTAACTTGAGTGAATCTTTATTTCGCTGAACTAAACTGAAGTAGTGATATCTTAACTATTATTGTCATTATTACCCTAATGGCAGTTACCTAACGTCAGGGACAGAGACGAAATGTACAACAACCTGCACACAGCATAAAAATGGTCATCAGTATTAAAATAATTAATAAAAAAATTAATTACCACTTGAAAAAAAAAAACCCTAGGAAGGACAAAAATCAGCGTTATATCAAACACATTCCAGGACTGACAACACAATGGCAGTGTGATTCCAGGAAAAAGAACCAGACCGTTGAAACAAAGCACATTAGATAGCATCATCCATCAAGCCATCAATCACCCACAGACAGGCAGAATGTTCTTTATAATGCCGCCAGCACCAGTCAATGATTACTGCATAAACCACGGAAATACCAGGGACTTGACTACATCACGTTTAAGGAATGTATGTCCCTAGACCTGGGAAGACAGGGTGGGGGGTATCAGGTGATAGATACCGCAAAGCTCATCGGTCCACAATAAAATTTTATGGCACCCACCTTCAACTCCCCAATAATGAACCCTGTGCACATCTGCAGATATGTGTACATACTAAGTTGACTAATTATATCTCTATTAGGGGTAGTTTCATGTTCTTTAAACTACTGTGTAGCACAAACACAACATTTTGTTGGGTCTGGTAAACAAATAAACTCCCGCCCGATGGACTTTTGGCATAACATTTTCAATCTGCACATCACAGATTTTAACGAATTATGAAAATGTTTAGTTGTTCAACATCTTGTAAACATATATTTACACCATATTACTGTATGCCTACTTAATAATAACAATAAGGTAACTTCTTTTGAGTCTAAATCTTGGGAAACCAAGCTCATAGGTGCATCAATATAAAAAGGTTTAGTTAATCTCAGATACGCCGTATTAAGATTGCAACTGATGGATCGATACACCAGGGAGCTAAGGTGGATACACAAGGTTATAATGGTGAGTACTTATTAGCTCCTATTAGGATAACCTCCTTCAGGTGTTACTGATGCAGCAATTCCTGTTGTAACAATTTCTGGAGCCCATTGCAACTTGCAAGTAATCAAAAGTCATCCTAAATAAGAATTCTGTAATTCAATACATGCAGCTATATGTACCTAAAATTCCTATATCAGTTCACAATTACACAAATGATGTGAATAAACCATGAAATAAAAAGATCTCCTTCCCACTGCAAATAGCCGCATACTTGAAATAGGAAGCAGATGGATCAACAAACCCATAAAAGTATGACCCACTCCCATCGACCCAAAATGTACCCAAAACACAGAGTAATTAATCAATGTTAAACAAGAATATCATCTGGTCTAGGGGGAATTCAGTCACAGTGAATCAGTGTTTACTAAACAAGTCAATCAACTTGAACACATGGAAGTTAATGACCTGTCAATCAACACCAGGTTGGGTTAACATTGACTGACACAAGGATAGATAGGAAGGAGATAGGGTTGGTAATATTGGTAAGACAAGCCAGGTGTGAAGTTGGACCTGATGATTGGACAAACTTCACTAGAGCTGACCAATTCGGAATCTCTCTCAGATTTGTATATACATTCTAACAACATACATACCGTTAAAACTTATCATATTATAGACCTGAGAGACTGGGTACAACTTTTAAAGCTGCACACATTGTTAGTGCACTAAATAAAAAGCTAGTTTTCTGATAGATGAAGAATGATTGATCATCTCAAAAATAATTGACATTTCAAAGATTAAATTGAATGTTTTAGAGTTCACAGCAAATCATGTTAAAAAAATGGATGTTAGAAACACAAATGCTAGTTAAACTCCTGCTTCCATAATACGCTGTACTAAATGGGAATACTGTGTCAAATTTACAGTACTTATCTGATAAATTTAAGCTTATGCCTGAGAACACAATCATCCAATACTTACCAATTTATATATTTTTTTCAAAGAAAATTTATCTTTGTTTTTTTGTTGTGGCATTTAAATTTTTGACAACATTCACAGAGCTACCGTTAACATAATACAGCTGTATTATGCATGTATAAGCATGATTTTTGGCATTTCATGCATTATTTTGGACACCATTGCATGGACCTACGCATCGGCAGTGACATTTGTTTAACCTGCCCTGGTGCACACTGTCGGGGTTCGCCGCGACAGAAAACTGCGTTGGCAAAAATTATGATGGCGGGTGAATTTTTGTGAACACTAGTCTGGAAACTGATACATTTTACTAGTGATCCGACTGGTAATACCAATCCCTGTGAACGTGCGCTCCCCGTGAACCGGATGCACCCGAAGCCTGTATTTTTAACGTCTGAAAACAACTGAATCAGTGCGAAAATTTACGCGGGAAACATTTGTAATGAGACCTGTGACAGACAGATCAACATAGCCTTACGTTTTTGTAAATAGTGATCGTTATAAGATAGTAAGTGCATTTTACATGTGATATGTATAATTGTATACATGTGTTGTAAATATTGTTGACATGTTGTGAAGAAATTTGGATGTTCTACGACTACGACTATGTGGTTATTTTCATGCCGTGATTATAATATAGGTCAGAAAGAAAACGATAACTTGGTTTACTTTTTAAATTAAAATAGATACTTATTTATTTTAACTTCTTGACAATGTGTGGAATTGCGTGTAATATTATGTATCATTATATATGCATACATGTTTGCAGTCCAACTAGCGCTGCAGACTGCATCGACGGTGAGTCTTCGATGTTGTCTGGGAACGCCACCGGCTTGTATTATCTCTCACAGCTGTTGCAAACCGCGGCAATGTTTTAACAACAAAGGCGTATAAAAATTAATATAGTATTTTAAGAGTCTGTTTTTCTACGTGGAATGATTGCATATTAAACAAGAAATGACATAAGAATATTGTTTAGTTGCATAAATAATGTGTTGAACACCCACAGAACATGCACATTCACAGCTGCAGGGCAAGTTGTGTAGTCTGTAGAAAGTTAAACGTATTGGACACTCATTAACAGAACATGGACATTTGAAGGGCAGCAGCTGCAACTTTTAAATAAATAATATTAAAATAAATTGGTTATCTTTTGCATATTTTTCATGACAATCTTAATGCCAGACACCCCAGGTAAAATGGTGTTTTTTCACAAAAATACTCAAAATGGTTTTCTGCCAGATTATGATAGCTTATATGTTTGCTATCAATAGAGTTCACTTGTATGATAATTCCATACCTCTAAATTCTATAATTTGGGTAGAATAAATTGGACTATTTGCATAAATTATAAAATAATGCTATCCACCTGCCTTGTCTGGCCTTAATTATAAAAGATCAATTGATACCTGAAGAAAATCTCATATCTGTACGACACGTGCAAACGATCTGCTAAATGTACATTTCTTCATATCATTCATCATAGGAGAACTACTCATGCCAGTTGTCTACAGTACTTTATTGTAAGACAACATTGCGTGTACACATTGCGTGTACATTGCGTGGACAGTAACGGGCTATCATTGTTCTGAGTGAAAACATACACACACTCACACCTACAGACAGACACTCTCCCATACTCTCTCCAGTTGCAGGTCGAAAACAGTAGGGGATACATTACCCCTTACCACAAACCTTAGCGAGGGCTCTGATTCAGCTGCTTTTATCAGACTAACTAAATTCTGCTAGACTGCAATCACCAGTCTGATAAACCTCTTCAGACCAATAATACATTTTTTTTGTAAATATATATATATATTTTTTTTCATCAGATGGCGGAGGCTTCTTTGCCAGACCCTAGACGTGATGATTTCTATCTGTGTTCTATGATCACACACACTGGAGGCTGTACAACCTGGAGACTGGGACATGTTGGGATGATAGACAGGGTAATTTGTCAGAAATTTCTAGGACTGAATACACATTTTTTACTTAGAAGCATTAGTTAATTATGAAAGGGATTTTGTGTATAAATGATGTGCTTAGTACATCATCTAGGACCCAAATTCACTACTATAACTGGACTATAGAGTTACAAATTGGATGATGCAGGACATAATTTTAAAGATATAAGGAGGGATAAACTGCTGACTAATTACTGAACTGTTATTGTTGTTAAATTATTATGATAGCATCTGCAAATTTCACATCCAGTCTTCATTTTAAACTTATGATGCACTCTTCAGGAAATTAAGCAAAAAGTGTAAAGAACAGTGCATATATTGGGAATTTCAAGAATTATGATTTCATTGTACATTAATTTGTATTACATTTTAAATTAATGCTAATAAGTAAACTGGCTTACCTGGTGTGGTTTGTTTTCCAAGTTCTTGAAGTACGATGTTTTCACTTCCCTCATGCTGCGGTAGAATTTTACATTGTCTTTCATTGACTGATGCTCTGGGTGGGCCAGTAGGTAAGTGTATGCAGCTGCCACTGCTGTTTCATACTTCCCCACCTGACCACAAACAAGTTATATACTGATGAAACAGTTTTTATTAATTTCCGAAGGACTATGCAAAATCTCTGGGAGACCTGTCTATTCCCAATATACAGCTGTTTATGAACAGTTGCTAAAGATAGGAAGCATTCAAGTATGCTGCAAATACTGCACAAAACTATTTGTTCACACAATCCACCACTGTTTAAATTGCCAGGAACTCAGTTATAAATTACAGCCGAGTCAACTGATGCAATGTGGAATGAACAAAATTGCACAAACTTTGAAAACTAGCATTTCACTTTCAGGATTCAAACCCAGGTTCTCTAGATTGAGAGTCAGACATCCTTAGAAACACTACCATATCCCATGACACTTTTTATTTGATATCAGTGATTTTAAATAATACCATACAAATATTGTTTATACAGATATTAGACAGGAGATACATGTATGGAAAGCAGTTTCACAATGGTTCCAATATAATCCAGGAACAGAAGAAAAACCACAAGAAAAGAATGATAGAAAATGGAATGCAAATACGATTCATAAAATACTAGATGCAGCCATGTTCAGCCTAATATTATAATTTATGAGAATACGTGAGCACATTGTGTAATGTTAGTGCTTAGAAGAAGTTTGAACAGTGAAACTATTTTCAAATGTACTAGAAGAATAGAAAAAACAATTTAGCATTGATCTTTTCGAGCCGAGAAAAGCTTCTATTGTTAGCCATTGGCTAATGGTTACTGGTTAGTGTAAGCCTAGGCAGCCTGCTCCCTGATCCCCAATGACGTTAGGTTCATAATTGATGTCTAAAATGATAAATTGAAAAACATTTGGGATGATTATATATAATCCCTGAGTGTAATTTGGACATATATCAACTAAACAAATATCATGGAGGATAAACACAGACAAATATTTGAAACTGAACCATGTAAAACTTGAAAAACACAACTCCGATCACCTTTAGAAAATACATATTTCTAAAACTTGAAAAACACAACACAGATCACCTTTAGAAAACACATATTTCTAAGGAAAATTATAATAAATAATCATAATATTTCAGATGTGAAAATGGTTTCCTTTGCACGTCCTACATGAAGCAATTTTTAAATGTGAACATTGCCATTACTATGTGGCATATTTTTATACTCAGGTATGCCAAATTGGCACTTGAAATTAAAAGCTATCTAGATTTCTTAAATTCTAGACAACTGTCAAAGGAAAAAATGTTTCAGTCAGAAGCTGATTTTTTTATTCTGAACAATGACTTGTTCAAAATGATAAAACATCATCAGGTTACAATTCAACACTATATTTGGCACATGAACATCTTGACATGCGTGCACGTACATAGAGCATTCTACAGTATACAACATACCATCTCCATACATACTGTCATTAAAAAGCAGAATGTTTGAACCTAATTATTTATTGTAAGTTTAGGCCACACAAATGTTATTGTTAGGATTATGGATTTTTTTAGACATTTTTGTTAGGGGGGAATAAAAAATAAAGTAACTGCATGAGAAAGGTGTTTTGTGTAAATACATGAATTATCATATGAGCCATACAGTACATTGCTAAACAAATCATTTACCCTTGTATCAAAACTTATTAGTCACATACTTTTATGAAAGTTTAATAAAAGTTGAAGATTATTACTATTAGAATAACAAGTACTGATAACAAGACTTGGCAGATACCATTATGGTGTGTTAACATTACAGCCATAAACGTGTAGATTTGAGGTAGGATAAATCTTGCTGTGATAATATTAATTTGACTGGCATAATTAGGATTTGATTGTACCTCTAAATATAACAACATAATTATATTCCAAAGTAATGCAGTGCAATGCTGACTACGCAAGATTTGAAGAGAGTGTCTACAACCCGTTTTCCCAGCATGTCAACTTGATTGGCCAAAATCCGATGTTCAGATTTTTGCATGTAGACAGAATGAGTAGCGGGTTAAACATGTGCAAGTTACTAGTTTCGCCTGTGTTGCACGTTGGCAGTTAATTTTCTTTATTGATATTTTGCATTGTTTCTAAAATGTCAGCTTTCGAGTTGCCTTTTCACCCCATTTCGGTGGCATTAACGTTTGTCATCATTTAAGAAAATAAATGTGTTAAACGTTTAATTGCTCACGTAGCATCCGTAAGGACACTTGCTGTCATTTCGACAACAATCAGCACATTCGACGCTAACACATGCTTTTGATATCAGAGCGGCGTCGCTCCAAATACGGGAAATGACATTATGATTGTGTCGGACAATTTAAATGTTGCTACTTCCTTTTGGGAAGCAGCGTCAAACTTCAAAACCACACTGCAGCATCTGGTTTAGCCATGGTTTAGATTAATTAATGACAAGTTGGACTTTTGCAGATTCGTTGGATTGTAGACCGAAGATGCGCGACAACCAATGAAACGATGTTTAACATACAATGTTCGGTATGATGCATACATACTCAATGAATTGATACAAAATCATTGGTTGGGCATTTCAATCAGAAATAAGTTCAAAATTGCAATTTTATTTCCGTTTTGTCAAAAACAACGTCAATCTGAATTGGTGTCGCCTCGTCAAAAACAACGTCAATCTGAATTGGTGTCGCCTTATCGCCAAATACAGTCCGTTACCAATTGTCTGAGTGTGATGTCACATAATATTATTTTTTATCACAAAAAGGTAAAAATTCTATATCTGTAAACAATTATCATCAAGTAACTTTTTGTGATGCAGTGAAAACGTAAAAGCGACTACCCGTTCAGCACAGCAAAAGACAAATGGTCATCCAGAAACAGGTTCTGCTGTATATATATATATGTACCTATGTTTATATAAATTACAACATGAATCACATGTTAGTGTTTACAGCATGCACAGGTATAGATAATAATATGTACAGTGGAACTGCAAAATTAAGGTCACCTTTGGGACTGGGCCACAGTGACCTGAATCAGTGAATGGTGAGGTGACTCTATTAACACAAATAACAGCAGTAATTTCCTATACTATGCTGTACACATACATAAATAATTTGGGACTGTCCTAGGGTGCCCTTAATTACAAGGTGGGTGTATTACCTAAGTGACCATAAACTGATAAAGGCTAAAGCTAAGTTCAATAAGTTCCAAATAGCCCCCAAAAAAGTGCACTAAAATAAAATTATATAAACTATTCTAAATGTATCTCCCATCCTATTTGTATAATATTGTAGACCGCGTATGTAATTTCCATAGTGCTCATTACCCTTAGATTATGACACAGGTCCGCAGGGAATTTAAGGATTGTTGACAAGAATGGCATTAAAATGCTGCAGCTTGTGATTGGTCGTCTGAGCAGACACAACAACTGCACCAGGTCGAGGTCGGGGTCGTGAGTCCCATCGCTCACGCCTGGCACAACTGGATGGATGGACAGGTGGACAGTCGTTAATTGAACAAGCACACGGCTGCGTCTGCCAGTGCCAGTCACTTTCTCACCTTGTAAGCACAAATCTGCAAGTAGTCGTACGGCTTCAGACTCTTGAATGCCGCCACAACATCTTCAGTGAAAACGTCCCGAGACGGCCCCTTAACTTTCTCCCGTCGGCACCTCACTATACAATTCGCCCTTTTGAGTGTCATTTCAAAAAACGCCAACTCGAGTGATTCGCCTGATGCGCGCCCCATTCCTGCGTGTTTTTCCCGACAGCCACGTCGACAGCGAGTAAGACTTTCGACGAAGTCGTTGTAGCCCCGGATCGCTCGATCCATGTGATTTGCGCAGACGAACCATTCCTCATGTTCGTATGCTTCCTTACCAGCAACATACAATGCATCAAACGTGACGGGCGATTCCGATTGTTGCGACACTACACTGGACAAGCAGAATGCTAACAAACATGCCGAAAAGATCGGTAATTTTTGACAGAAACTCGACCGACACCCAATCGGAAGTTCTTCCATGTTCGCTCGGCCTCTGGGGTGCGGAAGTTCGTTCGTTTCGTTAGGCTCGGAGTAAATAAGAGCAACTTTAGTCAAACAGGCGCTTACTATTCAGTTATGGGTAATATCTTGCTATTAATTATTTACGATATTACCCTAAATATCGATATACTATTCGGTCCCCACACAACCCATTGATCATTGTTCGCGCAACTTTTTAGGAGGGAGTTGGGAAATTAACTTAGTATCCCTCATAATGCTCTCACTTCAAAACAGCATATCCATGACACCCAATCCAAAAATAACACTAATATATAAGTTATAAAACTCACATATGACACAATATGACTTCAATTTATCGTAAATGCGGCGCCTGTATTAACTTTATTTCGCCAGCACCCCGCGCCCAGGTTGCATCAGCGCCCAATCTCCTTTCGAGTCTTGACGCAAATCAATAACCCACGTGACCTGTCACACACACACACACACACACACACACACACACGCGTGTTGTCATTCAGTCGGTGCTTTTCACCGGTGTAGGAAGCAGCGTAGCGTATAGACTTGCAGAGCATGCTTTTTTGAGTGATACTTTAGCAAAAGTTGCGCATGCACGAGCAAAACGTGGACTTAGCTGGGGATTTACTACGCCCATAGGATGTATATTGTGAGGTCGCCAGGCATAGGGCTGGCGTTTATCGTCACTTTATGTCTTCTTCTCTCCGACCTGTGCCCGTTCGTGCGATGCGTCGCCCTGGCTCCGATCCACTGGAGTGCCTCCAATCCAATGTGAGTACCTTTTTTCATCTCGTAGTTTTTGCACTGAGGTTCAAGTCATCTTGGACCTGGTGACATTTCAGTGAATGTTTATGACATTCAACTACTTTCAGTTGTATTGATTTGGATTCAAAGTCTCTATAAACGTATTATCTAGGTGAGTGTGCCGGGTTGGCTTGGACTCGGATAGGGTTTTCTGATCTCTGGCACCTGCAGCGTGTGTCAGAGGAAGGGGGGAGGAGTCGGACGTAGGCAAGAGGCTCGCTTATTTCTTCCCTCTATTGCGTTCGGGTATTGCCTGTATCGAACGGGATCGTGTGCTTTATTGCCTCAAAGTCGCTGTAGTTTTATTTGCATGCTTTACACATTAACAATGGTGCTTTGATTAGTTAATATAAATTTACTTTGAAGGCCCACACTTGTAATACTAATAATGGTTCTTGTGTTAAACTTGAATAAAGTGTGTTGGAGATTTACTTCGTGTGAACGTAAACGAGTAAATATACAACAGCCTGCACTTGTAATAATAATAAAAGTTGATTCTATATCTTCAGCATATCAACAAAAGCACATCACACAATACATCTTTTTTAGTTTTAGAGTAATATATACATTGACGCATGATTGATGATGATTCAGGTTGGTAATATCTTTAAAATAAGCTCACTTATCCTCTTTCAGTTTCTAAGCTGATATCACCTTGTGTGACAGTTAGTAGATGTGTGTGGGCAGTATACTGTATACATGTTTTTTTGTCACTTCCCTTTACAAAGACACACATGACTATTCGTCATGTGATGAAAATAGGCTTATTAAGACTGGAACATTGAATTCCATTAATACAAAGATGTTACTAAGGTCTGTACTGGATCCGTGTACCGTGTAGTTGTGGCGAGAATAGAACTGCATGAAACTGAGTCAGATCTCTTGCAGCAATGGGTACCCAGCAATTACTTAGACTTAGACTTAGTTCCTCCTGTTCCTTTCGGGACATCGGGCGACGAGCTTTCTCCATCTACTACGATCTTTCGCAATTTTTTTGGCCTCATTCCAGGTGATTTCCATTTCTGCCAGATCTTCTTTAAAGCCAGGACTTAGTCGGCCTTCCTCTCCTTCTGTTTCCACCTTCAGACACCCATTCCATTGCTACATGTGCTGTTCGCTCTCTTGGTAGGCGTAGGATATGTCCCGCTAGTCTTCGTCGTCGAGACTTCACTATGTAATGCAGGCTATCCAGACCTGCCCTCCTCATCACTTCATCATTGGTGATGTGCTATCTCCACGATATGCCCAATATGAACCGGAGACATTGTCGGTGAAATATATCTAGTTTTTTTATATCTTTGCCGTATTCTTCCACGTTTCACAGGCATATATCGCTGTTGGTATTACGATTGACATGTAAAGACGTAGTTTTATGTCCTTCCTGATGGTGTTACTGGACCATATTGGACGTAGTCTTTGGAACACACCCAGCAATGATACCCATTTATTCATCTGTTACAAGATAGTCACTAGATGGGCTCAGTTTACATGATACACAGACAGGAGTATATGTTTGCAACTTTGCATAGTTGAAACATATATTATCTGGTGAAACTTATTATCCAACGTGTGTGATCCTAACATGAGATTGAGAAAAACCAGGCCTGGGTTTGTGTAGTGGGCAGCTTGCCTACTAGTGATGCTATATCATAGTGTGGCTCATTTGCTATAAAGCATGATTGCTGCTAAAACAGACACCAAGCAGATGTGCACAGTTTCCGACATCTTTTAAAATAGATATGTAGCTGCTGCTGTATTTCACTGAAAATGTGTTTCTACAAAATGCTGACCTATGACAAAATAACATTATTACATGTCTGCATGCTGGGTTTTGCAGACATAATTTAAATGCCAGTTTTCTATGCACCGCATGAGGTCCATAGCTTAAAGGTGTGACAAATCATTAATCTTCCATACTGGCTCAGTGTATTTTTGGAATGAACTGGGCAGCAGCACAAAATGAAGTGAGAAATTAAATGGATGAATAGTTTTGGCAGGTGAATGACATGGAACCATGGGTTGAGGAACCCAGCCTTTGTAATATATCTCACATTGTGAGTTTGCTGTTAATGCAAATTCACGAAGAAAAAGAGTAAGAAACATCAGTTACACCTCCACACTAGGAATTGTTTTAGGTTTGTCACTATAAATTATGTAATCGAGTAGTGTTTTAGTCAATGATACTTCAAGGAGGAAAGTCATATTTTGATGAAAATTTCTAATGAAGACATCTTGAAGCTTTTTTTGACATTCCTGTTTTATACAACAGGATGCTTATGGAATGTGGGACTTTTCTTTATTTAACTTCTGATGATATTCAAGCTTAGTTTAACAACTGGTTCCTGTGAGTAAAAAACTGTCATTCCCTGGATGCCTTTTACTTTCATTCGTTCACCAGCCCACTGAAGTCAGTAATCAATATGCCAACAGGCACTAGTACCATATAATCTGTAGCAATATAGGTAACATTACAAACCAACATTACGCTGACTCAAGGTCCATGATAATAGTAGTTCAGTCAGTGATTTTTCCATCACTAGATTCGCTTGCAGCATCTTTATCATAGCGCCTGTCTACATGTGGTAAGCTTCCCTTACAATGCATGCGTATGAACTATTGATTTCCCTCTGGTTCTTTGGTAACCTTGCGCTAATGTAGTAATGTAGTCATTACACTTCATTTAGTGGCTGCTAGCTTCACTTTCTTGCATTTTAATGGCCATGTGAACCAAATGATTTTGCATTATGTTAGTTGTGGAGATATTGATTGTTAGCACTGACAGCGTTGAATCATGACAGCGCTTCACTGGCAATTACTTGTAAGAATTGAAGCATATATAATTTTTATTTCTGCACCAATCAGTACTTTTCGCATTGTCACCATGGAGCGTTAATGTAAAATTGTTGCATTCAGTACAGAATATATCAAGTAACCATGGTTTTAATGGCACCTGTAGAATATTTGTTGCAAGTAATTGTTTAATGTGTCTAGTAATTTTGTCCAGAATGTCATTATGTACATGTACTAAGGCAAGGCAAGCAGAACTATGTCAAAAGGGGACTGTTTGAGGTTAATTTTTGATGCATTAAATATTATTATTTGACACATTTTAATACATTTGTTTTCTATGCCGTACATCAGGTGAGGCACACGATTCTCCAACAAACTCATGATTTCAACAGACATTACCACCTGACAAATGAATGGCATATACTATAGTTTTTGCTTTTATAAGTGATTTGCATTTATGAAAATTGCTAACAAATCTTGGGATGCCCTGGACTGATTATGTGAGACTGGCTGTGCACAGTTTGTGGTGGAGGGACGGTGTTCCTCTCTGGATGGTCACTGCTGTGTCTGATGACAAATCACCTGTCAGTCTGACACCTGTCCAATGTGTGTCTGACACCTCTTGGCAGCAAAGTCTTGCAGTATGTGGGCTAAGCCAGCCTAGGGCTGTCAAAATGCACTAGAGCCAGGCAATCTATTGGCAGGCAATCCATATTTTTGCAAACTGTTGTGACAGTGTCAGAACTAAGCCTACACCACAAAGGTTAAGCCTTAAGGGTTGTTTATGTTTTATGATAGTTTGATGGAAAAATATCTGAGGTAAACATGTTCCACAGCTGCAGATAAACACTTTCGAGGAGTGATTATTGTTTGATGCTGTGATATACACCTGAGCTTCCAATCTCACACATATTACATTAGCTTTATCATATCGATTTGTGTATGATCACCCAAAATTCCACTGCTCAACCATGGTTTGTGTTATTATGTCAAGATGT
Organism: Paraescarpia echinospica; assembly: GCA_020002185.1. NCBI lineage: Eukaryota > Metazoa > Annelida > Polychaeta > Sabellida > Siboglinidae > Paraescarpia > Paraescarpia echinospica. The sequence goes on from CM034536.1 coordinate 31,742,548, forward strand.
TCATGTTATTTGTGCTTATCAGCATGGGCTGGGCAGGACCAGAGATAAAACTGGCATCAACAGCCCATGGGTCAATGTTTAAGGGCCTAAATTGATATGTGGTTTTTGCATTTATTGCAAGATTACACATGATCTGTGCAAGTGTGGCCCTGGTGGCAGACGTGCTAAGGATGTTTCGTTTGCGTTTGAAGCAGCTTATTACTTTAGCTGATAGTCATCTATGTAATGATCCAAATACATGTAATTGCTGACCTATGTTGAGCCATCTGTCTCTTCATGGGCAACACAAACATGGGATGGTCAGCTTGGGTCACTGGGGAGACAAGAGTGGACCTTCTCTAGACATAATGAATGTTCTTGAATTGTTCAGAAGTAGTGGGTGGATCCAGCTGAGTTATTATTATTAGGTCCTGACAGGATATGCAACTATAGACACAGATATTATCTAGTGTAGAACGCCAGTAAGTGGCCAGTTCTTGGCGTTCTACACTAGATAATATCTGTGTAAGTAAGTGGCCAGTTCTTGGGTCATGTCACTGAAGTAGGTGTCTACCCATGTCCCCGCCAGTCACACTTTATTCACTGGACAACATACAGGACATATTTAATGACACGGTCATCAAAGAGATTTTTGCTTCCTGCAGGCTTTGTGCGCTTACAAAGGGCATACAAGATTGCAACAGAGATAGTTGGGAGGTGGATTGAACTGAAGAATGGCTGTTTTGTTTATTTCTATTTGCCTTGGCTTATCTCTACCTAGTATTTGCTATTAGCAGTCACCCCTACAAGGTTCACTGCATTACAAAGACATGCACATACAGGACTTGTGGTAAATGTTTATGCTTGGTAGTCACACATACTTGTAACTTTTTAAAATTATATATGTATAATTTGTCTGAACTTCTGAAACAATAATTATTTCATTTTCTTGTGTTGCACTGGTAAAGGTTTCGTGTGTTAAATGAAATGACATGCTTTGAAGTGTTCATTGTTTATGTTCCTTGCCCAGAATAGTGAGTTTAAAACTAGTACTGGAGTTTTATGTGACGCTACTTCTATTTATATAATGTAAATCTGTAATGCATTTGGTGTTAATTATAAAATATGGAGTTAATAGATTAATATATTTATTTTGGATAACTAATATGTGTCGTCTTTTGCTTCACATGTGGAATTGGAGTGGTTCATCATCCTTTTGGCGGCCACAATCATCTTGCTGATTATTCTGCCGCAAATGGTTTGGCGACATTTTAAAATAGATATTCTTCCGTGATGTGTCCCTTTAAAAACACTCTATACTGCACGCTAGTTGTGGCCAGGCAGGAAATTAGAGTGATGATGACTGGCACACCTAGACTCCATTATAAAACAGTCCCATACCCACATGTCCCACCGTCTGTCATGAAACCACAACACTTGACAAATGAGTGGTTTTGTAGGAAATTATCAAACAACCCTCTGTGGCTTTGGTAGTATGCTGTAACTAGTAAAACTGTTTGAATTAATTTTGCAAACTACTTCACTTTGTGCAATGAGAGATGTTCCGTTCTGCCTAGGGCTGCTGATTTTTCCTGCCAGATGCATCCCTTATGTCATGTATGAGATATGAGATATGGGCAACCCTATCACACCAGAAGGTGGTGTCAGCTTTCTTGTAAAACCTCAATAGCATGTGCTTCCTTGTTTCCAGCTATTTGAGGATTATTGCCTGGGATGGTAATCTTGTTAGGGCAGCTCTCTGGAATGAGAGGTATATAGCACTTGTAAGTAAGTAGGCTAGAACTCTGCCCTATTTATGGTAATCATTTGAATTCTGAAGTGTTTTATGAATATTTGAGGTTGTGGTCAGCGGATGGCATGCCAGTGTGTCATTACAGACCATCTCCTATAGTGCACATTGTATGGCAACAGTTTTTTGTGTGAACATTGTTAAACAATTATTAAACTTAAACCAGTGATTTTGTCACACAATCTGGAATGATATCTTTGTGTACACAAGAAACAATGTTGCATCAGTCATCAGCTGTCCAATATGTCACCCTAATGGGGCAGTAACAAATGGACAGTTTAATTACCCCTTGCCAGGACCCCCTGCCCAGTCCACACATACCCCAGTTTAGTGCCCTCTCATTTCCAAGTGGTAATTACCCCAACCCCCAGTTGGGTGTGAGGCCCCCCCACTGTCTAATCACTGCAGACAGGATAGTGTGTGTTTGTGAGTAAGATACACAAGGCCTGAGTGACCAAGTGGCCCTGACTTGTGAAGTGGGTGGACAATGGACAGCAGAGCCCAGTAACACCCAGCCTCACACCAGGTGGATTTCCTATGACACTGATATGACTGAGTATTACAGAAACTAGACACTCCTTCACCAGGCTGGTGTGTTCAAAAATTGACAAGTGACTGTTTGTAATTGACAAGCTCTGTGTGACAGATAGACAACAGTTGTTTCTCCAATCTGGGCCACTGTGGTCGTTTTTGATGCTGATATAAGTTGAGCTTGTGTGCACGTTACATACTGGCACGCACATTTCTGAAATTCATAGTGTACCTACATATTGTCCTTATTGAAAGAAAATGCCGCGTTGTAATATAGACACAGCAAATTACTGTGTGGTTGTTTATAAAACAACATTCTGTTGTCACTTAAGGGGTCATTCCAAAATAGCAAATTGTTAAAGGTAACATAATAATAAGAGAGACAGCAGTACTGGGCTCACGTGGACAACTTAATCACAGATGGAACTCCAGACAAACCCCAACCCACCAAGAAGTTTTGGGCCTTCATCAAATAAATGAAGTCGGATAACCAAGGAGTCCCTCCACTGAAAGAAGAAGGCAAGCTGATCACAGATGACGTAGAGAAAGCTGAGTTACTGAACCAGCAGTTCCAGTCAGCCTTTAGTACAAAGGAAACATTTACTAAAGAGGAATTTGACACAAGGTGCCCAATGCCTCAGCTTGACCAGAATCAGCCCCGTTGTGAAAATATCAACATCACTGTCAGCGGAATTGAGAAACTCCTGAATCAGTTAAAACCATATAAAGCTAGTGGACCTGATGGCATCAGCCCTCGAGTCCTCAGGGAAGTTGCATCAGAGGTTGCTCCATCACTAACCCTGATCTACAGAGCTTCCCTGAAGTCTGGCATTGTACCCAGCGACTGGCAATCTGCCTACATTACACCTGTGTTCAAGAAAGGGGAAAGGTACAAGCCTGAAAATTACCGGCCCATCTCCCTCACAAGCATACCTTGCAAGTTGCTTGAGCATGTGGTGGTCAGCACCATTATGAGATATGTGGAAGAGCACAAGATCCTCTGTCCGGAGCAACATGGATTTCATCGTGGCAGATCCTGCGAGTCCCAGCTGCTAGGATTCGTGGATGAGGTGTCTGAAGCTTTTGAAAAGGGATGTCAAGAAGACTTACTAATCATGGATTTTTCAAAGGCCTTTGATAAAGTGAGCCACAGCCTCCTCATGCATAAAATACAGCACTATGGCATAAGAGGAAGGGTCCACCAATGGATTGAGAATTTCCTCTCCAACAGAAAACAGGCAGTTGTCGTTAATGGAGCACAATCAGCATTCAAGGCAGTTGAATCTGGTGTCCCACAAGGTTCTGTACTAGGACCTAGCCTGTTCCTGCTTTACATAAATGATCTCCCAGCAGGACTGTCCTCTACTCCCAGACTCTTTGCTGATGACACAATCTGCCATAAGGTTGTCACCAGCCCACAAGATCAACACGACCTGCAGCAAGATCTTGACAGATTAGCAGCCTAGGAGCAAATCTGGAAGATGTCTTTTCACCCCCAGAAGTGTACTGCAGTGAGCATCACCCGGAGGCGCACAGTTCTGGCTACACGATACCACCTCCACGGATATACTCTGAGCACAGACACGGAGGCAAAATATCTTGGAGTCAAGTTCACCTCTGACTTCAGCTGGGACTCCCACATCATAGACGTATGCAACAAAGCTTCATACAAGGCATTTGTCTGACCTGTGCTGGAGTATGCCAGTACTGTATGGGACCCTTTCACTGCAACCAACATCAAGGCACTAGAGAAAATACAAAGACGGGCAGCCAGATGGGTGAAACGAGACTACCGAAAAACAACAAGTGTGGACACCATGTTACAAAAACTGCGATGGCCAACTCTCGAACAGCGGAGAAAGAAAGCACGACTCAACACCTTCTATAAGTTCCACCACGGACTCATACACATCGAGTCAAAGCTCAGACCAACACCAGCTGATCACCCAAGAAGAAACACCCGATGCACCAATGATCTCACCTATGACATCCCATATCACCGGACAGCCTACAGACAGAAGACATTCTTCCCAAGAACCATACCAGAGTGGAACAGCCTTCCTCATGAAATCACCAAAGCTCCTGCTCCTGCCTCCTTTGAGACCAGGATCTGCACTCTCCTCAAATTCTGATGTGTTAACGAAAGTGGGTAAATGAAAGCTGGAGCTGTGCCGGTCGGGGTCTAACCCTGGTGACCGCTACGGCAGCCGGATTGGTCTGGCCGGATACTCCAAGTAGTTGACACATCACCCACTTTTTCCCACTTCTCTTGTTATGACTCAGGGCCTTTTTACATACTGTTTTTATACATATTAAAAAAAAAAAAAACTTATTCGTTTATAAATTTATATTTTAAATGTATTTAATAATTTATTTATCTTTTAATCCCTAGCGCATCAACTATTATTTTATTAAGCACAGCAGCCCCTCAAAGTGCAGCAAAATCTCCGAGCAGACTCGATCTGCTCAACAGATGGTGGCTGCCTGACACAAAGAAGAAGAAGAAGAAGAATAACACCCGTATATACCAGATTAAAGCTTTGGATTGGTAATTATAAGTTTATTAAAGAAATTGTGTTGTATTTTCAAAATTGAGTTTATAGTTTTAGCTGTTGGTATTAATATAAAGTAATTGTAAATATTCTGAATTGTTAACCAATAATTATTGCAGGTGTATCTAACTGAGCTGCAAATATATATACACCTGCATGCACCTGTTCAAAGTTTGTTTGCATGTTCTACACACTATTACAGCAGGCTTCCTGTGGACAATGCCCAAAGAAAGCAAAGTCCGGCTTCACTCACCTTTTATAGGGCGTTTCCACAGGCTTTACTTGGTGAAATCGGTGTGATAGGTTTTAATGTGGTGTCTGTTAAATGTGAACGTTTTATTGTTAAGTTCACTACCGTCTGCAGGCCTGTGAAAGGCTGCTCTTTTACAGCACCTTTTGAATCTAGTCTCTTTATTTTTATGTACTGCATAAACTGCTTTGAGAACCTCCCCTATGCAATAAAATGGGCCATCTTGGACACTGTGACAATGGACAGCTGTCTATATAAAAAATATTAAGGTTCTTGAGTTTCCTTATTTAAGGTTATGGTCTTAGGTGTCGTTTCTCCATACAGCCCCATCTAGGGCTAACTTAGGAGTTGTGCAGTGTGCATTGCAAAGGTTGCGTGAAACTGAATTTAAAATATAATTTTAAAAGAAAAATAAAACAAATAATTTAACCTGCACGGTCAAAATGGATGTTTTTCCTTTTCTCGTATTTTGGTATAAATCATGGCCATTTACTATTATAACTTCTAGTTTATTAGCAGGAAATATAAAAAAGAAACTGTTTTGATTACCACTTGGAGAATATCATGATTTCAGTTTTCAAAAAATGTATTGATCCATCAGTTATTGTTCTCACAAAGGTAAATAAGTAAAACAGACATAATTATTTTATTATTATTGGCATGCTATCACAACAGATGAATTTAGTATATTGAGTTAATAATATTACTGACAATTATTAAAGCAATTGTCAATATTTTGAAATGCCCCCTGTTTGTATGAGACTCAGAGCAAACCTAAGTTTGGCCTCTTGGCACCTGAGGCTTGTCTTGTCATGTGTTCTCAACACAAAGAACCAGTCTATAACTTGTATTATAACTGTGCTTTCCTGGTCAGCCCAGGGCTAGTTCATTCATCACAGACCAGTGGCATTCTTAGAAGCTGTGATTTTGTTGATTACTCCTGGAATTTCAGGTATTTCTCACCTGCCCAGGTGCTAATTATTATTGCACTTTCCACCATGTGTTCAGCAATTCTGTGACACACTCCCAGAATCAATTATGCTAATTTATGCACACTGCTTTTCTAATTGCTTGGACATAATTATTGTTTGGTTGTTTCAAAGGAGAGATGAGAGGAACTGTGGGGTACTTAACCTGCTTGTTTGGTTAGTAGTTGTCAACACCATTATCTTAGCTCTTGTTACATAATCCTGGGCAGGGTGTGTGTAACTCTCCCTTACAAGACATGGCGATTATTGGTTTTAAATGTCATTGTAAAGGTAGTTAATATCTTGCTGTTTTTGAACAGATAAACAGGCAATTGGTTAATTTTATGGGCATGTCAAAACCTACTGTGTGTTGAACTTCATGAAGAAACAGTGAACTGAAGAAACAGCTGTATTTGTCTTTTTTGTCATATAATTTTCATACACATCTCATCCTGACACCTAGTTGTAAATATTGCCTTTCCAAAACTAACAGCTGAATCAACAGTAATCAGCCTTCTATTTTCTGGTTGACCATATCTTGATGAGGTGATACTGGTGATGACATGTAGCACAGCTGGTTGTCTTTGGTATATTATGAAAAAGTGTGGATTCCTTCAGACAATTTGTAGTACTGAGGATAAATTCAACAGTGGGAAAATTAGGCTTTGAAAAGTACATTTGAGTCCCATTTAAACACCCAATATGTTTTGCAACTTTGCAAGTTAGAGACATTCAGTGTAATTATAAATAAGTTATTTTATGACAGCAGCATAACATAAATAATTTAATACAATGACTAGTGCATTTTAAACGTACATTTATAACAATTACAAGAAAGTTTTTGTCAGGATAATAATATCGATAATCGTATAAAGGGATAATGGTCCTTGCCAGAATGTTGACTTACTTATCCCTCATTGTGTGTGCACTTTTTGGCTATAAGACTTAAGAACAATGTCAGAAACTACATCCGGTGACATAAAGGAAAGACCCAGTGTAAACAACAGACAAGTGTAACTGTCTGAGATTGCTATGGCCATACACCCTGGCTCCTAGGTAACCACTGTTTATCCCCAGCCCACTGATGTCATGGCCTTTGTGTGGCTGTTGTTTTGGTAGAGATCACAAACTTGTCCTTCAAAGCTGACATATATCAGACACTTTGTACTGTGGAATTTCCGAACCGGAATGTACACAAGAGTTCTGGTTTTAGCAACAAGGTGTTAAGATGCCGCTTGCAACCCCCTTTAGCCTGCTAATGACAACAGGTATGTTATGACCTTCCTCATTGTTGTTTTAGATATATATCTTCTAGACGATAACAAACTCTTTATTTCCTGAAGCGGGAGATGCATAATAAACCTAACAATTGGCCATTGTGGAAGATCTAGCACAGATGTCTGATACTGCTCATGGTACTGTCATTGATGCACTCCCAGGGATATGCTACCAGTTTATGGGTACTCACATTTTTGTTCCGTCCCAGGTCATGTGTACTATTCATACTAAGCCATTCTCCCAGTGGAAAATAACCCACAAATTGCGAGTATGATACCCTTAACAAATACGTCTTCTTTTAAGTTTTTTACCCCAGCATTAGGGTAATGGTAGTCTTTCAAAATTCAAAGCAGACACAATTTTAAGGTGGCTGATGGAAAACAGATATGAGATAATATGAGGCATTTTTTAGGTGTGCTGAACACACCCCCTAGAGAGCGTGATCAATCGTGTCTTATAAGTGCCTTAACCCCTCCAAATGCATCAATCATGTTTTATAAGTGCATTAATAGCAGGGAACATGATTGAACATAATGACTGCTCATGGTCATTTGCATATCAGGGTTCTGTCAGGGTGGTCATTAATTCATTTTGACATGGCAGTAGGTTGAACCATTTTCTCTCTCCCAAAAATGGCCTTGACCTGAGCATGTGTAGTTGACATTAGCAAAAGATTGGAGAAGTATCTTAGAAACATGGATAAAATTTCAGCTTAAATTCAGTCTTACATAAGAATGATACATGTAATTATTTAGTAATGATTAAATAAATGAGTCAGTAATCATACGTAGTAATTTTGTATTTTGTCTGTAGACTTATGGACACATGACAAGGTGTCATATTCCAAAAGCAACCAGTTCTAATGTTGGCTGATAAACCTGATACTGATTACTGGCCCAGACTGGCACTGGATTATTAGCATTGGAGCCATGCCGCATAGTACAACCATAATTTAAGGAATTCTATTCATAAAGTGCATTACTTTCTACTTAATTTATATTTTTATGTCTGTAAAATTTTAAGCAAGGTTCATAGTTGTACATGTGTGTCATTGGTTCAGCAACTTTCAATTTTGAAGCAAAAAATCAGGTCTTTTGGTGAATTTGTGTTTCACTTCTGAATGGTTGTTTTCAGTTTAAGTTTAGAGAATCTTAATGTTAGATTTATGACTTCACACTGACTTCAGTGATAATGTTGAAGTTGTGTCTTGTGGTTGCCTTGAGGAGCCTTGAGTGGAGGCAAACATGCCGTGACAGATCGCTTCTGTATCGTGTCCCAGTCTACAAATACTTGGTCGAGAATAAAAGAAACCTAAATCTTTAAGTCAATTGACAGTATTGAAACCTAACAAATTGTTGCTGTATAAAGACCTGCCGGCTTTCTGCGAAGTTAATCGAGCATGTTTAAATGGCATTGGATTTATATAATAAAAGTGAACTGTTGTGTGTGTATTTTGAATGCGTCAAGACAAATACATTATCAGATCTACATATCTAGATGCATTTACTGAATATATCTCACACCCTGTGTTTATTCTTAAATATTTATTTTATATATATATATATGAATATATTTTTATTTTATTTTATATATATGTATATATATATAAAAAATATAAAAATATTTTATGTATGTTTAAACAGGTAACTAATCCGGGAGACATCCATGGGCACAGTCATTTAATTGGCACACAGAAGCATGAACCTAAAGAAACATTGCAAACAAAACAGAATATACCGATATCTTAACCAGGAAGGCTGGAAAAATAATTGGATGATAGACTAAGGCAGGACTTCACAGGGATTCTGGAATAAAAGACAAATCACTAGGGACACGAAAGGGATACTTTGGAAGAACCATGTATAAAACTGATATCATGGGTATAAGTTAAAAGTTAATAATATACATTTTGCATCATACAATATTGCATTAATATCTTCATGTCCATGCCAGATGAGGCGTTGTTTCGTAGGTGTCAGGCAATAAGAAGTTCTGAATTCCAGAAGCGTCTGATTGTAGCGCTACGGTTTCAGACAAATGTATCTTCGTGGCGCATCGACAGCAGCAATGCGGGCCAGTGTATTCAGCGCTGTGCAATGGGCAGATCAGATGGGGGCATGTCCTACAAAGCAGTGCTATTGTGCACAGAAGGAGAAGCTTTGAAGTAGGGGCCCTTCATGGACCTAACTACAGCTTGAGTGTTGCATGTACTCAGCGCAAAGCAGACAGATACTGCTATTATTCACTGCCTGTTTTGTGTTGGGTTTATAGAGTGGCACTCAGGTTGTATGTCGTTGTCTGCACACCTGCAAGACGGCAGACGTGCACAGGGGCCTCGGCAGGAGATTAGCATTATTCTTTCAAGAGCGGCCTATTCCACTCTGCACCGGTGCAGTTGTGGCCTTAATCAGTCTGGGCTGTGCGTGGATATTGCTTATTAATAATATGAAATTGTGCATGTGTGAAAAATGTGTTTATGTGAACATATACCTGCGTGTGGTCTTGCTTGTCTGTCTGGGGAAGTTATTAATCAGTCTTCTCTATTCAGCCCCAGATGCAGTTGTCACCAGGAATGCCTGTTACTGTCCTGTCTGCATCAGGAATTGCCACCATAATCTCATGTTTTAACTGCACAGATATGGACCATAAACAGCAGATGTTGAATGTCATTTAGTGCAGATTTTCATAATAAAACAGCTGCATGCCTGTGGAAGCAGCAGGGTTTTTAATGCAATACTTTGCAAGTACACCTTTTATTTAGTTTCTACTACACCAGTATTATTTTTATGACTGATATAACCGCGTTGTAGTAAATTATGCAGTGTCTGTTAGTGTTTGAGAAGTGACACTCATTCATTAGCCTGAGTTCTGCTCTCAATTTTATAACGTGCAATCTGTGAAGTTTCTACATTTAGAAAATCTTACAGATTATAATAAAAAGTAATCATGATTACGGTTTAAATTTGTTTATTTGTCTGGGATACTAATAAACCTTGCTGCAAAGTGTTTCTTTTTAAACAATGCGATTCAAAATATTCTTAAATTTTCTAACATGTTGAAAGTTCTTATCTTTCATTAGAAGCATGCAGGCAGCCCAACAGATTGTTTGGCTAAATTGAATAATGATCAGGTAAATACATGTTTTATTGTGAATACATCATGTAGAACCAACCATTTATATACATCAGTCAACACAGATCAAGCCAGACCATTGCATCATTGTGTCTTGGTCAGCTAAAGAGACAACCTGTCTTTCAGAAACAGATCTGACAACATCTTGAAAATCACATCCATCATTTCAACTGATAAGATAGCACTGCCCCCATCTAAGAATGTCCAGGCACAGCATCAGAATTCAGCCAACTCCAAAACATATGCACTAATTGCGTATATTATGACACTTTCTCTGCTGTCTCATATCCGCTTACTTTGAAAAACCGCTGATGATGAACACAAAAGCAGCGATGGTGATTGCTGCATCGTGGCCACTTTATCATGAATCCATTGATATCAATCATTGTCGTGCTCACATTGTTAGACAGTGTCAGGTAGACTTTGCACCCAATACTAACTAAAGAAAGCATGCCTGGGTGACATCAATATGTATTTTCGGCCAGTTTTCAGTGTCCATTATGGACCTTAGAAAAGCGATGGGCAGACAAATGGGGGTGTCCTGTTTCATGCCATTCCAAGGCAGTAATTTCCTGTAATTTATTGTATTACAACGGCATGCAATGTTTCGTTATTTAAGAAGCGGTTTTTGCTCAATCAGTCGGGATGTTATTTTACCAACAGACAGATTGTGTCTCTGATACTCTTTAAAAGCTGCATTGTCTGGTGGTCATGATTGATGTAAATGTTGCCCAAGAAAAAGAAGTGTGCTTGTGTGTACTCCACAAGAGCATAACACAGAACAGTGCATAAATGTTTCTTTTCTCTGAATAAAGTTTAGTTGCATATCTTTTTAGAAGCATTATGGCAGCCTGCTTTCATAAAAATTCACTTTCCATTATTGGTAATGTTTGCTCTCTGTCTCATAAATGTTTGACATTGTTTGTTCCAATCACCGGCACTTCTGTGCTAGGCTACTTTATAGCATCTACCAAAAAATGATAAATATTATTTACAACTAAAGTAACAACAGACCAATTAAGCAGTTTTAACAATGCTTATGAAATCTTGACAACACTGCAGATGTGATGTATTTGAACAACTGTCAGCAGATAAATAAATGTTACTGGTGCTGAAAGATGCCACTTTGATATGCTCTACTTGCCCGGATCAAGTTTGCAGCATCGGTTACATATTCTGTTTGGTTGAAGTGAAGAGGTATTCCAGTTTGCATGGCCAGCCACTGCAAGTAACGCTATATCATCAGTGATTTAAAGAGATACAGACCTGTCTTTCACTGGCAGATTGGAATGGTCTATCTGGCTCCGATGGGGCACTAAACGGGAAAGAATGCAAACAGCCAGAGTCCCTATAATAGGGCTGATAGGATCAGTTTGTGGAATCTAGTATCATTGTGACAGCAGGAATAAGATGTCATTTCTTCAGGGTTAAGTTTCTCAACAATCTGTCGTCGGCTCAGGCCACACCCTTTTTTGTCCGCTTAAAAAATTGTATTCATACAAATCTTCTGTGCATGCATTTATGATTGTTGAATTAGTCATGTGTAATGTATGCTCAGTGTTGGCTTACACGAACTGCTAAATGCAGGGAACTATTTAGGATACCTGTGAAGGTATTAATACCAGGTGCACAACCAGTGGTATTAGTTCGCTCTATTGCTCTAGCCTTCTTCCACAACCACAGAACTCTGTAGTATACACTTATTTGATATGATTAAACTCTCTAGTTACATTTAGCAACAGAAAGAGACAACTCAGAAAAGGGAAGACCAGGAAGATGAGAGCTAGGTCACCAAGAGGACCATGTGTCCAAAGAGAAATTTAGTGGGATTGACAGGGGGGTATGGGAGCAAGAAATGGGGAATTGAGACAGGTGATGGAGACACCAGAGAAACTGGACCAATGATGGAAGGAGAATAGAAACATAAATAGAGAACCAGTATTCGATGCAAGGCTCACTGTAGACTTTGGAAATATAAGAGAACTACAATGACACATGTATGTTACTTTGTGTTAGTTATTTCTAACATAGAATATATTTACAGTAATACTGGTATATCCCTTTTTGAAGGTGACATCACTGACATGTCTGCAACCCTGTACTGGTTGGTGTTCTCTCACACACCCTTCTTTCCTTGCCCATCCTAATCCCAAATATCCCCTGTGTCGGGCTGTGTGCTTTCCACAGCTGCTGTTTATTGATGGATACATAGGACTGACCAATGTGAGACCCCCCCTTTCCCATGGAGATTTCCAGTGGTTTATGGGGAGAAATACCAGGATAGCTAATGGCACACCTAATGTGGATCTGCCAGGAATTAGGCCCAGGCTAGTGCCCAGTTAGTCTGGTCAGTGTTGGGCTACTCCTGGTTGGCATGACAGATGGGTGTAGGTGACTGCATGGACAGTGACAGGACTGTTCACTAGTGTTGGTCAGTGACATGTTGGTGACAGTGTAAGTGGTCTGATTTGTCACTGAAGCCTGTCACCCAGGATGGACACTGTCAGTAGGCTGTCAGACTGATCAAGTGGTCATATAGTCACTCACCACTGACACCTTAACTCATTCGTAATTTATAATTATCCTTTAAAATAACTCTCAAAACAGTATTTATTAATTTATTTCAGTTTCAAAAATATTTTATTACATTTGATGTTAATATTTTTGAATTGAAATATGGTATAAAAAGACATTCAAACAAACAAACAAACAAACACACAGACACACACACACACACACACACACACACACACACACACACACACACACACACACACACACACACACACACACACACACACACACACACACACACACACACACACAATATGGATTGTGAGAACTATTTGCCAATTACATAAGTTCACATACTAAGATACAATGTTTTGGCAGATATTTGATAAGTTCAAAAACTTCTTATACAATACCTGCCCAAACATTGTGTCATAGTCTTGCGTAACAAATTTACCACCAGCAGCATTCCAGTTCAATAAATGGAAATATTTCCCACGCTCAGCATTTATACTTTCTATCACTAATTCAATTTTGAGCACAATCAAGGTATGTTCGATAGACCTATAATTTAGCTGGATAAGGTTACCAGTCAGTATCTATTGGCAACAGACGACAATGTTATCAGCCCCCATAACCACCCTCGTTATATAATGCAGATTGTCAACAGCTTGTGGGCTTTCATAGGTAAGAAACCCAAAAAAATGATGCACTCATCTCTTGATTTTCTCTGATAATGGCAACAACTTACAATTGTTGTAGCAAGTATCCCATCATGCAATGCCACCACACATGACTGTTGTTTTTGCATGATATTGCAAAATACTACACTGGTGACTAAAAGGAGATTGAATTGCTTTTTAACCATCCCCAGATGTCATATTTATTTGCCTTGAGCTTCTTACAATAATGCAGTCAATCATAGAATCAAGGTTATGCATATTATGATATTTACCCAATGGGTGAAAGTTGTTGATAATATATAGGTCTAGAACTCTCAAACTTATCAGATGGCACAGAGTAACACCCACGAGCATAGTTTCTGCATGTTAACATTCCTTCTGCCTGAATACAGGGTATATTGATTTACCCCTGGGCATGGGTTTTTGTGTGATTTCAAGAACATACAAGCTGCCAGTGTATTGCATTGGTCAGTTGGGCTTCATTGTGTCCCCCTGTCACAACCGTATCTCTCACGGTCCAGTGAATTTGATTACCATGAATTAACCACACATCTTCGCTATTTTTGCTGTCACACACACCACCCTTAAAATATTTAATTTTTTATTTTAACAGAGAAGATGTTTTAGCTAAATAAGTAACTGTATATATGTTAGTTGTGTCTGTTTAATTTGTCTTTGATTGTTTGCATTTACATTGCGTTGAATAATTACATAAATTCTACAGACTATTAAAGAAAAGGGTGGAATGTAAAAGTTGTAATGATGTAGCAAATTGTAAATTATACACACAATAAAACCTATTTTAGCAGACATTTAGTTGAATTTAGTTCTAACATACACATAAATTTATTACATTCAAAGTCTACATTGTTAGGCTTAACAACCCATCTGTAACATATATACTACAACAAAGGAAATATAACCAATGTCCTAGGTTTGACAGTACATAAATACTATTAATTAGTTACATATAGATTTTTAAGTCAAGCTAATTTTTACGTGAACATTAATGCTGTCATTAAAAACCAAATAAAATAGAAAGGACATCACTGTGTGTCACAACGTTTAAACAAACGCCTGTTTCTTGGCTTATACCTAATTAAATACTCAGTTTACAGGACAGCCAAGTTAATGCCCCCTGGGAACTATGGGTATTGTTCAGCTGCCTTATGGGTATTGTTCACAGTCTGGCACGCATTTGTCTGTTTGTCAATAGTGACAGAGCATAAGGGTGTTGGCAATTGTAGCCAGCTAATGGGGCGTAATAGCGAGGCAAAGACCCTCCTTGACCATGTGGGTGTTACGAAATGGTTGCAGGCATGGTGGTTAACTTAATGGGATGTGTATTATGTGTGACACTGCGACTGTCCATTTTGTAAGGCCTCTGTGTCATTGAGCAAGTGACAAGTCTTGTCCATTTCGCCCACTGTCCGTTTTCTTTTCGTCGATTTCATTAGCTGTCATTATGTTGCCTGATGACTAACCCGTGATCTATTTCCGTCTTCTATTAATATCCTTGCCGCACCTGGCAGGTGCTGTGCTTTATTTTATTTTATCAAATGTTCATGCTCAATGCGCAGATTAAGTTTGTCGGTCTTGGCACGGTTTAGTGTAATTATCTTGTGTGGTTACAAGGTGGATTATTTTGATAGGGACTCAGACAGTTTCTCACAATGAGCCCTTTCAGTTTGTTTAATCGAGGATAGAATTTGTGGTTAGGCTTAGCTCTTAGTGATATACATGGCCCAGGGTTACCCTCTACAAATGAGGTTATACAAGTTGTATGACTATCATCACCAACGCCACCTAATTATTTTTTTACATTCATTTATTTATTTACCTTGGGCAAATCCAATGCTAGTCACCTGTGATGAAAAGGTGTCTCCTTACTATTTAAAATGTATTCCAATTAAAAATAGTCTTTTATGTATGATTTAAATAAAAGAGTTTGACATCACATGCATTAAATTATTCTCATCAATGTCAGTATCATCATCATGTATGAACAGAACAATTTACAACCGTAACTCAACAATTTACAACCCAGTCAATTATCACTGTCCATACCTTCACATTCAAGTCTTGATGACAGTGTCAATGCACCTGAAGATTCCTGCCATCTTGCTAAAGACAGGATGCTAACATCTCTATTGTAAGCACACACCCTGGTTTCTACCCTGTATTCTACCTGTCCACTTAACAGTCATCTCACCCCCTCCCCTGTCTGACTGCTTCCCAGATTTATATCTTCATTATAAGTTCAAATCTTCACTGGCACTGGGCACCCCTGGGGTGATCTAGCAAACGACCTCTCTCCTCCAATTCACTCCACAGATGGGATCAGAAACTCCTTTTGGGTATTGACAATGGTGTTTTCACCTTTAGCAAACAATTGTCGCCCAAGGGCTAAGGGTAGAAATTATTGTTCCTGCCTCATTGTCTTTCCCACCCTCTCTCTATACACCTTTTCCACTCCCAGCAGCTGTGCTATTTGTGTTAGCTATGCCCTTTTTATAAAACTACTTTGAACTCTTGTGCTTCGTTCACAAGCTTCCTGGCTGCTGTAGTAAATTAGGTAGACACCACTTTCACAGACCATCTATCATTGCTAGCTAACTAACTAGTATTTTTCTTCAATTATTTTTACAAAGCATACCGGCAATGAAGAGATGAGAACAAACAAAACACATACTGGTGAACAATGAACTCCAACAATTTTTAATTTAACAAATTTCCAGTTATAATTGGAAGGAAATGTAAATGTGATGGAAGATTGAAGAAACCTGACCCAGCCTACCCATTGTGGCTTGTAAGTGCTTCCAAAAGTGACTGTGATTCCAATTAAGAACACATGATGGGGACCACTTCTTTGCTAGGTGTCATGGCTGGCGCTAAACGTGATTTGTAGTCTGAGAGGCATTTTGTTTGCACCCACCTTTTATTGCCTAAGCATTATTATCACCTGCATTTTTGCGAGTTTCTCCATGTGGCCTTCCTGTTGCGTGACAGTGATTTATATATTGCTGCTGCAAACTTTGGCTCTGTAAAGAAACCACTTGAATGATTCAGCGTCAATTTATGCCACCAGCAATTCACAAAACATGAATTTCTGTGTGTGCGTTCATGTAAAACCAAACTGATCTATAGCAAACAGTCCATGGGTCCCTTCTAAATGACTGGCTAATTTACCTCTTTATGCAAGCTAATTTTTTTGGCAGGAAACATGAAGGATCATCAATAGTTGGATGGAACTAGTAGTCAAGGCTTTGTTGTTCAGGAAGATTTCAGATGCAGTTTCTCAGCTGTTAGGTTATGTAACTGTAGCACTTGAGAGCCTATGCATTGTAAATATAATCTCATTTAAGTTATATATTGGTGCAGATATATATATATTTTTTTACATTCAAGACAACTTGAATGCAATTTTATAGAGATCTCTGCGTTGTGGACCCATCCAATTTTAAATCTTTAATATAATTGATTAAGTACCATGTACAATTTTATCGCCCCATTAGTTTTTTTTAAATGCGACCTGTAGCCTGTCTTTCACAGCCAGGGCCATATTACAAATATGATACGCTGGACATAATATAGAGGTTTAATAGAGCACACTGACTGTCCTTGTGAACTCAATAAACCTCTCTATATTGACACATTGGTGTACATTTAATCACAGGATTGGGAGATAAATCCCTGCTCTACCAGCCCATTAGATCCAAGATTATTCCCAAGTGTATGAGTGCTAATCATAAGGGATAATCTCAGAGTGAACATTGAATGCAGGTAATGTTGAACCCTGCTGATAAATCTCTTAATTGCCTCTAATGAATCTTTCATTACAGACTGTGAGTAATAATTTCAGAATGCTGTACAAACCACAAACAATTGGTCAAAGCATTCTTGACCTACAGATTTGATCAGTCTCTGAAATTATAGCTAGTGGCTATTGTAGTAAATTATATACAACAAATAAACAATTTAGGTTAAACAGATATGCAAGGGAAACAAAACATTTGTAATATGTGCCAATAAGCACACAAACATATAAACTTTTGTACGTGATTGTATCTTTAATTATGTTATTAACACTTTATTAATAACTTTCTTGTGCTACATTGAGTAAGCCATTGTAACTTCCATGTAATTACCGTGCACCACATACGTTGCTACTAGTATATTTCCTTCATGAAACATAATATTTTTTCTTACAAATACAGTTATGCTGCACCATTGCCAAAACATGATATCAGAAAGATAATGATAAATAAATAAATAAATAAAAGTACTTATATAGCGCCCAATCAATTAAAATTGCCCTCGGGCGCTTTACATACATGCACACGTATATAATAGTATTTTACATAAAAAGAAATGCTAACTAAGAAATAAATATATAAAAAATATAACATTACCTTAAATATAGTTAAATATGATAATAGGCATGTTCAGTTTGTTGTATCGTGATTAATTTATCTTTCCATATAAGGCAAGCAGATAGCTTGCTATGGATATCTATGTGCCTTGTAATTTTTTTGCTGACGAGTCAGTGACGATGTGAGTATCTATTTATGACATATCAGAAGTTGCATCATGTAATTTCTTGGCATGAGAGTGGTTGTGAGTGAACAGCAGTCTGTCGACTGATTCTTCAGCAGAGTTTGTGAGATATCCTATCACATCTTTCACTGGCTGTATTATCTCGTTCACTAAGTTTGCAGCTGACTGATGACACCTCTGAACTTGGAGGGATCAAGACATCTTTATGAGTGACTACATATTAATTTTCCAAGTCAAAGGAACCCATTTATAAGCAAAGATGACTAGTTTATAAGACAACTTCTCAGATGTTTCGTATTACACAGTAAAATTGTTTTTTTTTTAGTTATGTTTCGTCAGCTTTTAGCTGTCTTTGTCAGAATAATTACCACAAGATGGCAGCATGGCAATTGGTCTGATGAAAACACCTAAAAGCTTTTTAAATGTAAAGACGGAAAAGGTAAATTTGACTGAAATATTAAGAGTAATTGTTTGAAAGTTAAAAACACTAGCCTGATTGTCACATATGAAGCAAAATGTTAGAAATCTGTTTTCTTAATACTTAAACAGTCCTGTTGCTGTAATATTGCTAGTGTTGGTTAGGTGTAAGTTGTTTGTCAGTAAATGTGTTATTATGCTGAAAGTTGCAGGTCTGAGTACCGAAAATATAATTGATGGGGCACTCCAGAGTTTACTTGACCGGTTTTGTCTACTTGACCAGTCTCTGTTGACCTGGCAGATTAGTGAGATTTCTGTACCTGCTGGTCATCTTCTGCTGGACATTCCCGGGGGGCAGAACCATTCACTGGTCATCAGTTTATCTTGGACATTATGGGGGGGCTGGCCAGGAATAGTGTCTGTTTACAGTCTGGCTGGCTCTCCTAGCTTCTGTCCAGGTACCCGGTTGCCACGGCAACGAAGGGAGTGGTCAATGTGGGGAACTGGTACTCCTTCTGGCAGTCTTGGAATAATTGGCAGAGTAACAATTTCAGGGTTGTTTGGGTTGGAAGGAATGAGCCAATAATGGCCCAGGGAAGGAAACCAAAGGGGCTCAGAGTAATCAAACTGATCTCATGGCTCCTTGAACATATTAACTGGAGGAAAGATTTCAAGCTGGGGGAGTCTTCAACCACAGAACATGTTGATAACTGTTGAATGTCAGATGTGGACTGATAGAAATATGGTTTACGTAATTGAGCTAAGTCTGGAATATCATTGCAGATTCCACTTCAATTTTTTTCACGAACGGGACAGGACTTTGACACATTTCTTGTTAGATGTTATCCAAATTGACCACTATTTAATTTGCACAATAAAATTACGCAAAGCTTAATCTGAAGTGTTTTATCAGTTTCCACTCCTTTTAGTTATCAGTGAATAATTCGAACAAAACCATTGCTCTGTTTCGTTGACCAGTCATCATTCAAGAGGGCCAGGGTCAGCCCAGGTAAATATGCCACATCACTGCTGAAATGTCGATAGGAAATGCGTAGCATGCCTGTCACATTTTCTGCAAAATCGTCGCATTGTGATGCAAAGTGGTGACTATGTATATATGCACAAAAGATTAGGAACCTACTTATGGCACTAAATACATCGGGTCGAGATAATAAACACTTTCTTGTTTGAATACTTGATTGGCTGGTCCTTGTTTAACAAATGGTGATGAGAGTGGGTGTAGAATATGAACCAAATTGTTGACTAATTAATTTTGAATAATAATTCTTATTAGACGGGTTGCAGCAGGCATATTAAATTATTATTCAGTTGGCATAGCCTGAAATAATAATGGTCGTCTGGTGCTGCAATTATATCTTTTATATAAAATGTCATTAATTATACAATATCTGTCAAAACCATGTACAACTTTGTGTGTGCCTAAATGTTGGAAATTACATATCAGAATACATTGTGGAGTTGATAAGAATAATTATATTAACATCATAATAACATTTGAAGTAACATTGTGCTAATATATACCTGGGTTTACTAATATAGAATATTATAAAAAATGTAACTTGCTTACTTGAACTAATTATAGTTGAATACTTTTCTTTAAACTAAATTATTATTTACCATTATTATTTGCCAGCTCATTATTCTAGAATATCATAAATTCATTAAAAGTGTTCAAGCTAGATTACTTTTTGTGCATGGAATTTGGTTATCAGAACCTCCCCACATTTTGTTGGCTCACTATAATAATGCAAATCTCTCATTACTCAGAAGTGTTTTGCCACTCGAATCATCTCTAAATATTTACCATCACCATCAGTGCCAACAATAATTTGATAGGGTCGGGAACTTGGGTAAATAAGCCACGTCATTGTCACCTCACTGATGCTGGATGACACTTTGCTGCTAACCCTCTCTCAAGTCATCAACATTGTTTCCGGTGTCGGGAAACAACACCTGAAATACCTGCCATTTACTATAACGCCCACCAATCTGATTGAACAGTGACAGGATCAACATCAAAGGTTATCGCAAAGATAAGTTGTGGGGATTATAAGATTATTCATTTCAGTGGCATTAGTAATCTTGGCAGTGTCCGAATAGACCCACATTTGGAAATTTCCTAGACCATAAGATTTCATTTTTTTTATATCATAATGGTTGATAACTGTGAATTTTAGTGCACAAAATTATGGTAAATATTATACAAAATATGTATGTGTATATACATACATACATGCATAGACATATATATATTATTATAATAATGGTGGGTGTTAGCGTTACTACAGGTATGCAGTTAATACATTATTATTACCTGAATGGCTGATGGATATTGGTGGCAGTTATAATACATCTTGACATATGTCTTGCAATATATATTTTATTGTATACACTATACACCATTCCTTTTACATGCTATAGATCATGTCAGTTAGCGAACTGTATTTAGACATTATGGACAATTCACACCATACTAAAACTATACGTTTCCTAGTGAGTTGTCATAATGTTGCTGTTATTGTAATGATCATGTAACTTTTGTGTGCAGAACGTACCAGTTTCACACCTTAGATGTACGACAGTGACTCACAAGAGTTCATGCATCAAGTTCACAGACAGAGTTCATAGACATTTCAGTGAATTGATTTTATTATGTAATAACTGCTGGTGTTAATAAGTGCATAAGCACCTAGTTTTCCAGATGAGTGAGTGAATTTATAGCCACTCACAGAGATATGGCCTTTACTGCAGTACTTACCTGGCCGGATACCCACATCAGGCACTCAGCAGAACTTAGTGCTTAATCCACACACAATTGTTAATTGTGTGTGGATTAAGAAACTTGTGTAACGACAGATACTCTGGGACTTTTGTTGATGTGTAGTTATGATTGCTAATGACTGATCAGTATTGTATGGAGAAGAATTGTAGTATTGTTTACATTTTCCGATTACGTGTGTATTGAAAAACAATCAGGTGAGCACAAGAAGATAAGGAGCCTTGTTCTTGAAGGGACCATATGTGTTTATTTGTGTGATTTATCTATAAGATCATGCTAAGTGCATCTGTATTGATAATCTGTTGACTACATATCAGGCATTTTTATTACTCAGTTTCAGTAACTTAGACATGAAGAAAATAAAGGTTTCTGATTTCACGTGAACATTCAAACAAACAGTATTTTTAATAACACCTTTCGTTTCTTTTGGTGGTTTCTTAAAAAAATTATTATTCTAATTTCAGTTTTCGGGTTATGATTGCGACATAAATGGCTACCTTGTCCATTCTGTTGAACTTCTAACTACGACTGCCAATTATCGGATACAGGTTTGAGGAATTGTGGGGTGTGTATTTGGTGAAGTTGTTTTCCATATTCTGTTGTGCAGACACTGTATCTGCAATCTTGCAGTAACCTGCTACACGATGTACTGGACATGTACTGGACGACCACAGGAAGAACAGCTAAGCCCAAACCCAGATAGCAGACATGTAAACAGTGTAACTGGATGTGGGTGTCTGTATGACACAATCTCACTGTGTGGTCCTCTCATAGCAAATAGTTGAGTCAGGTGTTTTGAGTCAAAGTCAGATGGTTGAGTCTATATTTGCATAAAATTAAATGCCGAAGTAGTTGAGCTAGAAAGATAGATCAGTACGAAATAGTTTAGTCAGATTCTTGCATCATCAAATAGTCCAGTCAGATACTTGCACCAATTTGAAATAGATTTGAGTCATATACTTGCATCATTATCAAATGGTTGAGCAGATACTTGCATTACTTACATCACACATGATTTAATTAATTAATTGTGATTATAAAAAGATAATTTAATAAACACTTTTAATTGAAACACAGCAGTGAATTAAGTAGTCAAAGCAAAATTATTTTAAGACAAATTCCCAACTGCCTGTGCTTTTGAATTGTTGAAAGTTTTGCATAATTGGCAAGGGCAATTTTTTCCAGCAACTTCAGGTGCCTGAAATATAATCACAGGGCCGATGATGATAAGAGTCAGTACTGTCTGATCAAGTCAGTGACATGCAGGAAATGGGGCTCCTGCTGCTGGTGTCTTCAGTTGTCAATTAGTCTAGTCTCTTGGTGCAGCCAAGCAGAAGTTGACTGGGATGGAGATGGCAAACTTACTATTGGCATGATTAGTTTATATGCCCGGATGGAACTCTGTGAAGCGCCTGTGATCTGTGCCAGTAATTGGCGAGATACAGCTGCAATTGCAAGATTCTTAATAGGATGCTTGCAACATGTATCGGGAAGTACCAGGCGCAATCACCGACACTATATACTTACTGAAACCTTTGATGTAGGGTTTCTGTGTCATTTCTTATTAAATGTGTACCTAAATAATGGCCTTGTATCAAAATATAGGCATGTTAAATTAAACATGTGCACCTGATTTTTATATTACCAAATTCTGTTTTAATTTCTACTTAAATGATGAAGAAACAGACCTTTTTGAGAAGGAAAATTTGTATTTTCTTAACCAATCCACATTACTAGTTGGGGGTTTTCTTGGTTGTGTTATGTATAGAATGTTTAGCAAGGTTAGGTTAATGTGATTTGTTCATCATTAAGATACAAAAAAACAAATTTCATTCTTTGCTTGTGTCATTGTGTCGAAGCACCTGACATTCTTGTTGTGCCGAGTCATTGTGTCGGTGAACTGAACATTCATCAATCAATGTCGTTTCACGCATTCATTTTTTCCCTTTGGTGTAGTAATGAAATTGACTTGAACTGCATCAAAAAACCTGAGATGTTTTGTGAGTTAGTAAAGGCTTTCAAATGAACCATGAGTGATTATGTCCTAACAGGCTAACAGTGGCACTGCTTTTTAACTCGTGGTTTTTAGAGGAAGCATCCAGAGCCAGACTGCCATTGATGTTTGCTGAGTGTGCAGCAGACCGAGAAAGGGTGTTAGTGGCTAAGTGTCACTTCCTTCCCTACTCTCTAGTCACTTAGTATATTATAGACCAAGACTTAACTTACATTGTTATATTTTAAATAGCACATTTTGTAAAGAAAAATGTATAAATGACCTGATGGACTGCTGATTTCCTAAGATGTGCCACTTAAATAAAATAATTTTGTGACACTTATTATATGTATATATAAATACTACATTCAAATTAGATTACATATATAACCTGTTTTCTTACAAATTAACCCAAAATAAAAGAAGAACATTACTTAAATGTTTTAATATCTTGTGAAGCCTCACAAGCAATTTTATATCTAGTAGTATGTCAAGATAAAATAATATATTATTAAATTAAAAATATGTGTCAAGCCAATGAGGGCACTGTGTCTAGGGATGACGCTGCACGTGTCATCCGTGACAACTAATACAGCATCAGGTGTTAGCCTTGACACTGACAGCTTTAAGCTTTTAATTAACCAGCAGGTGCAAGGGTGACACCTCCAGAGCTAGCATGTAGGGGACAGTTATGTCATTACTTTCTTGTGCTACATTGCATCGATGGTTTAATAATGAATTAACAACTGAACCATCAACCGTCTATTGGAGATTCTGCCATCATAAAATTATTACCCAAGTATCATGATATAAGTTAGGCAGATGATTTTATTAACATTTATTAATTTTATGTTTCTAATGTTATCATGCAATTGTATAGATAGTGTGAACAACAGGGTAACTCACCCCATATATCACCAATGTCTGTTTAGTAATACATTAACTTGTGTTTGTCACTTTGTTTTCTTGTTTGTTCAATACTCTGCAGTGAACCCTCTTTTGCCTGTCTGTCAGCATCTCTTTCCGTTATCATCTTTCCTGTCTTAAGTCTTTAGTAGATAACATCAAGTGTGATAGGACAACCTGGAACCTGTTCAGCTTCTGAACAAGGAGCAGCAGAAATGGAACATTTATCATCTCTGGACCATTAAGACTACATATATGCCCAGATCTTACACAGAGCCAGGCAGGAATGCATGTAGTTTTTACTAGAAATCTTGGAATAATTATGCTTTGTCTTGAACTAAGAACAATTACCAGCATGATTAACAGATCATAGTACGCCAAAGATTTCATCAACAGTTTTCCTGCCAGAAATGTGTTACATCCGCACATCCACCATAGTTCAATATGGTTGTCTCCAACTTTCAACACCAGGCCAATGATACCTACCTGTAGGAGTTCAAATCTGTTGAATTGGGTGAAACTGTTAACACTTTTGCCGTGACATTAAACGATGACAGTGTGTGGACTTCATTATGATGAACATTACATTACTTGCAATACTATGTCAAGCTACACCGATGAAACATTTGAGCTAAAAATGCAAGTCATTATTAAAATTAATAATAGGTACATAACAAGAAAAAGACTTAGTATTTGCTTATTTTTCAGCATAATATCCACTAATCAAATATGGCTTATCGATTTTGAGATTGACTAACCATTTTGTCTTGATTTCCAAGGATTTAGATGCAAAAGTACTTACCTTAGTTATTAATAATAATGCAATTTTTTTTATATTTCAGATTAAGAAATTGCATTTTTATGCAATGAATCACACTAGCTGTATTTTGTTAGATAGCCAAGTAGAAAAAGGTAGTCTTAAATTATTGCATGACTTCCATGACCCCAATAATGTCACTCCACTGGGGCCAGTCATGTAATTTTTCTGGTACAAATGTTCACCATTTACTACAATGTACAGGTGATGCCGCTGTTGCTTTGATCTGACAGTGACAGGTGGATTCTGTCACACCTGTTTCACACTTGTCTATAAGTGATCGCACCTTCTGTAAACTAGAAGCGATACCGCCTTCTCTATCATACCGCCTCAGCTAATGGTGGGCCATCGTAGGCTGGTCAGGAAGTGTATCCCTGTGCATGTGGTTGGTTATTCCTGGGATTGCGGATGCTACCTGGTTTTAGCATTCCTGCAACCAAGTTGTTATATTAAGTAGTATTGTAGTCATTGGATTCCATTTCTTTTCCTAATTTGTTGCTGTGTTTGATGGTTCACAATGAGGCTGAACATTATTTTGACTAGTAGGTGTCACTTAGCAGTGTGGTGAGATGTTTGGTTAATACCCTGGGTTGAACTTGATGTGAAAATTGAAGTGCTCAAGCTGCTTATTTGTGGGTGCAACTCTTTTTGGAGATATTTGCTATAAAAAACTTATAAATCTTGGAATAATTATTGTAAAAATATATAGACTGACCCAATCAGACTGGACATGACTTTTCACTCCTGAAATTAAGCATTTTGAAGTACCTGGCGGAGTATGTACAATATTTCACCATTACATAGATTTGTTTCAAGATTGATATCTCTGATGCATTAGAACTTTCTAATGACGCTTGATCCCACCAATTTAGGAAAGATAGAGCTAAATATATCTAACACTGGTAAAACATGTTGCCCTTTTCTATGGCTCCAGTTCTGTGCGAGGGGATTGTGTACTTTACTTGTCTGTTTGTGTGTTCACTGGTGGTGTGTGAGCCAGCTTCTACTGGTAAAAAGTAAGCTTGCCTCAACCAGAAATAAACTTTTACTAGGTATCCGTGTAATGGCTAACAGCCTAAGCACTGGAGATAAATTTTTACATGGTATTTAAACAAGAACAAACTGCCATAGATTGTTTTCACTTGGTGGATCATCTTGCAATCAGTCTGCTGTTGATGCCCAGATAACAGTGTCCAGGATGCTGCCAGGCAGACAAGGGGTAATTATTGCATTTTATGGGCCATGGGAATGTGCAGTAACAACTGATAAGGTTCCATGCAGAAAGTGGACACCACATCCTACCATTAGGTGGGTTGATGTAGCCTCTGACCCCAAATGACCCGAACCACTCAGAGGCTCATCACCATGGCTGAACTGACCAAAACCAGATGACCACCATAAAAAGTGATGCCTTTTCTGATGACTGGGGGGATGTGGGCTGGTTCCCATCAGGTGGGCAGGTCATTTGTGGGGTTAGGTAGAGAAGTGGTGTCATTTTTATGATGATTTATGATGCACCAGATTCCAGAATCTTATCATGGATGTGATTCCTGCAGAGACAGGTTTTGGATGGTTAAATGCAATCTCTACTTGCAAGCTTTGCTGACTCATGTGATTCTTATATCTAATTCACACACCGGTGTTAGTATAATATAAGTTGCTTCCATTTAGTTATTAAAATTAATGTGCTCTGAAATTATAAAATAGTTCTATTCTAAATTTATATTCTTATTTGTAACCATGAATTTGATTCACATGGAATTGAGCACAATAGTGCTTTTGTTCTATTGCAATGTGATATTTTGATTGTTAGGTTTGCAAACTGCAGGCATCAGAACTCTGGCAGTTTAATGTAGGACCATCAAAAGGTGGCAAGAAAAGTGTATAAACACAACAACCACACAAATGCATGGATGATTTGGCAAACCAGTTATGTATGATTATATTAATTTATTACCACTATTATATGTAAGAATTTGTCATGACGAACTACTAATCCTCTGTGTTTTTCTGCCAAATTGGTCAATGACTTTATGAGATTTATTGTGATCATACTCCACTGGTCTGGGCAGTACTGGAAGGCCAAAAAGTATTACCAACCACTATCCAATAGATACAGTACATGTTAGTGGTGCTCTACAAGTCGTCAGTGCCACTGCTGTCTCGTGGCAGTCCTTGCGTGCATGTGGATTGACCTCCTGAATATCGTTTGCTCTCATGCCCGATGAAACCCTTTGATGCACGATGTAGAATAAAAGAACTGGTCAGTGGGATTTCTAGCATCCGTGTTGACCTTCGCCTGTTGGCAGATGAATATACCATGGCACTGTCGTATTGGTACAGAGCCTTGTTAGTGAGGTAGAGTTCTCGCAGCCTCCTCCTGTGCACCGTGTCAGGTATTAGCATGCACACAAGCCATGACATGAGGAAGACGCAATGCTCAAAACAGATGATGAAGATGATGCGCCAAGCCAGGAGGCTCCAGTAGGTGGACGTGTATTCGTACCTGCAACAGTAGCCACCACAAATAACCACCTGTGAATCATGTTGTCAGTGATCACACTGCATCTCTTGCCTCTCAATGGGTATTCATTCGTATTCAAACATGGACATTTCGCTAATTACACTTTGCTAATGAATATTACTCCCAAACTATTTTTGCCATTTGACCAACGGGGGACATTCCACTACCATAATAAAAAACAGGTTATTTATATTTCTTTAATCATCCATCAAGAATGGCTTCAAATAATCCTGGACTGGTGTCTTCGATTAGTCACATAGATATTGTATAATATGGGCACTTAATTAAATTTTAATGATTTTTGAAGCTACACTATAAATTCCTACTCCCAATCAAAGACTCCATGTATATAAAACCATTGTTTTACAGGAATAAAAATGATAAATCAAAACTTTATTTTCAAGGACAACAATCATAATCGTGTTTTTTCAGTTTGTTATATTAATAAAAATATGTTCCGTTTCAACTTTGTTATTGCAACTGTGACAGCAAACTATAAATTTAGATGTCATTTAATTATCTGACAGACCAACTGCTGCTGCAGATTCTGACTGCAAGTTTTTATTAGTTATTATTATTTGTTTTAAAACGATATTGGCTTGATAAAGAATTAAACAGTTGCGAATACCTTTGCTTGTGGCTAGGTGGGTAGTAATAACCCAAGTATCGACACTGTTCGACAACTCCAAACTCTCTTATTTTATTGTTGTTCGGCAAACTGATATGCTGCAAAGCACAGATGATATTATCAATATACAAATACATATATATCGAAATGCAAGTACTATACATGCACACACTCGTGCACATACACACACACATACATGCACACACAGTAGCCGCATGCATGCATGCATATAATTATATATAATTGTAATAAAATATATAATATATAATTATGTGTAAATATAAATGAAATAAATAAATGAAAACATTAGCAAGCCAATGAGTATAAGTATGCAACATACCTGAGTGTCGCTGACATTGAAGATGGACAAACTGTGGTGTACATATCCAGTTAATGAGTTGTCAGCGCTCCAAGTCAGCTGATAGACAAGCTTTGGGACAAAGTCTGATGTCCAGCCAATTATGATGGCATTACTCAGCACAGCAAGAAATGATATTGCCTGTGAACATTTTATAACGTTAATATTAGTGGTAATAATGTGTTAATCAACTACATTGTGCAAGTATTTGTTTCAGATGTTTTTCAGCTTAGTGATGATTAATCAGGGTTTTTTTCCGCCAAGAAAATACTATCTTTGCTAATGATAATTTATCAAATTAATAATGATTAATTTGCACATTACAATAAATTCATTAAATTGGCATTTTTTATTATATTAACTATTAATTTGGATGTAACAATAACATTGCATTTTGTTTATTAGTATAATGTACATAGATAAAGTATTAAAGTACTTTCAGCTTTCTTGCAACTTGTCACCCTGTAAATGTGGAAGTCTCTTAAGTGAAGAACGATCAGTTTGTTATATATCATGCTTTATCACTACACAAAGCCTTGGCCCATAAGAACATACACACCTTTAGAATGTCATACCAGATACCAATGTTCTCAGCTTGATGTGCTACTGGGCGTTTCCAATGAGTGACAAACTTGTACGCATCAAGTCGTATCTGCATGACGTTGTTGACAAAGGCAAAGAGAGGCGCAAGGGGAAAAGCAGCAACGAAGATCGTTACAAAGCCATACTGCAAGGCAGGAAAGGACAATAGTTTGCACTAAACATTTACATATTCACGTACAGGGAATAAATTAGGAGAGACTGAGAAAGAGAGCATGGCAAACAGAAGAGAATTGTAGAAGAAGAAGACAAAGACTGAGATTAAGATGGGGAAATAGGATCTTGAATGCGTAGGGGTGTCACTTACTTGCACAGGGATGTCACTTACTTGCACAACCATCTTTAGGTACTCGTAGAAGAGAACAAATGTAGGCATGTCACCTAGCCTGTTGTCTTGTTCCCAGCGCATTGATTCTCTGGATTCTGATGCTATTGAAGCATCATTCTCAGCCCACGTTCGAAGAGCTGGACTGAATATCTCCCGGTAGTTGGTCCATGCCTGATTGCCAACCATGATGACTGCAAGCTGCAGGTTTTCACACAGCCATTTACTTCCTCAGTTAGCACCAAGGGCATGCATGGATGGACACTCGTGTTGTGCCAGGTGAATTCAGAATGTACTCAATGAACATAGTAACTTGTGATGTTGAAATTAACAGCACATCTGTGGCAATTCAATTATATAACATCCATAAAAGATTTAGCTTAGTAGATTATAAGAACAAATGAGAGTGCTCTCGTACATGTAGTTGATGCTTGTCAAAACTCTGACTACCTGCAGCCAGTCTAATTACTTACCTGTAAGGTTTCTGTCACCTGTTTCAGGCCGGTAGGCTAGATGGTGCAATGGAAATTTAACTAATATGAGCAAATGTAATTCATACACCAAAGACATGCATGGAAAGACATGAATAACAGCAATACATTACCAGTTTGGGATACAGATGACATTCGACTTACTTACCTGGATGCACAGTTCGATGATGCAGCCTGAAGGGTCGCACTTGTCGATCATGTAATCGTGCGAACCAGGCCATCTGCCAAACAACCTCTTGACGAATGCCATGTAGAAGATGGATGCATAGAAGTTGACAAACTCAAAGTTGTAAATCTTCATTGTAAGGTTGGACTTGTATTCAGTATTGGTCCGTGGCTGCTCCATGTTTGTTAGAATGATGGCGATTCGCCTAAAGATCTTGTTCAAGATCAGAATGATGATCAGTTGGACCAGTGCAGATGTTGCTGAAGGGAACACAGAAGTCAAGGTAAACGATAGGTGCAGAAGAATCCGAGTCAGTATTACTGACCACAACATTAATGTTATGGTCCATGAGGGGAACAGAGGCAATAATGATGTCATAGTACATGTAAGGTACAGACACTACATTGATGTGGTCCATGAGAGGTACAGAACACTACAACACAACGTTGACGTTGTGGTCCATGAGGTGTACAAAAGCAACATTGATGTTATGGCCCATGCAAGATACAGGCACAACATTGATGTGGTCCATGAGAGGTACAGAGCACTACTTTAATAATTTAAATTTGTTTTAAATTTGGCTTGTCTTAATGTTATGCATATCTAATTTATCAAGTCAGTTTAGTATTGTATTCAATTTATTTATTTCATTGAATTAACTCATTGGTTAAACCTATTAATTAATTAATGTATTATTTAACCTATTTATTATTTAGCTTATATCTATATATATTTATTTACTTGTTTTATATTGTTAGCATCTTTGAGCAGGTTTTTAACCCGGAGACATGGTGCTTTATCAATTCTTCCTAATAATAATAAATACAGACACAACATTGACGTTATGGTTCATGAGGGGTACAAAGGCAGCAGTGGTGTCATGGTCCATGCAAGGTACAGACATAATATTCACGTGGTCCATGAGAGGTACAACATTGATGTCATGGTCCATGACTGACAATGAGGTGTGCAGATACAACGCTGATGTTATGGTCTACCAGGGGTACAGACACAACAAAGATGTTATGGTCCACGAGGGGTACAAAGGCCATATTGATGTTGGGCTGATGTGTTGTTAATGGTGGTGATGTTGGACTATGTATATTAGTTGACAAAGAAGTCATACATATTGCAAATAGCTTGGCATTCTGTCGTATCGTCAGACTGTCATGAGAATACAGCCTGCGGATCACGGAAAAGCGGTAGAGAATGACAACCTCGACAGTCCCCAACGCGAGGCCCATCATCAAGCAGACGACAACAAATGATGCCAACTTGCGAGACAGTCTTTCCATTAACGGCAAGAACGACTCCTTCAAGTGTGTCACTGGATTCAACCGCCAATAAGGTTCTTTCGCCTTTCGCCCTCTTGTCACCAAAAATGGTAGATCAGTTTCCTGAGAAGAACGTCAAGAGTTCCTTTTACTGCAAGGTCAAGAGTGGTTGCAGTGTTGCCAAGGTACAGATATCAACACATCGCCCACATATGTAGCTATGACAACAATATAAAAAGTTGTTCAGAAGTTCTGCCCAACAAGATGGGGAGATTACTATTCCAACATGAGCGTTCAGACAAGTCATTGGAAACAGCGAGACAGAAAATGGCATGTAACAACAACATGTTTAATCGCGATCGTGTCTAGAAATGTTACAATTTACTAAGGCCAGGTTTAAAGCAAATTTACTACTTAATCTTGTATGTAATTGACATAAAAAGATACAGCATAACAGCTCCAAAATGTTGCTGTATTGTAACCAACATCAGATAACACAATGTAGAGAAATGTGGTTGGTGGCAGAAGTGTAGCATGGTCACAAAAATTACCATTTAAGTGTATGTGAAATCCCCAACACAACACCAAATGAGAAAGACAATTTAAGTGTGACCAGTCATAATTCACGTTACACACCCACACGACTGGCCGGTTGCGCTCGTCCTTCTTGGAGGAGGTCACATGCCAGTCGTGTCGCAGTTCCGTCTGCTTCCGCTTCCAGAGTTTTATGAAGACGCGCGACCAGACAGCCATGAAGCAGGCGAAGAACACGGTTCCCCTGTTGTCGAACACGCTCGAGAACCGGGCAACTGAACAGCTGTCTCGCAGGCGCCAATAGGTGCAGACAACGCCGCAGCGCGGGCACATCGTCAGGTTGCCTGCGCCATTTTCGTCGCATATCTGGGGGAGTTAGGAAAGTTGTCAATGTTTTTAACTGGGTACGTATTCGGATGCCAGCAGTCAGATTACCCACAGCACGACATGCACGCAGCCTGAGAAGTTAACAATGTGTAGGTGTTTAGCAATACGTCAACTAGAAAACAGCACAACGACCTCTTGCGAATGTGCAATGGACATGCGGTAGTTTGTTAGTGGTGACTGATGGAAAAAAAAATTTGAAAACCAAATCCCAACATTCGTCGAACTTTTTACTGACACGTCGATATCACTGTGTGCGAATTAAAAACACAACCATAAGGTTTGCTGCGTTCAACACCGATGACCGACACAAATATAGTAATTATGTTAATGCGCCTTATCGCCAGTGTGTTGTCCGTGTGAGCACCTCGGCGGCCGGCGTGGAACTGGTGAATGTCGCCAGGCCGTAAACGAACACCACGACGCCGACCACTGAAGCCGGTATGAGCATCCACGTGTAGAAGTCGAGCCATGCAAAGTAAATTCCGATCTTCACTCCGAAGTACTTGCGTATGTCGTCCAGCGGTTGGTAGCAGTGCCACTGTCCAGGTCTCGCCCACGTCTCGTACAGCAGCTGTCTGCTCACAGAATGAACACGCGCCGCTCACTCGCACACTCCTAGTTTCACGATGAACATGTAATAGTAACAGTTGTGGTAAAACGTTGTTCAACAAACTTAAAAAGGGGAAGAACTTTGTAACACGATTCACCGTCGAAGTAACTTTTGTTAATAGGACAATGCACATTGGACAAGAAAGAACTTTTTCTGACAGATGGCATTAAATTCCTCAGTTGTTGGCTTACTTTTAGCCGTTTGCCATACAGCATAATTTAGACACGACCTGTGGCTCTGCATTTTACATATTCTTAATGGTGTAGGCTAATTATGGTTTTCCAAAACACGTTGATACGATTGTAAACATCGGAATAACATCCTGTTGCTTAGTTTGGACGTCGGTTAATAAGCAGAGCACCAATGCAGATGCCGAAACGAACTGCGACGTCACGCAAGTCTGGTGGAGGTGGAGGCGGGACAACTTTTACAAGCCAAAGATAATCTGGAATAGATCCGCCGAAAAAAATGAAAGTGACACAAAACCGTAAATTAAGAAGGTAGCAGACTAGAAGAGAATGTGCCACACGACTCTTGTGGGTAAAAAACAAAGTAAGTGTGCGACGCAAGAATGGTCTTAGGGTAAGCTGCTGCGTTATTTGAAGTCGTTGATGGGTTATCGCTTTGCTGTACCTTTTACACAAGTGCAGAGTGTTCTTAGGTATCGTGTAGGGACCGTCGTGCAATGGGAAGGCCGCCGTGTAAATGTTCTGGTGGAGCAAGCGGTCGAGGCCGAACATGTCGTCGCGTTCCTCGTCGAAACTCGTTCGCTGTAGTATCTCGTACATCATCTGACTGCGTTGGCCGGTGCTGTCGATTGAGCAGCACAGAGAGGTTTCCGAGAGGTGTTATATAGTAGGCCTAAACACTTCTAATAGGGCATTAGAATATTAATCAGATATTTTGTAATTACGATGTCGGCGTTTGCATTTAACTTCACTTTGAATAACAGCTAATGTTTAAATGTAGGACGGTAGGTCTTACCAAACACTTTCCCGGTATAAGGCATCAGTTCGGAAGTAGGCGCTACTCGCATAGAAATATTCGAGAAAACATTCCAAGCAAATAGATTACATGCCAGTAATAAAATATCGCCAGTTTTATCGTTGTATCTGGCTCACCTGAAGAACACTTCGTTGTTGACCGTGATGAACATATCGAGTCTTTGCTGGGTAAATGGCGCCACGAAATATTTCAGCCGTGTCGGAATCAGATCGAGATTGTCTGTGAGACAGTGTGGCCGAATGTACGGGAAGACGCTGTCAGACGTGTCGATATCATACTCCTGTATCGGCAGCTTCATCTGCATGAACTCGGCCATGTGCTTGAGCACTGGTCGCGTCAGGTGCAGTTTGATGTAGCGGTATCTCTCGTCTTCGTCCTCGGCGTTCTCGTCGAGTTCCAGTTCGACGCCAAATTTCATGAGGTTGGTTTCGAACACCAACCGTTTATGTACCTTCCGTTCGTCGACTGTTACCGCGCGTATAAGCACGAAATCAACTCGGCGCTTTCCGTCGTCAAACAACATCGTCGTCTTCGACTTCTTCACACAATCACCATTTCATAGACTCGACGTTTTTGAACATAGGTCTAGGCTCGCCCGCCACCAGTGCTACTTGGTTTCTTGCAGTTACATAATTCACAATTAATAGTTGGCCTCGCACACTACACAAATGTGACCACTATCCGTGATTTCTAAAAGCAGTTTTCTTGTGCGGTTCCATAAGGAAAAACATTTTTTTTTTCGATGTTGACTTCAACTATAATAGTATGTTTAGATGTACCTAGATAGTGAAGATCGCATGTTTATAGCGTGATGTTTTCGCCATGCTGCAGTCCTATTTGTAAAACCCCAAGTTTGATGATGTCACGAGGTTGCGTTGCGTTTTGGATTCGCAACTAAACAATATTTAACGCGTCATAGCCTCATATTGATAGTAGGCAGACGAAGTAAGTGCTTGTACGCGCAGTAGTTGTCGTTGAGATGCATGGACAATTATTATCATGACAGTAGTAACATAGTTCCCAGTAATATTATATATATTATTTTCATGTAGTCAGTATGGAGTTGTAATGTGGATTAAAACTGCACCCAATTCATGATATTGACAACCTTTGCGTACTGTTCAAATACAGTTAATGATGTTATGGTCACTTAACAGTATTCATCCACACGTTTCTTTTAAAAAACGAACCTTTCGTATGACGTCACATTGGACTACGATACCGGTTGGATTTCAAGCAACACGTTGACATTTGGCGCTCTAACAGAAGTCGTCCTCAATATCTAATTGCATACGCAAAATCTAGAGCGTTCATTGCGGCAAGACATAAAATGTATCCCGCTGGATACGCCATTAAATGTTTTCGTTTGCAGGCATATGGTGATTGTGCTAACATTTATTCCTACAATGACTTCATTATTAAAACTCATCCAGCTATTACTATTACCGAGGTTGTGAGTTAATAGACTGGCTATGGTGTGAACATGCTTGCCCTTGTGCAGTTTTAGTAGTACCACCTCGTTATCTTGGAAAGGACATGTTTGGATCATTTCTAATTACACCCAACGTTAACAGAAAACGGGCGTATGTTGGGGTAGGGATACATTGCACCAAGGAATTCCTTTTATATGATATTTTACCGAGCTTGATTGGAACTGCTCTGTGGAGTAGTGCAAGAAGTATTGTTGGGATTGTTGCATGGTTTCACAGATCAGACAGTTTTTAAATTTCTGTGTTGTATACCTGGATATAAACAACCAGTTTTAGTTTGTTGGTGAAGTTAAATTTGATGCATATATACTCCATTAGTTAAAACTCGGTACACATGGTATAGTTAAATGCTTTTCAAGAGTTATATTTATGGGAATTGAAACCATCTGATTTGGTGTAGTTTTACTTTGAGACAAATGAAAGAATGCCCTGAAATAATGTCATCATGGTATTTACCACAGCTTGGTCTTGGTTGAGTACTGGCATGTTAGGCTCCTTAGGAGTCACGGTCAAGGTTGGGTGCACATGCTAGATTATTAGTTGTGTATTAAGGCTTGTCTGAATTTCTGTGGCTCTTTAATGTTGACTATTGTATCTGGTAGGGAATTCCAATCTTTTATTGCTCGGGGGAAATAAGTCATGTATATCCACTGCCTAAGGATTCTGATCCCCTCCCCTCCACTCCCCCTGAATAGTTGTTTTATCTTTATAAAATAAGACAGTTTAAAGACAAGAATGTCTCAAAACTGCTTCAATGTCACTTGGTAATTGCATCATCTACATCATGCTGGTTTGGGGAATTTATATGTGGGTGTTTGCCAGAAATGTATCACCACTAAAAAAATTAACTGGATTAAATTACACAGTGCTCTTGAAGTTCCATCATTATAATTTGTGTGGACTTACGTAAATGACCCTATCAAAATCAAGAGCATGGTATATACGTGAATAGTTTGCATATCGTAGTTGTTTTGAATACCAACAATGTTGTTTTGTCTCAACTGGTGGGTATTTATAACAAAAGTAATCAATAAAACAATAATAATGCTGTATAAACTTATTTCTTTTCACTTTAAAAGCCTCCATTGGTGGGTATTTATAAAAGTGAAACGTTTTGCACATAACAATCATCACTTACCAGTGTTTTACTCATCGTCTGTAAATTAGATGCCAACAGTACACATAGTATGTGAATGGTTGAAGAAACCGTCTGTCATATAATACAAATTTAACTTTATTTAATCTGAAACAACTCTGAAAATCTGAGTTGCATGTAATTTTAATTTATGTAGTGTGTATTGAACAGATCTGATTGTGCATGTTTGGAATGTTTGTGTCTGTCCAGACTAGAGGGCTTTGTGGTTCGTTTATCTTTCCTTGGAGTGTGACAACTGACAGGTGGAGGTTTGTTGACATGTGCCACCCCCAAGGGTCATGGATGTGTTAACATTTGTATTAGCTGTAGTAGAACTCTGGCACTGAGCCAGTATCACACTGTTTTGTGGAGTCAATGGATTCTGTAGTGATCTTCCATTTCTTTTTCATAAATAATCACCTATGTTGAAAACTTCAGATTTTAATTATCACCGGTTTTGTGTCCATTGCTTTGATGAATGATATCATTATGAGCTTTTTGTGCCTAGTGCTCTGGAAATGTGTATTGTAGAGGTACTGAGAGGAAGAGTTCTGTTAAGAAGTAGACACTGGGTGGACAGTGTGTTAAGAAGTGGACCAGGGTGGACATTACGTCCATGTCTTTGGCTGCATCTGTCTTTTCTGTTCTCACCTGCCTTAATCAAACTTGTAAAAGAGAGAACAAAAGTTGAAGAGAGAAATATGTAGAAAGCAAGATAGAAGCATGGCATAGTGGTTTAGGAGGAAAGAAGATGAGGTCCCACTAGAAAAATCATGTTTTTTTGTTTAATCTTCACATAAAAATAAATGTGAAAATTAATTGTCTACTCAGTAAATGCCCACGTGAAATGAAAGATGAAAATCACTAAACATTTCTGGAAAAAATAATTTCTTTGATGTCAGATGAGAATGTAGGTGGGCAAGTAATTATTGATTTTGCAATTTAGTTCGGGTTTAAGTTAATTAGTGATGCACATGCATGAATGCATATGATGGATGATTGACATATGTAACATTTTGAGCACTGTTTTTACTTACCTGTAATGGTTGGCTTCTAGGAATAGTCATTGTCTAATGGAGTATGAGGTCTAAAAATGGCAACGTCATTATATAGTCTGAGGATGGTAATACTTAGGTTAATATTAAAGACCACCAATGATGAAGGTAGGCCATCAGTGATATGCCAGGCTGGTGCTGAAGGGGTCAGGCCACAGTTAGAAGCAAAATGTCCTACTAATGTCCGGTCAGTCGATAATTCTGCTTTCTCGTCCATTTCATTCTGACATAGTAACCCGAACACTGCTGTTTTTCATCATCTTTGGTGATTTTCACTAGTGCTAGATGCAGTCAGCCAGTAAGGTTAGTTGCTCTCATAGTATGGTCTACTGACAATGAAAGGTTGCATTACGTAGAAGATTAAGGAAATGTAGGCATTTTGGCAGTGATTTTCCAGAAGCACCTGTGCATAATGCACATGGTATAAATATGTGCTCCTTGGCATGTTGGGTATGAATTTCACTAATAAAATTGTATTGAAACCTTGATGATCTGAATAACAGATATAATTTGCCTACTTGCACAGCTGAATTTATCTGAGAAAACTGAATGTTCAATTTGTGCTAGTCTTGTAACCTACCTCAGGGTAGTTTCTACCACAGGATCTGTCTGTTTTTATCATTGGTGCAATATGCGGCAAAAATATGTCTTCACAGTGGTTACATTATTATAATAGTAATAGTAAGACAATGTGTAGAGTGCCATAAATCTAGACAAAAGTCCATTCAGAGTCGCTAAGATACATGAATGCTAAAACTAGCTAGTTAAATAAATGAATTAAAAGTATCGTTTTCTCATGATAGATGATAGTACATTGTAGTTGTGAATGTGTGAAATCACCATATTGTTAAAATGAATATTTCTTTATGATGTTCTCTTTTCTTTGTAGGTAAGTACATCAGAGTTTTTCACCTTCTGGAACATTCCAGACATGCAGTACTTAGCTTGATTGGTTGCTCCGTGCAGGTAACGTCTTTTATTCAAATAATGATTCTGGTGTCAGAACATATTGGAACTATCATTAAAAATGCAAACATTACATATACTGTCATGTCTCGTTTATCTGCACACTTTGGTTCTCAAGGGTTTTGGCCAGGTAATATAACATTTTGGGGAATTGTTTTTAATAGTAGTAACTTGTCATCAGTATAATTTGTTTTGGTAGTAATTCATAATATCTTGGTCTTTAGTACTGGTGAGATCAGTGAGTAGTGATTGCATTTTCTATGTGTCAACCATGCTCCGCCTATAATTTATTTTATTTTAAAATTTGTGTAAGAAACATTTTGCCACCATACACTGGTTTTTAGAAGTAAATGAAAGTAAGCTCTTTAAATTAATTAACTAATAACTAATCTCTCTACTTGCCGCACATGTAATTGTGCTTTTAGCAAGAAGCAGTTTGCTCCCACACTAAACTTAAAACAATTTTTTTTATAATTATTTTAGTTATTAGTACAGATTAAGTGAACACTTCATTGAAACTACATCCTCTATGTGTCATTAATGTTGTTCGACCACTCCTGTTATTGTTTATTTTGATTGAGGGCAATTCTGTTGTGACATTAAATTGAAAAGTTCTTCTTTTTTTGTGTGATTATTTATCATGGCGAAGCAGATATATGACAAGGCAAATTAATGTTGCTGCTGTGAAATTAATGGTTTCACAACATCCAGTGATTTGTTTAATTCTTGAATAAAGATGCAGTGCCATAATTATTGGGTGGAGGCTACCTGCGCTGATGTTCTGAGTAATTTTATCACCTTGAACGATGCATATTTATCAGGAAACAAAAGATTATTTTCTACAAGGCTTTTAGATAATTTACAGTTACTGAAGCACACATGATCAAACAGTATTAGAATCCTCGTATTCATTATTACAAAAGCTGAAATGTGAAGAAAAAATGTGTAATGAATCATTCTGGAAAGCAGTGACATTTGTGGAGTTGGTCTAATGTAGTGAGGCTATGTTTTGGGTAGTATTAAGAATATGCTCTTATTCCACATATATTATTGATAACATTGTATTTTATTATGTGTATGTTTCACAATTTTATTTCTTTTACTTGAATTTATTTAAATTATATATTAGCTTTGTTGGTGTCCAAACTCTGTAGGATAAATACTTGAATACGATTTTTAGTTACACCTTATGGTCAGTAAAGCTAGTTTTGGGTGACGTCACTGGATAAAATCAACAGGAATTACTTACTAATATCTTAAATTGACTACAACATTGAGTATGTGAGTGAAGTCCTGGGCAATGACATCACATTGGCAGACATCTGATTCTGTCTCTTGTCTGAATATTGGCAAGAGACATAGTGTACACATTTGATAACATGTCGCCATTGTGACATTAACTTTTGCTTCGTTTCTGATGCGGATATGATGACAGTATTGTATTCCTAGCATCACGTTACATTGCACAATATACAGTTTCATTAATGTGCATAATCAATTTGCATTACCAACCATTTTGGAGCAATTTTGTATATCCATTTCAGCAACACAGGTTATATAGAAAAAATGTTTGTTTTGTGGTTGGTTTCCACTGCAGTGACCTGCTGGTAAAATTGACATAGATGTCACTAGTTTGGACAGTTCAAGTAATCCGTACAGCAATTGGTAATTACACAAAATTGCCCAGTTGTGTATTTGGTTTCACAAATGACCAGTAAAAGTAAGGCAGCGGATGGTATACGATTTCACAGAGAAATAAAGTTGTGTATAAACATTGTTTTGGAATTAATTTGAGGAGTTGCGTAGTACATACTTTATGATCTAATAAAGATGTCTAATATGGTAATAGATCATTCTGGAATCTGTAAAAAAAAGAGTTAACTTTGCATACTTTAAAACAAATAATTAAACAGTTCAAACATAGACATATTACATTTTACAACATAGGCTTGTAGTTGTGCAAAGATACCAAGTTTGTTTGCCTTATTTTTGTTTTTGTGTTTCATAGCCTGAAGCAAAGTTATGTCATTGTTGTTGTTTTGTTGATCAAACACGAGGGGGTTAATTATAGATTCTCGTATTACACAAGTTAAAGCACTCTTGTTATTTGTGAAGCTTATTATATCGTGCGGAAAAACTAAAAGACAGTGGGCTCTTTCATTTGGCTTGGACCACACACAGCCTTGCAGTAGAATGTCTAGTTTCTGAGTAACACACATTTGTCATAAATTCAGTTATTATGATTTATTTGTTTCAACTGGTTCTCATTTGCCAACCATCATAATCCAAATTTATACCCTTGAAGTATCATGTATTTGTCAACTGCACCACCTGTGGTATCCATCTATTTAATCTTTAATTTTAATCTCCCACTGCTGCTATCTACAACGATCATCTCTGGTCCTAATTTTTTTAATATAATGTTCTTAATGCTTGAATAAATATGTTTAAGATAGGCTGCTTGTCAAATTGCATTTATTAAGCCTGACACAGTTTCCGCAATTTGAATGTTGCACCAGTGAGATTTGCAAATTGTATATAAAATATTCTCTATGTAAACAGCCTCCATTGGCACTTATTGTGCCTATCTACAAATACTTTTGAAATTGGTTGGTTCTCACCCTCCTGATCATAAATGGGGATGCAATACAGCTGATTAAAGACTTCATGCTAATATTTCCAACTTTGGTTGATTTCAGGTAGCGGACTAGACAGCCTCGATTTAACAATTTCAAATATTTGTGTCTTATGGACTCTGCTCAAAATGGGTGTCCTTGATAAAATATGCATAATAACCATGTTTTATAATACAAATACTCCATTCTTTAGCCAGTACATGTGAGGCAGTTAGTTTCCCAGCCAGCCACATGGTTGATGTCAGAGCAGACAGACCCTGTACATGACATGTTGCTCCAGACTGTTTGTTTTCACAAGGACTTGGTTGTTGTTCTCTCCTCATGACTAAATATACAACTGCCAGATACACTGTCTCTTAGCCAATGTCCAGACACTTGTGGTCAAACATAGGTCAGTTTTCTAAGTTGGACATTGTCTTCTGATATTTGTTGACACTTTATAATTGGTCTGACAACTTGTTATTGTGTACCATAGAATAGTATAACCAAAAGCTACACTAACTCAAAACTGGTGTGAGGCTTGCTGGTTACATCAGTTAAACACTGGGAGTAAAGATGGCATGGTACTATTCATTTTTAAACATTTTTGACAATGTTTAGAATTCATCATTTTAAAATGATAACTTCCATATCATGTTTGTATGTAATTTACTCAGGTGTAATAATTAATTTAGTAAGAACATGTAAAAATACCTGGTAAATGTCTTGTTATTACTTGCAAAAATAGCATCAGAGTTTAGATCTTTATAAATACAATTACCATTATGTTGATATCTTTTATAGCTATTTCTTTCAGTACAACTATTTATTTATTAGACCCTGTAACATGAAATGTGTGTCCCAATAAAGATGAACCCTGCTAGAGCCTGTGCCCCTGACTCATGGTGCCTCCACAGTAAGAGCGTGGGAAATAACTTGAGGCATGTGTGTTAATTTAAGAAACCCGTATTCCATTATTTTATATGGCCATTTTATACGTGTGGAACTGGGATAATGCTGCCATTATGTTGTGGCTGCACCATCTGGGACAACAACAGAGTAATAAGAGAAGAATGGTTGACTTTACAGAGTCTGACATTCATTTACAGCACTGGTGCTTAGTATCGCACTTGTATTGATGGCCTGCATCACTGTGAATGAGCCTTTCCAAACTGTTCTGTAGATCTATGAAGCTGTTGTGCCTTAAATTGTTTCTTATTTCTGATAAGCCTCTGGATGTAGTTTAATCATTTTATTGGCCCATTTCTGCTAATGATTAAGATGTTTGAAGAATGACAGCTTCCCTCTTCTGTCTAATTTTATTGCTTTCA
Organism: Paraescarpia echinospica; assembly: GCA_020002185.1. NCBI lineage: Eukaryota > Metazoa > Annelida > Polychaeta > Sabellida > Siboglinidae > Paraescarpia > Paraescarpia echinospica. The sequence goes on from CM034536.1 coordinate 31,785,226, forward strand.
TCTCACTAACTTGCCTTCTCAATGGACCTTAGATTAGATTATGCAGCTATAATTTTATTAGTAAATAAATAACATCTAGCATGTTTTGAATTTTTTGATAAACTAATGTTTTTTATCAAATATATATTAGTACCTTTTATTAAGTAGAGAAGTGGATTTTAGCTAAGCTCCAGTTATGAAGGCTGTCAATTTGCTTGAGATATGCAATGTACTTAAAAACTGCAGACTCTAGTGCTTAGAATGGTATGTGCAATCTGCAACTATGTGTAACATATAAAATACCTATTATTAAGTACAGAACATGAATTGTAGTGATTTGGTACACCAGATCATTAGAACTTATTACATAACATGCATGCTACACCCTTTAATATTCCAATATAATCAACTTTCTCATTTCCTCCCCATTGCTGCAATGTGCGTAGGCTTTGTGGTGATCATTAGTTCGTTCCTTCAATAACGCAACCTTTTGATCTGCTACGAAGCCACATTTCCGCTCTTCCTGTAACAATAGTCAGAAATCAATTGTAGCAGACAAGTCACCAGATACAAGTCAACCCAGGCACTGTGGTAGCCATTTGTTTGACCTTCATCACATCTGCTCTTTATGCTGACTCAAGTTGACATTTCTGGAGTATTTTCCCCTGGCACTTTGAACCACCATCTTCTGTTAAAAATTTCTCAGCCACAGTCTAATGACAATGGCATGACCTATTGTCATCCACATTAATAATCTGTAAAGTGGTCATAAACTTCCTAATTGAAAAAATGTGTTTATCAGACAGGTTTGTCTAGCTGTCTCAAATGTTGCACCTTTGATGTTTTGCATTCAGCCTTAGTGCATAGTTCGGTGATGGAATCATAAATCAGAATGCAATGAAAACTGTTTATATATCAGCTGCATTTCAAAGGTACATTTGCCTGGGGTCAGCTACAGTATATCCATGTGAGGTCTGGCATTCATCACTCTAACAGAAGTTACAGAATGCATTTTGCTATTAAGAGCAGATAAATGACTACAGCCAAAAGACCAAATCTGATTTGAGACCATTACCAATTTGCTTGACAAAGGTTCTGCCTCTTGCAGTTAAGTTTAATTTTGTTTAGTGCCAGGAATATGCCTTTCCCCTGTTGTGTATTTAGAGTAGTGATTCAGTAACTGTCATTATGACATAAGAGGAGAGGCAGGCAGTAAACCAAGGCAACCTCTGTGCTATCTGCAGATTGATGGGAGTTGTCAGTGAATGGCTGATTATGAAGACAACAAATGTAGTCCAGACACCAGACTGTATAATCCTCACTTCTGTTGGCTGACACCGAGTGCCTTATGCCAGACTCAACACCAGGGGTAGCTAACTGGCTATGTGAAACCACAAGTTTGTTATTCTCAAACTTTTTCCGTGCCTAAGTGGGTGGTCTGCCGAGACACATCGTAATAAAGACAATGCTACCTGTGGACCGCTACCCACAAAATGGATGCAGTCTATATCATGTAATCAAATTCTTGGAGGTTGTTCATAATAAGCACACTATAATTCATAGGTTGTTAGTGAGACATAACCAACTTTACAAAATCAGTTTCAACTATATTGGTAAAAGTTATTATGATGAAATAATATTTCAAGAATTCAAGGTCACTGTCATTGTAGTTGACTAAATTACCTCACTCACTGGACATCCCAAATTTTTACCTAATTTCGGTTGGATATAGGTGTACATCGGAATCACAGAAATCTGAGATTAAAGATTATTTTGACAATACCACTGATCTTTGTCCTGCAAAATCTCTTACACAGGCAGTACAAAACCAAACAAAAATGATCCCCCATTGAAGACAGCTAAAACTGTATCTGATTGTGAGATGACAGAACACTGGCTCTATAAGTGGCAGTAATTGCAATATGGCCACAAGTCAGATAGGTGAATCTGGTGATAAAGGAATGATGAATGCTCTGGTCTGGATCTGCCAGGGAGAGAGCAGATAACACTTCCCACAGCATGGACACAGGCAGGGCACATACCCTGGTAATAGAACTGGCATAGTTTGTGCCTGATAGACTCAATAGCCCTGGTTTAGGCATCTGTCTCTTGGTTGAGTTGGTGCTTGTTATTTATGCTGTGTTTAGAAATATTCTCACTGGCATCTATCAGTTCTCTGCAGCAGAATTAAACGTGATGAACTAATGGTTTTCAGATGAGTTCTCCACATAAAACATGTGTAGACTGAATTGGTGTTGGCGGCACTTGTTGCTCAATGCATTAGTGCTTATTTCGTGACCAGTGTAGTGTGCCCGAATCTTGCCAACCTAGTCATTGCATGAAAGCAGTGTACAATTGGAATAGGGAGAAAAGGTTATAAATAAATATGTGTCTTTAAGATGACACTAGAAGGCTGCATACATCCCTTCTACTTGATGTTTATGCCAGGGAAGCAAAAGATACCATGTAATAACCTAACATGGACTCACAGACACAGAGTTATGGGTGCAAAAGTATTCAGTTATTAGTTAAGCACCTATCGTAATAAAACATTCCTAGCAGAAGACAGAAGATTATTCAGGGTTTATTAGGAATTATGAAGAACAACTTAGGATCGCACAGAAGAATGCAAGCATATTATATGCAACAAATAAAATGTGAGAAATAAAGAAAGGAGTAACATGGGATGTTGGCATAGGTTGAGGAGAGCAAATGTGAATGACTCCATGATAGACAGAACAAATGGTGGATGAAACAGAGAGATTGGCCAAAGGCCAGTGGGTTGGTGGATCTGTTCGATCAGACAGATCTAGCAGATGCACATAACAGTGAATGTACCAATGATAAATAGTGCCTTGCTCCCTTTTACCAGGGCCTGAACCTAGTGACCAGCTGTGTCTGGTCCTTGCCTCGCCACAAAGACCATGATGGAGCAAGTGTCTGTAGTGCCTGCGCTAATGCGTGTATCCAGGATGCAGGTTTGCACACCTTTAGCTGAGGGAGATGGATGGGACAACATGATAAATATGTGCACTGCCCTGAGCATTGTAGCAGCAAATGGAGGCCAATTTATCAAAAAGAGGAGGAAGATCTTTGAGGTGTAAGTTACCCAACCTACAGTGCATTACTTAACACCCCCTGCCGGGTGGCTACAACAACAACACATGGTGATTGATAGCTACCTACTTCTGGGCAGAGCTCAGTTGGGGTAGGCTGTCATATGCATCACTGACATTGACTAGCTTCTGAAAAAGGGTTTCCAGCCTTGGCTACTGCAGGCTTTTGTCTTCTTCTGGCTGTAGAAGTCTTGCTATAGAGAGTGTCACTAAACTGCAATTGAGTAATAATGTGTTTTAAACAAGATTCACAGTTTGTATCCAGAAGCATAAATCTTCAGCAGACACCAGTGTTACTGATGCGTTTTTAATGAGGTACATTTTCTCTATGGTAACCTTTAGTTAAGTGTCACACTACAAAGTTGCTCAAAGCATTGCCAGTTGTTGTAATCCTAGACTTGTCACTTATTATGATGTCACATTGTAAGACTGGTCATTAGGTAGTCCTAATGACCAGTTATTTGTTAAGCAATTCTGCAAATATTTACTCGGCACAGTAAATTAATTAATTATTGTTAACAGTTAACATATATTTTACATATCTAACAGTTAAAAAATTAAGTTAACCAAAAATGGATATACATCTATAATAAGCCACAAGAGGTTCAGCAGTAATTAAATAATTGGTTCACCAAATGATCCTCGTCAACATTAGGACTGACATTTATTAATCTGTCATTCCTTTGATGTATAGTCATTTCCATAGTACATGTTACATTTCATTGTTGTAAGACATGTATGAAATAAACAATCGTTACACCTTGGGCATGTCCATGTTAAAGGTGAGGTATTGTCATCCTACACATTGAACGTACATGTACTTGGTTTATGGGCCAGTCCAGTACACTGTGTTCTAAATTACGAAGATTTACACCTATAGCAGTTTAAACTGTTTTTATGGTAAAATAACATATTGCTGAGTTCATGCATTCACCATATTTCAAATGGTAAAACTACCTGAAGAAAACATGTTTCTTTAATTTTGTTAATCGATACAAAATCATATGTTTGGAAAGTTTAGCTATATTAGCACAAGGCATATATGGCCTTGGACATCTAGAACAAGGTATGTTTTATTTATTGGGTACCCAGACTTGGTAAGTTTCAGCACTCATTAACCCCATATCTGGTTCATTAACTAGATGGCCCTTTTGGGGGTAGGGGGCAATAACTGGTCAGTTTAATGTTGCTGTGTCCAGCTAATGGTCAGTATTAGCCATCTGTGCAATCTGGCCTGGCTCTTGAAAGCAAGTGTCTGAAAGGTGTGTGCATCTGACAGAGTTCTCCAGGTATTTATAATCTTGGATATGATGACCAAGATGGGTAGGGAGAGAGTTGCAGAGTGACGGAAAGGGATTGTGGGGATATTGGAGGAAGAACAGAGAAGAAAACATACCGGTATGAGACATTAGATTTGTAAATGCTCCCTTTATCACAAACATTGCGCTGTCTTGTGTAGTTTTGAGAGCAGCCCTCGGCAATGTGGTCTGCATGATAAACCCCTCATGTGTGAGGCTAATAGTTGGTTAAGATGAAATATGAAGCAAGATGAAAGAGCAGGGAACAATTAGATTGCAGTCCATTGATGGGAGCTTCAGGGGGGACATTGCCTGGCCCAGCCAGGCTTGTGATTTAGTTAGTAAATCAGCCATTTTCTGACCTGTTTTTGCTATTTATGTTCACAAGTTGTGTATGGCTGGTGTTAAGGTTTCACCGATGTAAATGGTGGTTGATGTAAACATGTTTCAGTGTGGCCTACTCGGTAATTATAACTTGTTGCACCTTTCAATTACAGTACCTTTCATTTAGATTCCACATGAAGGGCCACTGAAATTCTTAAATCTCTGAAATTCTCTATTGGAAATATGTCTTTTTATTTTAAGCTTTTGAGTTTATTAAGTAAATTTAGTTTCTCTTGTAAAGTGGAAGAGGAATATTTATTCTACATTTGCTTGCATAGATTCAAGTGTTTATGCATGCGTTAATTGGTCAAGATTGAGGAAACATACGTAATGATTTGCATATTTTTATATGGTTAACAGTTTTTAAAGCATCACTGTTAATCTGTTATAAGATTGCAAGGTGTAATAATCACAAAAATGTAATAATATTACCAACACGGTTGACAAACTTTTTTCAGTGCTATCAGTTGACTGTTGTGGATTGATCAGAGGAAATGATTTGTGTTTGAATCCTGGGATAGGTGTTTCATTAAAACCTACTCACAACTCACATTGAGCTTCCAAAGACACTTAGTGCAGCTCAGGTACAAGGAGGGTGATTTCAAACCCATTTTCTCCCCATCATTCCTTTGTGGGGTGAAATTGACTGGCAATTGCCATGTTTGAGGGTTAAATTAAAAGTTAATTTCTCTTGATGTACGATGAGTTGTCTTGTCATTAAATAAAAATCTGAAGAATGTTGATTCCAAATGATCTTTGAACCTGCTGAATAAATCTTGATTTATCAGATGAAACCCACATGGGGAATCAGCCAAAGTACTTTGGGAACAGTTTGTAATGTTTTGTGTCCACCAGCCTGTGAGCTATTTCTGCAAGGGATTTATTCTTTGTTATGTTCCTACATATGTGCTCTTAAGTTTTTTTCTGACTTTAGATTTACATTTATAAATTATTTTAAATTGGCAATGTACAAATTACACCAATAACAGTTTATTTGTAACGCACCAAACCATGAATCCAATTGGGTAATTTATTAAATTGAAAGCCGAAGCAGTTAACCAACAGCATGGGTCTATTAAATCTGTATACATCCATCTTGAACAAAGCCACTGCCACAGATCAAAAGGAACTGTTTTAGTGGTTCTTGTGGTGTATTACTTGATGTTTTATTGACTAGCAACAGGTACACTAGGAGCAGGTTAGTGGTATCCCAAACACCACAGATGAGGTAATGTGGGCAATTATGTCACCACTCAAGTAAACTAAGTAACAACAGGATTATAAATCTTGTTTTACTGCTGGATAAATTAGAGGGCAGAGGGTCTAGCTTGTCACAGATAACGGTTTATGGCAGGATAATTAATGATCATGTTTACAAAATGTGTGTAAAACCTGTTTACTGTAATTTTAATAGGGGTAATTTAAAGTTATAAATTACCTAACACGGTCTAAGTAATTTAGGTATAGACATGAAAAGACAATTGATTTTAAATGCTGCACAATTTCCTGGATTAAAACAACTCCAGCATGTCTAAGAGTAATTTGTATAAAACTCACCAAGAGAATGTGCATCAGTAATTAAACAACAGACTTATGATACAATTACAGATACAAACATTTATAAATTTATGTGAATTTGCAACATGTAATTTTAATGATTGTATACTATGATAAGAATGTAATATTTTTGCGAGCATGCAGTCATAATATTTATAGCTTTCTATTTTTAAAAACTCTATTTATCTAACTAGCCGGAAGTTGTCCGGCTCTGGCTTAGGTCACGCTTCGCTGCCTGCTAATTGTCACATGACACAGGTGCCACCAACAGGAACAGGATGATATAAATCACAGCAACATGTATCTCATTGTCCGACATGACTTCTCTCAATTCTCTCTTGTGCTGTATCTGTCGATCGTTTTTTTATCAGCTGTCATCTGTCGTGATGGATGTAGTGTCATGGCTCTTCCTGTCTGTGTCTTACAAAAACGTGTCCTCGAAACATAGGCAAGGTTCCTGTCCATACTTGCATTGAATGTAATCATTCATGAAAGACGTAATCTGGCAGGGCTAACGAATAAACGATGCATAACATATTAAAATGTATATACCACAACATGTGGCTGTCAAATGTAACATGGATACTCCAACAGCCACCACTTATAATTTGTTTAAGTTTATCACACAAAGTGATCATATTTTTAGTAATTAAATATTTTGTTATGCACATCTTAAAATATATTAATTGAAATATCAGTGGTACAGCTAAATGGTTTTGAATTAGTGTGGCTCAGTTTCTTTATGGCTTAAAATATGTTTTATTAAATGAATATTTCAAATTTACAGATGTAAAGACCCTTTAATTATTTTTTATTCTTCTCTTGTAGAATGATTTAATAAAAATTCAAACCTTTATATATATATATATATATATATATATATATTATCCTCCACAATATGACAGTAAATTAGTTCTAATGTTTAATTTTGTTTTTAAGAAATTATCGCATAAACTCCAGTCAAAATTCAGTGAAAATGAATAAAAGTAGTTACAGGTGTACAACATAAAAAACTGCATAATTTGCAATTACAATCCAACTAAATTAAATAAAGATTTTAACAAAAGTATGCACTCTTTTAGTAGACCATCTGCTCATATTACATTAACTATTTACACACCACAGATATAAACATCATTGAAAGATATTCAAGCTGGTCTGAATTGATGATGGAGTTTTTAAATAACAAGAGTTTATTGTATTTAGTTGCCTTGGCAACTGCTTTGACCACTATTCAAGATGGCTCCAGATGTATAATTAGTGGTTTCTGCTAATTTGTGCCGACCACGAATGAACCATTAGTAATATTACACCTTACAAATTTTTGTGTTTAAGTTTTGACAATGTGGACAACACGCAAGTGTGCAACTGCCAGTAAAGATAGACATCGGTATTTGCAGTCCAGACACGTCAGTCAAGCCAGTGTGTTTAAAAATAGCGTTTGAAAGAGGATTCCAGTACTGTGAGGGCCGGGATCTCTGAGCAAACCTGGTCTTTACCCTGACAGTGGCTTTTGTACTCCTCTTGAGTTATTTGAGAACTGAATAAACAGTAATTAAAATGGCAATGGAAGCATCTGTTTTCCATTATAAGGCACTATCTAGCAGACACACCCGAGAAAGGGGGTGGTGTCTTTGTGCTCTCAAAAATGTGTGTCTGGGATACTAATGTGGTTTATATTAGCAAGAAATAAATCAACAAAAATAGTAGTACATTTGTCACATTCCAATCTTCATATACATAGCATTTATATTAACAAATACTTAATAACATTTCTGCATCATTAAGTGATTGAACCATTTACAAATGTTCAAATCAACAGATTTCTTTTCATGCAAATTATATTTTTAAGTGTGTATTTAATTGAATGGAAAGTTATATATAAATTTATCTTGTACTTATAATCAATAAATGATTGTTTATTTTTAGTCTTGCTTTTGATTTCTACTGAAGGAAATGATGAAGGTGAAGGAAATAACTATCGTAGTAGAACTAATAATTGAGGGTTTTATTACCAGATAGAAATATGATTAATTGTAAAGTAGCTTTACTCTGTTCTTCAAGCTGACAATAGACAACTGAGGTTCTTGTGTCACTAGTTATCAGGCTTAGTGATTTTAAAATTTATACAGAACACATAATAACCAGATAATGTGATACTCTGAAAGGAAATATGAGGTGGTATGGACATTGTTGCCTTGCAAGGATTATTTTTCTGAGCATTCAGAATAGAATTACACATTAACCACGCATCTTTCAGATGAGCAGTTAGGCTTCAGATGTGGTGGAAAGCAGCATTAGACAACAAAGGGAGGAAACCACAAATTGAAGACATTTGAGCTTGCACGTCAGGAATGTTCAAAGCCTTTTCTATCAAGAGAGGAACCTGCTTTACAATGAAGTCATAGTCAGAACTATTGAGCTGTACTACTGTTTTCTTGTTGACTGCACAGTCATAAGTTGGTTGGCCACATCCGTGGGATTTAGACAAGATGGCTGCCTCAGTATGCATTTTTAGGAAGTAATTTTTTTTAGAAATTCTGACATGAAGTACCGGTAACTAGATAAGTTCAAAGCAACACTTATAGTCAGGGCAGGTGGGAAAACATATTGGCAGGAAGTGATGTGGAACTGTTTGATATCACCATTGCAGATAACAGATCCACCTCTTATGTGAAGGAGATAAATAGCAGCTGTTGAGGTATTTACATCAGATGATCATAAATGTGTACTCATATCTATAGCTGGCAGCTACTCGTGTTAATTACAGCTCACAGCACAACTATGTATGTCACAGATTAAAAGTGACGATGGTTTCAAAGGAATTTTGTTCTTAAGAGTTACTTCAGAGTTAATCATCCAAACCTCTGGAAGGGCAAATATACATGTACTTATAAAACTGTACATCATATGGACCCTGTTTTGAGAGAACAAGAATGTTAGACATACCTTCCAGTTTTATTATAATATTGGGTAACACCTACATATGTTTTATGTTATGTAACAACACACAGCTACTGTTCTCCCTAATGTTCATGTTACATAACTTTTGATTTTGGATACCATAATTGGTTTTTGTTACAGAGACATCCATAATAGTTGTCTCAGGCAGCCATATAGTAGACAAGTTTCTGAATTAGACCCTACAGTTATTAAGTCTGGCTAATTAATACCTGTCATTTAACATGCATTGCGCTGTTTGTTTATTTTTGGCTAATCTTACAAAACAATCTAAGAACTTTGCAACAAGCAGATAGGACCCTACAATAAATTCCAGGTGGGAACTGGGAACCCATATGAAATACGAAACCTTGTGTTTACAATGTAAGTGCAATTCCAAAACTAGTATTTTTACAAGCCTTTTTCCAGTACAGCTGGTTTTGTATTGGCAGCATATGTAATCAAACACTGACTGATTGTGCAAGAACGTTTTGAAACAACAATTTAATCAACCATGCACAGTAATGGCATAGCTGGGAGTCTGGTTACCTAGGATCATGAACTTGTGTGCAGCTAAGTGGAACAACCTTTGAGAATTACCTGGTATGTTATCTTTGTAATTACAAAGTTGTTATGTTTCTCATTTTGTTAAATTGTTTGTGTTCTTAAGGGTCGGGTGTTTAGGAATATTAACAATTAGCTTTACAAGTAATGTGTATTATTATGTACCAAATGAAAAAAAGTTAATTATATTTATATATATTACTTATTGAAGCAACATTTTAAACAATCACATGTTAAAACTGTTTTATGTATATATCTCTCTAAAGTAGGCGTATTCTGTGTTGATTTTGTTACTGGTGAGTATTTGTGTGTGTTCTTGTTCTCAGTCTGAATGCAGTTTTGAAGGAATCCTTATTATTCTAGTTATCTTACATCATTATTTGACTGGCAGTGTAATAAAACACAGAAAAATTGCTATTTAATAAACTTGAATACTTAATTCACAAAATATCCATTGGAAGATGGTAAATATAATTGTTTTATATAAGTGCACTCACAAATAAACCTTAACCCACATACTTACTTACATCAGTTACAGACACCACAATATAGCCCATTAAGTAGGTGTACAATCACATTGTGCCAACAAAACATATGGGTGGTCTACCTGTTTAGGCCCCTTAGCTACGCCCCTCCATATTGTCACCAGGCTGAGAGAATAAAAGATTCTTGATCAGTAGAAATCCATCCATGCTGATGCAGTCTTTCATGCAGAAAGCTGGTGGCCCTCTGATAACCACTGATATCCCTGTTCAAAGCCACAGGCACACCGATTAGAACACCCAAGGCAGGCATATCTCTCCTGCCCTATCGACTTTTTGTGACGGAATCTATGCCGACAAGAGACCGGGGCCATGTTAAGTGTTTTCTGACAGAAACAAGCTTGTTTACAGTAAGCCACAATTCATTGGGATGATCGTGTAGAAACCAGCACCATGAGGAAGTTTCAAATGTCTTTGGTTTCTCCGGGTGTATGTGGCTTGGGTATCCTGACAGGATTCGTACCTCTAACTAGCTGAAGAAGTTTACACCTTCTGATAAAACCGACACAAGTTCATGTGGATTACACTAACCAGTGTCAGAATGCCTTCCCTTGCATTCCTTTGCAGAATAAACATGTATGAGAACAAGGGTTAATTGGAGACTGTGACTGTTCCCACCAGAGAGAATCTAATACCCACTCTGGAGGGGTGATAACCTTTAGGGGAATGACCACATTGCAACTTGTGTGTTGATGACCTTTCTGGTACAACCCCACCACTCAGGGTACTTGCCCCCTGATACAGTGTGATTAACTGATTTGTATCTAATTAATCACTAGAGATATAGAACTGTGGGTTATGTTATCAGGGTGTTTTTGCTTTTTGATCTTGCATATATGTAAAAGAGAAAAGATTTCAAACCAGCTGAATCACTCAGCCACACAGATGCAGTGATAGGATAAAAGCAAATCTTTATTAAGTTTATTGTGTTAGTATTGCACCTTTTAATTAATCAGTAAATCTGACTTGTCTACAGCACTGACTTGAGGGTTATGACGTGAGGGGACATTCACATTTATAAGTCACACAACATCCTGTATATAGACATTTCATAAGTTTTATCTGTTTTAGTATTGTACCTTTAACATGATCACTGATAGAAAGTAAAACAGTGTTTGTGTGAGATATATTTAAGAAAGCATTTTGCGATGGCCAACTTTGGCAGTTTCCTTACCTCTGCCACAACATTTTAACAAGGAAAAACAATGGTGACTAAGCTTGTACGGTTGTACCACAAGAGTTTTATACAGTGCTAATGATTAACTTCTCCATTATTTGATGGGAGATGAGATGCAGACTCTGTTATTGCTTGTAGACACAAACATTTTACAGAATGTGTTGCTTATTTCCTCCAATTATTCTTGTGTGTTATATAAAATTTGGAAAAATGGAGGGAGGGAGGGAGCGGCATGAGGAAGAGAGTGAGAGACCGAGGGAGAGAGGGAGCGGCATGAGGAAGAGAGTGAGAGACCGAGGGAGAGGGAGAGAGAAAAGAAAAAGAGAGAGAGAGAAGAAAGAGGGAAAGGAGTTGTTATGAGGACATAAAAGAATGTGTGATGTGGCTCCATCCCACAACGAGTTGAGTAGAGGAAGAAGATTTAAAGAACGATCCAGTTTGGTACATCATTTCAGAGTGGAGCACTTGGATACACAGACAAACAGCTTGAAGCACAAGATAAACAGCTTGAAGTTGTTCACATTACCTCATTATTTAGGTAACTAGTCGACATTACACTCACACAGCCTCAGTGTGAATGCAGTCTCTCCCTACTCCAGGTATCTGTTCGCTACCTGCGGCACCTTTGTTCACTGCAGGAAGGTACAAGTCCTTAGCCAGCTGGCATACATCACATTTAGTTGGGTGGCGATGATTGGTCAGTTTTGTATTACCACATGCAGTGCCACCTGGTGACAAGACAGCCAGTTGGGTGAAACCTGTGTACACCTGTCTGTCAACGTAGGGGTCTAGAATGTAGATTTCACAGATAGAAGGCAGTTGGTCATGTGCTGGCATTGGGTGTATATTTCCCCCTGGTTTCCATGGAGACTGCAAGGGATATCTACATTATGTATACAAAGTTGGCACACATATTGGCTGCAGTTTGTTTTAATTGTGTATTGTATTCGGCTTCTTCAATATTCTTAATGTTGCATTCACATAAAATAGTTTCTTTAACTAACTTTAGACTGTTTTATTACATTTGTTCGCACCATTATGCATCTTTTCTATGTTTGTTTGAAGCTATGTATTATTTAACATATAGTTTATCCAATGTTCCTACCCAGTATAACACTATGTAAACACAGCTTTAGTCAGCACCTCATACTCCTGTCTAGCACAATTAATACTCTGAATATGTTAAACATAGATATTATGCATTGGTTGTGGTATTTTCATTTTTGAACATTTTTGCTTAAGACAAATAAGAGTGACATACCCAACCTATCTTGTAATACAGAAGTATAGGATGTACTCATGTGCATTTGCAGCTGACAAAGCAATCTTCTCGTACTGGATAACCACTACCATGCAGCATCTGTGTTTAGATGAGGTGCTTTATAAGTGAGTTTACTTCTCTCCAGCAGCCGTGCATTCTGGGAAGGTCTCCTTTGCAGTTGTGCAGTAGACTATCCTTTTTCAATTACTGGCAAACCACCCGCAGGTGCCGTGTCCGACTGAATGATGGAGAACATTTGTAAATTTATAATTGGCTTCTAAAGATTCACTTATGGCAGCCTTTCAAAGGTGTTTTTTACAAAGTAAATCCCTTGCTTGAGGCAAATAGACCACTGTGTACAGATGACGATGGCCTGTGTCAAATGCTCTTGCTTTGTTAAAAGTATGTAGCGAAACACCATTACAGATAATTGTGATAGATTAAATCTGTGAAAAACAGACAGATGCTCATTAAAAAAAATCATATACTATGATGACTGTGTGTTTTCATTCAAACACTGTATTTTTATGGACAGTCTACAAATCTACAAAATAATTATTTTCTGTAGTGTATGTTTATGTGTCATATTTGTGTGCCTGAATACATTCTGTCCATAATGACTGTATGTATTTGGATGCTATGTTTTTCAGTCACCAAAAAATTATTTTTGACCTCAACATGTTTTCAGACAGCAAAAGATTTAATTATTTTTCGTGTCCAGCTACATAACGTCTTTACGGTATGCATACATCTTTCATAAGAAAACAACTGAACATACAAATGATGTTTTTAATTAAAACAGTTACTCATAGATTGTTACCTATTAATAATTATCTATGTATAATGAGTAATTTTGTTGTATTGTTTTTGCAAAATGCCTGCTGCTACAGACACAGCTAGTTTCACCTGTACGTCTACCATCATCAATATTGTTGTCACGACTGTCACGACCGTCACGACCGTCATTGCAATTGCATATGAAATCACTCACTCAAGTGGCTATATCTAATAACTTTTATTTAACTTTGTTAAAAAGATGTCCGGCTAAAGTGAGCACTAAAGGCACCATATGGCAATGAATTTCTTCCTTTCTCTGACGTGCACATGGTGAAGATTAGGGTCTGTGTGATACAAAGCTGTTGCTTAATCCACCTTGAAGTGTGCAGCCATGCAGAAGTACAGATTGTGACGTGTTTATCTTTAGTCTACCGCAGGTTCTTAGCATTCCTTGGACCTGTTTCCCCCAGTAGTTTCCTAAACCCACATCTATCTCTCAAAAATAGAGAAAATATTTGTTCTGGGATAAAAGTGGGTTCAAAAATTTTTTGTGTTCTGCGAAACAAACATCAGGATTTCCCACACTTCAGAATCTCCCACATGCTAGAAAATGTTAAGTGCTCATGTTCTGTTCAAGTTTAGCTGTAAGGATACATAACAGTAAGCTATATATATATAACTACAGTAAGAAACAAGATTGGCATTTTGTTGACTAATAAATATGCAAAAGTTTAACACTGTCATGCACAATTATTAGATTAGCTTTATTCTTGGTAGGAATTATATTTTATGTAGCTTTTTGGTTCTTCTTGGTCCCCAGGTTTTATTGATGGAACTTTTCCAAGGTGGTGCAGCCACACTAATCAAAGCGCTGGTAGGAATTGCTGGATGCCTTACACAATTAACATTACTCGGCCAGGTTTATGTACATTCCCTTCAGCCACTGAATGCATGTGAAAGAAAACACAAAGGCAAAGGTGCAAAAGTACAATTGTTTTAAGAAGGGTATTGGAGTGAGGAATATGGTAAAACTGGAGACATCAGCACATACGTAATTTTATTTTATTATCTATTATAATTTATTCTGATTTCTCCAACAAGTAGAAAGATATTTAAATTTGTTTTAACAAAATACACGGACAAAAACAGAGTTTTTTTTATGGGGTTTGGCCACTTAGCAGTACAGTGAAAGCCTGTTAATTAACAAAAGCATTATTCTGTAGTCACTACATGGGAGGGAGGATTATCTTCAGTCAGACACCATGGCATTAATCCAGCTACATAATTTGTAATTTGCCAGTCCAGTGCAGTGATCCCTGTCAGTGTAATGGGTGCCCTGAAACTTGTCATCATTAATCCTGGTAGGCTTGGCAGGAGAGGAAGCTTAGTGTCAACAACATGGATGGGCTCCTGTCTATCATTTATACACTCATCTCATCTGGAAATCTTGCTATTGAGATTTAATATCTCACATCCATGAAATCTGTCTTCATAAACTGTGTAATATTTTTAGTATAAGGAAGTAGCATAATATTTGAAAATCGATTAATTATATATTGTCAAAATTATATTTTTGTTGAAGTGTCATTCTAAACAGGATGTCCTTAGCTGTAATGGAAATAAACTTAGATGTTTTCATTATTAGGCTGGTATGTTTGGCTGAAAGGAAGGATAGTTGAAAAATCAGCTTTAGAATGGTAACCTATGAAAAGAAATGTCAGCATTCACCCAAATTAAGGAAATTGGAGGTTTTATGGTGGTTATTCACAAGACGATGTCTAGACAAAATAGAGTGAATAGAATGTCATGAAGAAAATTAATTAATCACAAGCAGATATATATATAATTACATTTCCTTAAAATGTTGAAGATGTCATGTATGAAGGTCATGTGATCGTGCCGCCATGCATGCTAGTTATACATGCATGACTCAAGAGTGGCTGTGTAACTGTAATAATCACACTGTGCTAATTGCATTGCACTAATTACACTTGCTAGAAGTCATTAGTCTCAAACTATGAACTGAAGCAATTAGATAGTGGCCAGTTTTGATATTGATTATTGAACTGAGTGTTTAGTGAGAGGTTCTCTTGGCCTGGTGTTAATTCAAGCGTTTGCCAAGCGTGACTGTGACTGTGTCATGATCACAGGTTACATGTCTGTTGGTGGCTTGGTGCCTGGGCAGCTCAAGAGTTGAATCTAGGGTGATTGAGCTGTCTAGTTGTATTAATTAGTGGGTCAGTCAACTTGCATCATGTCTGATGTGATTGCAGACATGACGATATTTTGTTGTCATCATCAGTTAATGATAACATTATTTTGTTGTTGGTGTGATTGTCTTGTTGTGGCTGTTGTTATGATGGAGTCACCATCATCCTTCTCGTTGTAGGAATTATTATGTGCCCTTCGTTATTGTAATATTTGACATCATAATATTAGTATATACTAATGTAGTGTCTTCATAACAACTCATTTGTTGATCAAGTATTATTATTATACCAGTTTCTCTTGTCATCACTCGATGTCAGTGGTGCAACTACTATTACTACTAACATCACCACGACAACCGATACCATAACAACGACAGCAATAATGCCCATATCCAGCCAATCCACCACCACTGGACCTTTCATGCACCTGCATTCCACAGTGAATCAGTGACATTACTAAAGAGGATGATTAGATAAAGCTGTACACAGCTTCATTACTAATGTTGGGTAGAATTTGGAACCATTTAGATTGATTGATAGGGGCAGTGTGATGTCCACTCACTGGTCAGTTGTTTGTCTATGTATTACAGCCCGCTGCTGGACTTTTGGCCAGTATTAGTGCTTCACTATGCTCTAAAGGGACACTTATTGCTTGATAACATTCTACTTTATTGGACTGAGTAGATCTGCCAGAAGTTTGTTTAATTAACTACTATATGAAGCAGCATGTTACTTGTTTATTTATGTTACTCAGAAAATACCCTGGTATGTGTTTCCTTATTTGCTCCTATTGTCTCCTGTGCCAGAATGGTCATCCAGCACAATTCTTGATTGTATCTGATTACAATGTCATTAGTACACACACTTGTCCAAGAGTGCAGTGTTTGTGAACTATGTATGTACGTCCATCCATCTGAATTTAGAAACATTTCTTATATGAACGTACCATTTCCCAGATCTTTTGCATGTGTAAAAGAATGTTATATCGATAAACCATTATATCCTTTTAACAATAAAGGCTAGTAGAACTGACCATCTGTTACATTTGTGATAGCTGGAATCAGTACTTTTTGTAAATACAGGACTTTGTTGATATGACTTTCTTCCCACATTGTCTGTGGCCTTCTTCAGCTGTGTCATTATATAATATACATGTTACCTGTCAATAATTCATTAACTGGTGAAATTGTATTGTTTCAGGTTCAAGACGAGCAACTTAGAACACATCATAGAAGTGAGACTTTATGATCAGATCGACTTTGTGTGTCCCCACTTCCGCAGCTCAACCGACCCAACTGCCTATGAATACTACATCATCCACCAGGTGAGTCTAGTTCTACATCATTCACTAGGTGGGGCAGACAGTTATGATATGAATCAATTTTCTGCCTCGGTACACAATTTTTATTCTGAACATAATCAGAACATATCTCGCCTGAATTAAAAATCATTTAATCATCATTAAGGAAGTACTTTGATGATAGATCTGATCAGCCATCAACAGTCTTACCTGTCACGTCGTTGCAATGCAAGACGTATCACATGATAGTTTCTAGACAACCATCAAGATTGGCCAATGAAGCTGTTGTGAGGTGGTCGTAATTGAGAAGTTACTGTTCGGGTTGTCTGAAATGACCACAGAGATATTGCATGGTGTCTATCCAGCAGATAAAAGTAGTTTAATTATGTAAACTGTGAGAAAAAATACTTATTTATTATTATTTATTACATTTTATTATTGTTATATTTTAGTAATGACATCATGTTTCAGGTTTCTAAGAGTGAATATGAAGACTGCAACATATTCCCAGACAAGAAGTCTGTTATGATTGTCAACTGCAGCCAGCCGAACCAGAAGAAGAGATTTACACTTCTCTTTGAGCCATTTCATTCAATACCAAATGTGCCAGAATTCAAAAAAGGAGGAACATATTACTTTATAAGTAAGTACTGTAGACTGGAACTATTAAGATGTGCACCAAACTTAAGACAGAGAATTAAGTACAATGATGTACTTTTATTTTTTGACACAGTGAACATAGCAACACAAACCTGAATCTGGTTCAACATGCATGAACTTTTTTGCATCAATATCATTGTGTTCATGTTGTTTTCTCATCTGCAGTTGTTTTATTATAATTAGATTTGATGCATGCTAGACCTGGTGCATGTTGATGGGATTGTTGAAAGAAACATGCACACACATGTATTCACAGACCACCCTATATTCATATGCATTAATTAATTAATTTCAAGAGTATTGAGAATTGTTAGGGTTTTAACAAATTGTTACAATATATTTAAGATATTATTGATAAATCTTTTGATGCACAATCTTGTTAAACTACTGTTGTTATGTAAATTATGATTATGTAAATTGTTGATATATTGCACAGTGATGTAGCATCTTGTACAAATGTTCTACTGTTGAGAAAGTCATGTCTAATGACCGTACTATCTCTCTATTGTAGCAACGTCGACAGGTACACAAGATGGTCTTGCAAATCCCACCGAAGGCGCTTGTTTACGTCGCAACATGAAAGTAACGATAAAAGTCTGCTGTGCAACAACCACCACAGAAAGTAAGTTTATGCTTTTGTGATATAATTACAACCGAGGATGTAATGCGCTCTGTGATATATGTGCGCAGCATGCATATACATAAATGAATATGTTGTTCTCTTTGTCCTCTGCGGGCCTACTGTCAGCTACTTATGACGTTTTTTGTTGTCTGTTTTCTGAGACGGTACCTCTGAGACACGTGTTGTCATCCGCCATTCATGATAACACATAAATCACCACTGTGCTTCAAAGCATCGCTTAAGAATCACCTCTTCAACAAAACATGGTATTTTAAAAGGTGCTCACCCAGACAGAATGAGATGCTGGATACATTAAAATAGTGCATTAAAAACACTTTTGTTCAGGGGTTAGCTAGATGCACAAAAAGTGCTTCCTACTGATTCTATTCACTTGCTTGCCAATGTAGAATGCTTTGTCTTGAATTCATTGCTACATTGCCCAGATGGTTCCAAGTTAGTTGGTTATATAGTTTGTTTCCGACTGAAAAAAAACATTTGTAAAGCTAGTTTAAAAAAAATTCCATTTAGATCATGGGTAATTGACTCTAATAAAACGTTCAATTTAATAAGCAATTTCTGTTTAGACCAGTACCTTTACACAATGTTCAAGGTAGACATGTTATTTTATGACGAGGCATTATAGGTAAATGAATAAATGCATTTCAAGATAAACCATAATTTTGTTTCACATTTACAAATAAAACATGCATTAAATCAATGGCACTTTTTACATTGAATATTCATGTCTTAGTTCCAGCACATGACACAATTTTATATTTGTGGAACACATTTGACTATTTTCCCTCCGGTAATTTGTTACTTTAATTTGTTACTTTTCGTGTGCTGTGGTCAAGATTGTGCCATGGTCAAGACTGACCACTGCACACAATTCACCCCACCCCAGCTTTGGGGTAATTACACCAAGGATACCCCCACTAGTCATTGTGTCCACTGCTGTGATGCTAGATTGTTGACCAGTGGTGTTTTATGACTCTGGTGGTGATGTCATCAGATTTTATGTAGCTATAAAATGTGGTCAGTGGATGGTCACTGGCTTTGTCTGCTGACCTTTGGCCCCACCCTGGTAGGCAATAAAGCTGGAAATGGTCAGTGTGCTCTAGTCTACCTTCTGCTGTAATTGTTGTGCAAGCTGCCATAAATCTCCAGAGTGGAAATTCCACTCCTTTTGTTCTCACCAACCCACTGAACCATGGCTGTGTTTCCTGGTTGAAATCAAGATACTTTGTGTTGATTTTAACCACTGGAATGCCAAATTAATATACTTGTTTTTCTGTGCATCATTGGTGGGTGTCCCAGTTTGGGAACATCACATGATGTGAAGTTGGGAACTGGTTGCATGCACAACTAGCAATAAGAGATGCTATAAACTCAGTGGCTTCACCTAGTGAACAACCATAAATAACCTTTGCAAGTGGTGCCATCTTGTGGACAACGAATACAAACTTATAAACGTTTGTGTTTACCCAATAAACATTGTAACAGCCTGGATTACAACAACTAGCCTTCACTGCTACTGGTCCTTTTACACAGACATGTTTATCCATCATCTAAGATTTATCATTGCCCGTGTTTGGTATTTACTATAGCCAGACAAAATAAAGTACAGAGTAATTTACTTAATTTAGCACATGTACTTCAGTTGTGTTTCTGCACTTTGTCATATCATATCTGAATAAAGTAATATTCTCTCATGTAGTAAATATGTGAAGTGGTCACGGTTCCATTAAGTGCCCGATTGCAGCACTGCTTTTGGTGCAAGATAGTGGCGTTAGATGGTGCATTGGGACAGCCTTTCTTGACAATCAACTGCCGTCTCTTGATAGATAAACTGTTCTGTTAGTAAACAGTAAGTCTTGTTTTGACGTGAGACCACCACGCTTGTTGAAATCTGATGTATCACTGGTTTACATCATATCTTTATATAGTATCTTTTCTTTGAGGTGGGTGAAAAAAGTGGAACAGAAAAACTTAGTTTTGGCTAGGAAAAATCACATACATAAAGTCACAATTCTGATAAGGAAAAGTCACAGGAAATAAAATCACAATATTCTTTTATTTAAAGGTTATATACCAAATGCAATGTCTTGCATATTTTCACAGATAATCGAATACAACAAAGTTTATTACAAGATTAAGATTTGTAATATATTCTGCAGACATTATGACAGTCTTGCACATGTGCATTGCCTTTTGAGCTCTTTAACATAACTGATTTGGTCAAAGTTAATTAGTGAGTTTTTGTGTTGTCTTTAATTAGGATGATTACCCGGTAAGATGTATAGTCACCCAAATTTATTGAATATTTCAACTTATATTGTAAATATATTATATGTATCATATATATGCACTTAGAATTGTGACTTTCTGTGACTTTACTTCCTACGTTCATTTGGGGGAAGTAGTGGTGTCATCTGGTGCAGTTTCATGTAGATTGCAGTTAGAAGTAAATGAAACAAGAATTGGTCTCTCTCAACAGGAGTTGCTGCCATAACGTGCATGTTGGCTGTAGTATACCATCTCCTTTGTTTATTTTATCCCTCCTTCACACTCTCTCTCTCTTTCTCTCTCTCTCTCTCCACCATTTGGTCATTTTCCGTGCACCGTTCAGTTGTTTCTCTTTCGTTTCTAGCCACACCTCCACAAATCACCCATAAAACATCGACCATGTTCAGTTCAACCCCACCCTGGAGGGTACCTAGCACCACCACCACCACCACCACTGTGCTCACCTCAGCCACCTCTAGGGACCCACATTCTGGAGGGCGCTACGGTAAGCAGTGCAGCCGTTGCACAAGACAGCATCTCAGGCTAAACTAACCAACGGTTAATGTAGACTAACCAACGATTAACCCCCGCATGGGAAACCACCATAAAACCACTCATTTCAGCGAGATTTTTGAGTATGTATGACACTACAAAATATGCCTAAAATCCACTGGAATTTCTTAAGTTGTTTTGTAAAATAGTTGCGTATTGACATGATATTCATATGGATGGATATTCAACATTAATAAAGCACTTGTTGTGATAATTAATTTATTATCAAGATTTCTTTGTTGAACTTGGCCTAGTTATACATTGAAAAACAATCTGCTAATCACTTGGTCTAAGACAAATTTGTTGACCTGACATATTTGACTATATTTCAATGTTTGATTTACCGTGAGTGGTTTTTCACAAATTCTTGTTCTGGTTCTTGTGTCCTGTACTAACACTGCTTTTTGTATGTCAACACGTTAACAACTAATTCATAGTTAACTAGTTTTTCCTTAATCCCGTTGCAGTTATGTTCGGATATGTTAGATTTTTTAAAAGTTTCATGGTCATACATCAGAACAGCTGATACATCCAGATATACCATTGTTATACTTTCCACAATCATTTATACTAGGGTTACTTATGACAGGATCATTATTATTTGGGGAAAAGCTTAAACAATTTTTAAATAAACAATGGAACTATTTAGGGTGCATAGATTATTACCATTTGCCAGTATTGGTTTAATTTCAGTTATGAAAATAAACTCAACATTCACAATTTTTTTTTATCTTTACAAATAAAATGGGTGATATTTTATTTATGGATTATAAACACTTTTGGCATAAATATATTCAAACTATATTCTAGATTTAATACATTCCCCACACATTTCCCTCGCCGAATAGGTGATGTTTTTGTTGTGCCTTGTGGTATTTCGCTATTGTGTTGCTGTGCTTATTGTGGCTGTGCTTTTTGTCTGGCTGCTGTGTAACGCTTGGCAAGTTACGCAACCTCGTGGCTTCAGTGTTTGTTTCTTGTGGCTTCAGTATTTGTGTTTTATCTAGGTGTCACAAACAGTTTGCATGACAGAGACAAACAGGAAAGAAATAATGACCTAAAATTTGTTGTTTTTTAATCCTGACAGAACTGAATGTATGTGTGTTTATTCATGTGTCTGTAATTAGCATTTGGTGTGGCGTCTTTGCTGTGTTTTGCATAACAGTAATCTCCTTGTGTATGCTCCCTTGGTAGTCATGGTTGTATCTAAAATGCTTGACATGGTACTTGCCTTGTGCGGCAGAACTAGGGCATACTATCTGACATACTTGGTGATGAACTGATCTTTGCTTTCATAACCTGCACAGTGTTTCTACAGCGTTTGACACAATAATGATTATAAGACCAATTAACATATAACAATTAAGCAGAATTGGTCAACTATATCTAAGAACTATTGATGATGTTAACAGTTATTATACCGATTGCTGCTTTTCTTATGGTAATGTGCAAAATATATTCATAATTATAATTTTCTCATGCAGTGAAATGTCTTAAAAAGTCTTATGGGGCAAAGATGGTCACGTGTTTCCTATGTCAAATTCTCATCAGGCAAAATTCTTTAGATTTAGTTTTTCGTTTCTGAAGCAATATTAACGATCTTATGAGTGGTTTGACATGTACAAAATAGTAAGTTATTCTGGCGGTATTGACCATTAAAGACTGTCCATGTTTTAAAATTATTCAACAAAAGTATGTCCCTTTTGTGAAGAGAGTCTTACTCTTAAAATTTGCTATGACATTCTACAAAATGCATGTATTAATGCTGTAGATACAAGCACAAGGAGATGGCGACAGAAGACCACGCCACGTTCACCCGATCGTCCACCGCCCCGAGTCAAGCCAACAGACAAACGTGAGTAACTTATAAACACTGTTAAATATATATTTAACAATGTCTTAATTCACTCAGGGTCGACACATTTTGGGGACTACAATTTTTATTGTTGTTAAATTAAAATTTGATACTGAGTTTTGTTGGATTTAAGAATCTTCTGGAAGGCCAAAGTATCAGATATTAACAGTGTCATGAATGTTCAAGTTATTTGAATGTTGATATTTGTTTGTATTTCATTTAATGCAACACAATATTTGGTTCCATGTTATATCTCTGGTTAGAACTGAATATCACTGGTCATAACTGATTATGGCTGACTATAATTGATGATCTTCTGCTTACTTGGTGATGATATTAGTTGTCCAGCAGTAAGATAGATATTTCAGATGTTAATTACAGCTTTATTGTGTGCCTTATTTAATCAGTTTGTAATGAAATAAATCAATGTTGAAATCCATTATTGGAATTGTAAAATGTTTTCTTCTTTTTGTAGTTGATGACAATGATGTCAACAAAGAGAATGAAATAACAAACAAACAAAAGTCAGATATTAATGGCAGCCAGATACTTCGGCCATCTATAGGCGTGCTGCTAACATCGACCATCTCACTTCTAGCAGTGTATTACTACTCATCATTGTCACGGTAGCTGAATGTAAAGCCATATTTTTAAAGTCTCATTTTATGTTGTATAAGCTTACACGTGATAGCCATGTTGTTGCTGTTGACAGATGTTGCCATGGTTATGATGATAGTTGTCCGGGATATAGGACAGAATTAAACATTCTCAGATATGCCATGTGATTGGTCTCACTTAAACCACATTTACTGAAGCACTTTTAGTGAATATCTCAGTGCTTGTGGAGGATGCCATCTGTGAGTTCACATGATAGTCACATGATTGTCACATGGGTCATTCCAATCTAGGTCATAGTTCTTTTTTAGTAGCGAGTGTAACATTATATTCATTAGCCAGAAACCCATTTTGCTGCCATTCCTTGATAATGGTGTAATAAATAAGTAATAAATGTTAGCATTATAAAATTTAAAAAAGTGTTTTAGCCTTGCATCACCAAGAAATGTGTAATGACCCAGGAGACATTGATGTGTGACAAGGCTGTCTTTCGTGTGCATTTTACTAGCAAGATGAACTTACATGTCAAGAAATGACTTACCCTTGTTTCCAATGTTGCGGTATTGCAGGATGAAACAAATGTGATAAATTTACTACTACTTTGTGACTGCAGAACTTGCTTGTGAATAGTCACAGAATGCACATGTGTGACAACATGTATGCATAAATAATATAAATATATATTTAGCGGCTTGGTCAGCTTGTTAGCATTCTGCAGAAACATGATTTTCTAATTTGTCAAATTACATTTTCTAAGGAGCTACATGTACACAAAGAGCTTTGTTATGCAAATAGTTAATACTTCAAAATATAACCGTTGTTTCCTTTGCAAGGAACAATACAAATGCAATGCTGATTTATTTAATGCTATTTTCTCAGTGTGTTTTAATTTATTACTGTCAGTGGATGATGGAATTGTTGTATTCGGTTAAGTTATTTTGCCATGCTTGTGTTGTAACTTTGAATTGATTTGCAAGTATTGAGTGGATATACAATGTATATATTAGGTAGTCCGGCCTGGCATTCTATAAAATATGTATAAATTGTGATCTTCATAAAATAACTTCATTAAACGATTCTCTAAATATTGAGATTGCTACTACCAAATATTTCAAGATTCTATGACAAAAACAACAGAAAAAGTGACAAATTTCATACAGCGATATAATGAAAACGTCATATTTTTACACGTTTGTTCCAATTTATAGTTACAGGTTCCAAACTTGGATTAGTTATTTATCCATTGCATGCATCACTAAGTAACACTCTTAAAATTTACTACACTATACTGGATTACAGCATAATTGATTAATGCATATATATGATTGTACATGTACAGTCAGACTTTGTAACTGAATTATTGGTTACGTATTAACTAATATTATAAGGGAGTAGTTATAATGTACAGCTGATACTATTATTTATAATCACTGATTGCTCTTGACTTTGTATTTGTTTGCTATCTGTATATTTGTGTTATGATGAAGCAACTTAAATGATGTGTAAATGTTTGTTAGAAGGATCAGTGAAGTTGATTTCACTCTAATAAAATTTTATATTTATAGAAGTTAAGTGCAACATATTCCTACGGTGACATTGTATGTATGATGTTAGTTTGTTAGGGTTGCTTACATGTATCTGTATATATCTGTGTGTGTTCACTCCCTCTTTGGGGGTTGTGTGAAATAATAGGAAGTTATTTGTTATGTAAGGAGCTTTATTGGCATACAGCCATGCAAGTATACATGCAGACATACAGTTACCTTTCTCATAGCAATCAAAACATATGCAAAGAAGAAAGTTGGAGAAGATACTTGTATGGTGTTGCATCAAGAGTAAATCCTACACTGAGTCAGTATTGTGAGTTTGACTAGCCAACTCGTAGATGGTTGAAGCCCTGAACTCGTGTTGCATTACCACAGAACTGGTTTTCACCAGTTTGCTTAAATGTCTGGTCTTGTACTCTTGTCATTCTGATGAAATCTCAACTTGCTGATGCTGTATCCAGAAAGTGCAACAACTATGACGCTTGCCACTGCAGACTTATTTATTGAAGAGGCACTATTTGTATATGACTGGCAGAAGTCTGGTTCTATGGCTCACGTGTTGATGCATGCATTCCCACAAAGGGAGTGTGCTCATAATGTGGGGATTTGATTAATCTTCATGTATAAATCACTCAAGAGGCCATAAAGACGTTACAAGATTGGTTAAAGTGCATGTCAAAATGGCACTCCACCCACACCTACGCATCAGCCCCTGTCTCGCATTCAGTCCTAGTGGCAAGCACTAGTGGGTGTTCTGTGGTATGGGAAAAAAATTTCAGACATACATTTTTATTGCAGTATTGTGTGGGCAGACTTGTGTGTTTTAACTGCGCTCATTCCACGGCTACTTTCACTAAACAACAGGGGGCTGTCACCAGCCCACCCAGTAGCCAAATGCATTTGGTAGTCTTTCTGCTGGCGCAAACTTGCCAGGCAGAACAACGTGATTTTGTATATATTATACACTGTACAGAGAAATAAACTATGATTATAAGATAAGTAATTTGGGTTATCTGTGTTAAATTCTTTCTGAGAATTTATTAATTATATTTATATGTTGATTTATAATGCTGTGAATTTGGTTTAGAAAATGTCCTGATAAGGTATACTGCCATACACAGTGATATACGGCATTTGCTTTGCAGGCAAACTCCGCCTAATCAGACAAAGGAAGCTTGGTTGGCGTGGAGGATTTCGGGAAATATAACTATGAACGTCAGGTAGTGTATTGACCCTATATGTAACCATAGCCACCTCACCAGCTTCATTCGTTTCTAGTATCTTCTTTGACCACAACTGATACAAAACTTTACGGACAACAACAAATACCATGGCCACCGTCACCAGAGTGAATATGTGTAGGTGCATGTTTGCTTTCACAACGTGAATGTGAAGACTACACTTGTCGAATGATATCGTGTATAGAAAGTGTGCTGCTTCAATCGTGAAACAAAAAACGATTGATATGACGTCACGTTATAACTACGACGTTTCGAATGTTTCCAGATAGTCACAAACCAGCCGTCGACAACTCTCGACACACGTCGCCTCTCTGATGTTTGTTTTCTAGGCTGTCTGCCCTGCATGGTAGCGCTCTTGATAGTCAGCGGGCAACGCATCTCGAAAAAGTGAAGAGATTCTGTTGTGATCGAATTGTCCATATGTCTGAATCATAGATGGGCGGTATGTTGGCTCCATGCAGTATGACTTTCATTCTTATTAAATGTCTCTGTTCGAAGTTGACATCTCCGAGTCTACAAACGGCTGCTGATGCTAGGACTATACACATATCTACATCTCTGTCCCGTTGTGCTGCGGAAGAACACGGAATAAATTTTAACCCGGGTTAGCTTATCCCGGGTTAAGGATCGGTCGCATCTACACGGCAGTGTAGGCCACTGGCCTACATATTTATGTTATGTCTAGACGCGACCGAACGTTCGGCGTCCTGCGGCCAGAACGCTTGGCGTATCGATGCTGTCACATTTTGTTTTACTTATAATATGCGCAAATGGTGCACATCCAGTTTTTAGAATTACAGTCGCTCACATTCCTAATCACAATGTCATTATATTTGGCGATGCAATTGTTGTTGCGGATCAAGCAAAACAGGCAGCGACTTCCAGCGATACGATGAATGTGCCGCCAACAACGAAGCGAACGCATTAGAGCAATTTGGATGTGCCAAAATCAGTCCATTGCGAGATATCTGACACTGGTCGATTCAATGCCAGATGGTGGACGTGGATTGCCATGGTCTTACCAGAAATCACGCACTGTAGTTGGGGAGCCCGGTGGTCGAAAGCTATTTTTGGTTGTGCTGTGTTTTTTAACCTTCAAACCTTCCTGAATAATAATCCTTCCAATAATAACCTTCTCAAACCGGTTTGCTTCATTCTAAAAATGGATTTAAGTTCAGGCCAGTAGGGTTTCTGAGTGGCTGTTTTGTTATAATTGGATATCTTTAAAATTAAATAGTAGATAATGCGCTACGAATCTAAGTTTGGTATCAAAATATCCGGAACGATGGGTGGAATAACAAGAACATACTATACAAATATATTTATTTTTAAGGAAACCAGAGATAAAACATTGAACAGTCTGTCGAAAAGCCATTTCAGTTTCGTCATCGACATCGTATTACATATTAAAAATTCATGTATAATATATCAAAATGATCTTAAATAATTCTTCTATCGAACAGTACTACACCATTTTACAATATTGCTGAACAGCATACATTCACGTACCAAATATACCTCACCTACCTAATTATGGCTTGACGTCAGCTTTTTACAACATCAATGTAATGCCTTAAATAGTTTTGTTCTATGAATTTATTAAACCTACATGTTGTATTCTTGTTTTCACGTACATGAAATATTATATCTAGTCTGAATGACATGTATTACAGCGTATCAATCATTCTTAAATCTTAAGCAAGCTGACAGCGGAATGACGCCAAAGGAACTGGATTTCACGAAGTACGTCATCTGGACTGCATTTCACGAACTGCACCATTTCCAGTTTCTTTGTTCTGGTTAAAGTGATATTTAAGAGTAAGTACTGAATACCATATACTAATTAAATGTATTGCTCAGTTTCAAACGAGATAAGTGTATATTTAACCACAGTATATTTAAGTATAAGTACTTTCAAAACAATTATATACATTATTAACATCAATGCCAAAATATTATTAATCGCTTTTATCGGTTTATTTTACATTTGATCAATTTGGGTAACCTGTGACGGATAGAAGAGACAATCTTTATTGGGACGGCGGGGTCCATAGGGCTAACCAACTTTGAACGATACATAATTTGCCAAAAGCACACTCAGACAACACTACAAAGAGTTAGACCAGTTACTGCATCGAGCGTTGCTATTGAGAAATGGCAAGATCGTATTGCAAAGCAATTAAAAACATATTTTGGTGCCAGATGTATTGGAACACATTTCTGTGATGTGGCACGGGGAGTGCAGACGTTGGTATACCATGCAGAAGAGCTGTGATTTGGCTGTCAATAAACGGATGACTTGGTATACCTCCAGAAACCCAGGACAATTACGAACATGATACGATATCCGTGGCCGCACTTGAATACTTGACAAGATCACAGAGGAGTACTTTTGACTATATGACTCAGAGAATTAATTGTAAAAAGCCACTCACAAAGCACAAGAGAGCTAGCGTTGCAATGACCCAAAGTCGTAAACAATCATTAAAACGAAAAGCAGAAAAACATTTATGAAAGAGACATACTTGATAGAACACAAATACTGGTGCGGATGTTGATATATGATGTACGATAGCCACAGGGGACTGGCAGTGACTATGTCTGTTCCTCGGTTATTGCAGTCGGTGATGCTTCCAAAATGATCGAGGAGTTGAAACATCAGTTTGATTGTGATAATGATGCTTCAGTCCTTCAGTCATCCACAAAGCTCCTGATCTCTTACACAGAAAAGCAACATATTGCAAACTTGACCAACTTAACCAACTCAAGATGGCAATATTTTTTTCAATATGTCACACACTCAATTTACACAATTTGTCATCACGCTGTAGTGGAAATTTTAAGTTTGCCACAAACTGCGTTAAATCGTTTAATGAACGTATGCGTTTATCCATATTTAGCTTATTATGTCGTCTTCAACAGTCTGAAAATCCACTATTTGTGAATTATTTTTATACAGATATCCATTTTAGAAGTCCTATTTTTAAATACTGAACTCAGAACTCAGAATAAATTTATTTTACCTATAAATACGATACATATATACAACAAATAACATAAGTAATAGATAAGGTCGGGAGACTCCCATTAAAATATGTAATATCGCTAGCACAGCAGCCACCCCATAATTATAAACAACAACAAAATTTACATGACACAAATCAGAATAGCATATGACTTGTTTTTATAGTTGATAATTACTCAACGTATCAACATGCATACATAACACAAGGACTGATTATATGTACTTGTATACATATTGACGTACATATAGATACTTAGGTATACATTCCAATACGTATTACGAATTACAACTAAAGCAATTATGCATACGACAACTGGATTCATAATTTAAAATAAAAGCGTTTTTTGTATACTGGACTACCCAATTGTATACATAAAGTTGAATGCACATTTTATATATACTTTTTATTAACCATCTGTTTTTATTCCGTGTGCGTCTATATCTTTATATTTTATTTATTTATTATTTACTTCATTGTATGCATACATATGGACTTTTGTCTGAAATCAACATTATTATTGTTATAGCAAACAATATCTATGCTCTCTCCGAGAAAAAACGAACTGTTCCTAAAACGTATCATCACCTTGGCCTGATTTAATCACCTGCGCCGCCAAAAATATCAATTACCCTATACCAACCGAAAGACTCGACTGCCAGAGTGAGCCAGGCGTTGTGCCGTTGGGAATTTCCTGACAACAACTTCCCGACAAGCGAAGCCATTTCCTGGGTGGGCCTCCCGCATCAGTCTTCTGGTGCTCACAATATTGTCACAATCAGAATCAAAGTTCAAAGCTTCTGATAAAGTAGCCGAAATATGTAATCACGTGGTCGAGAACAACCGTTTTGTGAAATGAAGAGCTGGTAACAGCTGCTAAAGTTACAGACGTACGATTTATGGTGCATGTCAAATCGGATGCGAGTGTCATATGTATGATATGTAAAAATATTTCCTTCGGGAATAGTGATGGATTGCTCATTAGATCATCATCATCATCATCTCTGTGTACTGTTTCGCTGCGAGTAATTTCAAGTACTTCGTGACGTGTTCTAGTCCTGTCTTCGTCACCATCATCTAAGTCCGGTAAATCATCGATCTTTGATTTATCGTCAACTGATCTATCTTCAATATGTTCTTTCCCACTGTCTATTACCACTCCTCCTATGTCCTCGTCCTCACTGTCTACTAACCCCCTCCTCTGTCCTTGTCCTCACTGTCTACTAACCCTCCTCCTCTGTCCTTGTCATCACTGTCAGCTAACCACACTCCTCTGCCCTCGTCCTCACTGTCAGCTAACCCATTTCTGCTTTTCGTCATCACTGTCAGCTACCCCCCCCCCATCTGCCCTCGTCCTCGCTGTCAGCTAACCCCCCTTCTCTGCTCTCGTCCTCACTGTCAGCTAACTCTATTGCATCTTCTTCACGACCGTCCCCACTGTCAATTAACGCTCTTCCATTGTCATGGGCGAGAGGAATGTGCTCGTCATATCTATCAGTCGTGGAAATAATAGAAGTAGCAGCAGGTCCCATAGACGGCAAAATTATAAACTGTACATTGAAAATCACAGTTCATCTCTGAAGGGTAATATGATCTCCACAAGTACCGTCTTTGGCCATCGTTTGGAGATATGACATTAAATCCTGATTATCCAAGAAGTTAGTCAGCGATGAACCAACCCTAAGGTGTGGGTGCTGCTCAATGTCCCTGACGATCTCTGCACGTAAAGTGTGTCCAGGTCTCAAAATCCCGACGCGGCTGAGCTGGTCGGCTCTTACACCGAACTGGCAATTTCCATTCGGTTCTGGGTTGTACCGCACCCTGAAGTCATAACGATCAAGCCAGTCCATTTCGCCCTCGGACCCATAGGTATGTAATAAATGTCATGATGTCGTTGACGCCCGGTTCGATGCCTCTTCTCTCGATATCTGGTCAAACTTGTAATGTCGCTGACAGACTTCCTTTTGAGTTCCTTCTGCCGGGTAATGGGGGAATATGAACTGCACTTTATAGCGCCCAAGTTTGACATTTCGTCTAACAATGTCACACTCTACAGAGTAATGAAATTTGGAGACTAGATGTTGCGTCCTTCAGTCGCACCAAGACACATTCGCAAAAATTGTAGACAGGAGGGTACTTCTTAAAGGAAATAAAAATAAGGCATTAGCTAAAATCCTTTTTCCATGTGTACACAAAGTTTAACATTGTATGTAACATTTGACAACATTAAACAAATACAGAAAACTACATTTGTAGCATAAATTCGATTTTAAGCCCGTCTGTGAAGCGATTCCCGCGGAAAATGAAATTTTAATGAGCTAGGCGATCACGTGGTATCGTGACGTCACTTATGACAAACACTCGCATCAGGCCGACCCTTTCCATGCATTCAGAGCATGTTTACAAGGATAGCTTTTGGGTCGAAACGAGCGTCAGAATGAGTTATTGTGCAATATTCCGACGTAATACAAACACTAGTCATCATAGAGGAACAAACATTTATCTTACGGTTCCACATGAATCGAATTTTATTCAAAACAACGAATGCGAATGGGCCTACAAGTCGACTAGGTTTCGCCGAGCTTGGGCTCGTTTTCAGAATAATTATATCGAATGCAACCAACGGGAGATAATCTACACCAATAAACATACATAGCAAACATATATTGTATCCAGCTACATTAAGTAACGTGTATAATCTCATAATATCACTAGAATATTGATATACGAAGGAGTTGTACAATTTATCATAACAAGTTAAATCAGTCAGAAAGATTCCGTTTGTCCCGTTAGCTCAGTGGCTAGGCGCGTTGCTTACTTGTCATTTACTTTTCAATCGGGCGACGCTGGTTCAATCCTGACAGCATGCAAATCTTTGATTTTCTTTACACTTTTGTTGTTGATGTTTTCACGAAGTAATCTAAACAAAATCACTTTATACTATAATGCACTGTTTGTAAATATTTTTTATATTTTTGTAGTAATTATTTATTCGCCACAAAAATGAAAATATTGTCATTATATATAACGATGTTTCTAAATTGTATTTATCCAGACATATCTTAATCTGTTTTCACATATATAATTACAATATATTACCGTACAATATATTTACAGTTAATAAATTATATATCCATTACTTTATATTTGTTTGGATAAATAAAATTTAGAAACATCTTTATATAGTGACCATATTTTCATTTTTGTGGCGAATAAATAGTTACTACAAAATAAAAATTATTTACAAACAGTGCATTATAGTATAAAATGATTTTGTTTATATTACTTCGTGAAAACATCAACAGAAAAAGTGTATAGAAAATCAAAGATTTGCATGTTGTCAGGATTGAACCGGCGTCGCCCGATGGTAAAATAAATGAAAAGTAACCAACGCGCCTACCCACTGAGCTAGCGGGACCAACGAAACTCTCTGACTTATTTAACTTGTTATGATAAATTGTACAACTCCTTCATATATCTATATTCTAGTGATATTATGAGATTATACACGTTACGTTATGTAGCTGGATACAATATATGTTTGCTATGTATGTTTATTGGTGTAGATTATCTCCCGTTGGTTGCATTCGATGTAATTATTCTGAAAACGAGCCAAAGCTCAGCGAAACCTAGTCGACTTGTAGGCCCATTCGCATTCGTTGTTTTGAATAAAATTCGATTCATGTGGAACCGTAAGATAACTGCTTGTTCCTCTATGGTGACTAGTGTTTGTATTACGTCGGAATATCGCACAATAACTCGTTCTGACGCTCATTTCGACCCAAAAGCTATACTTGTAAACATGCTCTGAATGCATGGAAAGGGTCGGCCTGATGCGAGTTTGAGTCATAAGTGACGTCACATCTCGGCATCCCGAAAAGCGCGCCAAAAATATGCATATTCGAAAATGTCCGGATGCACACCATAAAATGTGGAATTTCTAATTTATTGATTTTTTTTGATTTTTTGGCTTGATGGACGTGGAAATAGATAGCAGGATGTAATATAACATGAATTCGAGCAATATATGTTTTTATTCCCTTTAATCCCCCTCATTACTATTCGGTTGTAACAACGTTCATTTGTTATACGCGTGGAATTGCAAATTTTCAGTCGGCATGTTTCTCTATTCTGTAGGTCAGCGCGTCTGCCATACCCCTTGTTCAGCCAGTACGCATCCAAGCGGTGTGTCGGGCAGTACCATCTCTTCTGCTGAAATAGCTGCGGCAGTTGTTGAAGGCGATCTCCGCTCAGTGCCCACCACCGGTCGGGTTACTTTGTGCCATGGCGTGGCGTCTCTTGTAATTTGTCTGTGTTGCGATACGCCCACTTCCATTGCGCATGAGTAATAGCGCGGCACGTCCGGTTTTCGTTTTTATGGTGAACAAAACAGAAATAGGAAAACGGCTGATATACAGTTTTATCGTTTATCTATTTTCATTTTGCAAAAGTGGAAATGGAAAAATGGTTTGATCGCTGTTTTACCGTTTACCCATTTGAACATTACTAAACGAAAATAGGAAAAGTGTTTGTTTTCCTATTTTCATTATGTAGTATTCAAAATGGTTTAGTAAATAACGGTAAGTACCGTGATTCAGCGCCACTCGTTTTTGCACTTAGGAAACGTCGGCTGCCTTACCGCTTCGGCTAGGCGGCAAAAGTTGGTGGCTTCGACGGGGCAATCCGGTCGCACTGGCGGCATTTTGAAAACAAATTCGCTGAAATTGCATCGTCGCCGAAGTGATATCGTTTGCCGACGCGACAAGTACGGGCGAATATTGGTCGTTTCGGCAGCGTTGTTTTATGACAGGTTTCGACTAATAAATTAATTATACTCAAATTTCAGTGGTAAATTTATTAGTTATTATGTTTATCAGAAATACATAATATAAAACTAATATTTGAGATTGTAGTTAAACTGCGTGCAAAACGGGCCCCTTGTGCGAGATTTGTCATCAAGTTGACATTTTTTATTCTAATAAATTGTTCTCTACGGAATCATCTTTTCCACTTATCTGACTACGTCTGTGTTAAAATTTAGCATATTTCTGTTAAAATACTGTATCTACGGGATGTTTCAGAACATCACCCAAACTTTTGTCCCCTGCACATCCATTTGTATTATTTAGCCATCATCATACATTTCACAAACACATTGTGCATATTCGGACCCTGGCCAGTCGTGGTGTGTCCATATTAGTCACATTTTGTCGTTTCTTACCCGTCCTTACTGTCCGAAAACAGTTGTTGCATTATTATTTCTGCATCCAGTTGTCTCGGTTGTTTTCGAAGCTACGATACATCGCAGTGGCATGGCGAACGATCTCTTCCTTCCCCGTGCAGTTCCACTTGTGATGTTTCGAGGCTTCTTCCGCGTTGTAGGATTTTTGTTAGATTTCGTTCTCAATCGAAGTTGACGTTTGTATGGCCTGAGCGTGGTGACGCATGTCTTTTCGCGACTTTCACTCGACTTTCACTCTGCTGATTGATCTCCTTCCAGTATAGGTGATACACCAGCTACGGAGTTTATTATCATCGTTGGGTGATACATGCAACTTGACAATATACTTATATATTACACAACTTGATAATATAATAATATGTATCCATACAGCTCATATTTATTATGTATTTATAAAAATGTATTAGTAATATTATCGTTTTGCTTAATAATTTTATTATTATTGTATAACTGAGTAATATGTAATATCCTATATAAAATAATGTAATACCATAAAACCTTACAAATGCAGGTGTGTGTATTGCATCAACAGCATATCGATGACAGCGAACCCCTGTTAGCCTAGCGGGCAACATAGGGGCCCGTTTTGGGCGCACATCATACTCTCGGGTTGATAATCAATTTGAATACAAACTCTCCATGTTTTTTAAATCTAATACATATATATCACAGCATTTACGCTTAGCTTATGCATGCCACAGTTTCCGTTGTTTTCAACTCGCATATACCGGAAATATTATATTTTGAAAATAATAACAGGGGCCCGTTTTGCATGCCGTTCCCCTACTATCACGTGAAAGTGTATCGAATACTACATCAAATTCCAAAATGACACATACGTTAGCCAGTATGATCAAATAAGTAGAGCTGATGTTGTACATTCACTTTCATTAAAAAATAGTTAACACTAATTATTGTGCATAAACTCACAATGCAACTTTAAATTTATAAATCTTACCGGCAGTGAAGTGACACGCAATGTCTAATCAGTTGCTCATTTCTAGTTTGGTAGTATTATTTTATAAAGTCATCTACCGTTTCGCAAGTAATACTCCTAATTTGTTAACGATTTCTGTTGGTGTGCTACCCCTTCACATTCGTATCCTAAAATAGCAAAAGTACTACCTCTCTACAAAACTAAGGAAACACGTCAACGTTCTAACTATTGGCTATTTTCAAAAGTACTTATTTTCCCTAAAATATTGGAAAGACAAAAGCATAATTGGCCCGTACTTGTCGCGTCGGCAACGATACCACTTCGGCGACGATGCAATTTCAGCGAATTTGTTTTTAAAACGCCGCCAGTGCGATCAAATATACCCGCAGAAGCCACCAACTTTTGCCGCCTAGCCGAAGCGGTAGGCAGCCGAGGGGAATGCTACTGAAGACTTTTTGCCGTATTGTGTTGAAGATTTTTCACGGTGCCGTTCTATGTTTTTGTTGTAGCATCAATTCATTTTGTATACGTCACAATCTAAATTCAAACAAAACCATTTCCTCCCAGGCGGAACTAATTTCCCCGAAGCAGAACTCTTTTCCCTCAAGACAATAGGCGGTGCGTTCGCCCCCCCCCGCCCCCCCACACACACCCCAACTAACGGGCCTGCT
This sequence comes from Paraescarpia echinospica, assembly GCA_020002185.1. Lineage (NCBI taxonomy): Eukaryota > Metazoa > Annelida > Polychaeta > Sabellida > Siboglinidae > Paraescarpia > Paraescarpia echinospica. The sequence goes on from CM034536.1 coordinate 31,821,582, forward strand.
GCCAGCAAAATGTTGCATGCAAATACGAATTTAATTAAACGTGAGTATAATATATATATAAAAAAAACAATCGATAACGGAAATGCTGCCACAATATCTTGTTCGAGCTACCCAAATGTGTGAGTTTTTAAACTGTGGATCCTTCTTTCCTTTTAATTATAAACATGATATATTAGCTGGTATCAATACAACAGTTTTTAGTTCACTCGACACCAATGTTTGTTTTGGGGATTCACAGTTTAAAACCGACAAAAACAGATAATCTACTACGACGATCATTTGAGACAGCGTATTAGTCCAGAGATAGTTGGAGGTAACCATGCACCAAAGGTCCCACAATGGTTTTTTGTTGATTTTATATCTTCAGACTATGGAGAATCAGAATCAGAAGGGTGACAAGCTGTCACCCTTGGGTGTTTTGCAGAAATGTCAAGGTCAAACCAAAAATATACACCAGTTTCATGAAATATTATGAAACGAAACATAATATGCCAGAGTTCGAAAACATAAAACGCACTCACAGGCACGCACGTACACACGCAGCAAAACTATATTAACATTACTATCTCACAGCTTGACATGAATGAGAAAAACGAATATACGCATACATATACAGCTATGACTGTACATTTATTTTATTCGACCTGGGGAATCCGTTGGACATGTTATGTTACCCAAATGCCAAGGTCACGCCAAAACTGCTAATATATACCTTGCGATATTGTGGAATGAATCATTTGTTCAGTCAACTTATCTTGTTGTTTATGATTTTGCATTTTCATCTTCCTCGTCAGATGCATCTTGTACTACTGTCGTGTGTTCATTGCAGCAGTCCATTCCACCTTCACTGTTGCAGAACAGTGAACATGGCAACATTGCTAACGAACACGAGCATGTAGATGATTTACAGTTGTTGATGAGTGTCAAAATGTCTCCTGGAGCGGCTGCCGCGTCGCTTTGTAGTATCGTTGGTCGCAAAGTTCCGTTTACTGCATCTGCTGTCCATCCATATTGGAGAGGATCTACGTCAGGTTGAGTAGCCTGGGTAGCATGTTTCCATATGCAGGTTTGCAAGTGAGCTCTCATCACATTTAGTCGAAAGGCCTCATTGGTTGGAAGCAGATACATTTGCTTTGTAGCCAAGACAGTATTTGCCCTTGCAGTTTTAAATTTCCACCTCTTGTAGCGCACATCGGTCATAGTTGTGGCTTCAACAAATCCATAGCAAGCAGCTATGAATGTTGTAGATTGTTGGACTACATCTGCAATTTGAGCTGTAGGCTCGCCCAGTTCCGAAAGTTGATAGCTTGATTGAAGGACTTTCACTGTTTTAGCCTATCCAGTGCCACAATACTGAGCCACAGTGTCACAGCCTGACGAGGCGTGAGCTGCTAGTAGTTGTCCAGCAATGTTTCTGTGCATGTGCGCACTTGCTTGTATGTCATTGCTTGCCCTGTCTGTGGATGTAGCTTCCATCGTTACAGGGCAGGTGAGGTTTCCTTGTTGGTAGAAGTGGATTAATAGAATGAACACGTAAGTATCATCCGAAATGACATTGATATTACAGTTCATAGTATCAGCTTCCACAATGAACATCAGCTGGGTGTTTCTCGTGTCTTCCCGGTCAATCATTATGCCGTTGTTGATTTCTACAGGGACCGGATCACTTCCTGCTTTCCCTGTTCACGTAGAGTCTCAACGATCAGATCGATCAGTTGTACTTTGTTTATATGTCACAGTTAGCACAACTTTCTGTGATGGGAGTAGCATCGAGCGTGAGAGTTGGTGGTGTCTGCATGCTTCTTTCCCTCTTGCTGTACGGGTGACACCTTTGATACTGTAGTCGACGTATCTGGCAAACAATAAATACACATCAGAGGTGTTCATCTTTCTTGCCACATATGCAACAAAGTTATCAATAAATTGTTGCACCTTGTATTGGCCAATGAACTACCCACAGTATGGCTGATCCATCGATTATCACACTGGTAGCGTTGCCGGCACGTCAACTATTAGCTTGTTCTTTAGTGTTGACTTGTTTGTTGCTAATCTCATTTCACCAGCTTTGGTGAACATTGAAGTAGGCATCGGGGCCAACTCGTACTTCAGAGCCTTCTCAATGTCCATGTCTCTGCCAGAAGCCTGCAGACCAATGATGCGCGAATAAATCAGATTGGTGTCGTATACCTTTGTGGAGCCTACTTTGATGTGTCGTTTCGTGGCTGCCATGGTACTTGTTTGGGAAGAGTATTGTGGAACCCGAGAGGCCAACTGCTTTCATTCTGGTTCATCATCTGCTGACCTATTGACACAGCTTCATGTACATTCACCGCAGGTTCAGCAGCTATTTTGCCACTCACTGATGTTGTCATTTGGGTGAGTGGAAGGATCAAGTGGATCAATCGACTCTTGCAATTTCTGTTTGATTTTCGATCTGTCTTTATCATCTGATGTCAGCCAAGCTTTCATTTCATCTTTGTCAAGATGTTGGTGACATTTCTCATCGTAGGTCATGTCAGAAATGTCTTTGTCCATGACACTGCAAGTGTGAAGACTGAGGGCCCACGTCTTCATGGTGTTTGTTTTCAGCGTAATACCAATTATACCATTGGGTCCCTTTCCATACCGCAAGTTGTTTCGATCATCATGTCCTTCCACATGCCATTCCATATGCCTGGAGTGTGCCGGGTAACATGATCTCCATTCATGAACCTTACGAAGATGTATGTTGGCATCGCCGCAACTGAGCACAGATAATAAAGACCATATTGAGCATAATTTGGGTGACGAGCAGCAAGGAAATAGGGCATCATATACTCCACAACAAGCAGGTGAAGTGCCCAGTCTGCTTCCTTCTCAGATCGACAAAACAGCATCATTAGTAGAACGTTTGATCAACATACCTACCCAGAGTTTCGTGGTTCTGCATTGGTTAGCTCTGTTTTGTAGCTCATACATTAAGCTATTTGGAAGTTCTGTAGAAACCGCTTGCCTGTCAGCATGTGGGCAACCCCTCCAAAAGCACATTCCATGACATCAGACAGCCCAGTGGCTACCATCAGGGCTACGATACATAAAATAAAGTTCATTATGAAGTGCATGCCCTCAAGCGTAGAATGAAATTGTTGAATCGTATGCTCATGTAATGTTCACTGCAACTTTGTTAAATTGCTGGTCACAGGTGAACACCACAATGTGGTGTTCGACTGACTTCACAAGCCTTTCTGCCTCCCGTATAGGTGTTAGCATGGTGTCTGGATCAGATGGCACACCTTTGATCATGTCGATCAAAGGTGTATAAACACATGTGGCGGGTAGCCTCACCAGGTGACCCTTGTTTCTATATAACACACTGTTGAATCCATTCCACTCTGGAAATGCCTGATCACACCGAAGACATCCTTGGCTTTATCACGAAACACAAGTATACTTGAAATGCCTGTTGCATTAAAAATGACGAGATCATCTGCAAAATGCAGACACTGCACTCAGAAGTGTTCTTCTGGACATGACGGTGCCTCTAAATCTGTGATAACTTTTGTATATATTTCTGATGCATTTCTTATGGGCGATCGATCCGCACCTATGTCAAAAATTAGTTTATCATATGCTGGGTCTTTCGAAACTTTTTCAAAAACTTCAGTACGACTTGAAGCAAGCTGTACCACTGATATCCACGCGCTTGACAAGTATCCACTACAACTGTCTTGAATGGCTTATGATGGACTCGGTCAGCAATTCTACATACGACTACCCGCTTCTGACGATTAGGATGTTTGTAATCTGGTATACAGTTAGCTCCACAAAAGAAGCAATGTCTCTTAAATTCAAGGTCGGAACGAAATTAACGTTTTCTTGGACGTAGTGGGGAAGTGGAACGGCATTTTGATTTTCGTAACCTACTTAAATGTAACATTGAAGTATATGTACAAATACAATCTTTGTGAAAATATGGTGTGTGTTAAAGGTTATACTCAATGAGATATAGCAACAGAACCAAACATTGTTTATTACGTACCAGAAACGGTAAATTGTTATACAATAGCGTGAGCCATCAAATCACTGTTAAGCGATGTTGATCTTCCTCGTGGTCTCTCGTCAGAGACGGGAGGTCACATTATTTGAGGGGAGACTACACCAATTCCCTCCTCTTTTTTTTTAAAGTCCGAACTTTGGAGGACTTAGAGTCGCAGTTTACTGGGAGGCATCTTCTGACGTTTGCTACGACTCAGTTTGTTGTGGGAGGACGGCGGAATGTCTCGTTCAACGTGGCCAGTGTTGCTACCTTCCGCAGTAATGTGGATACGAACATCGTTCTCTCCCGAGTATACCGTGTCCGGTTTGATGTATCGGCGGTTGCGCCAGTAGACACGACCACTGGGCAGTTTCACATGACAGTCGCGATGTCGGCCAATTCCGACGATCACGCCTACTTTATCCCACTTTTTTGTAAGGGGATTTTACAATCTTATTTTCGCGCCAATGCGTAGCTGTGGTAGAGGACGGGATTGCCTGTTGTAACGCTCTTCGCCCCGTGCATGTGTTTGCCCGCAGCCAGCATCCTGCGTATCCGCCATATTTTGCCACTTGCTTGGAAACGATTGTCGGTGTGCGGGTATTGCCGATCGCAGTGGGTGTCCAAATAGGATTTGTGCAGGGTAGAGGCCACCTGCACGAGGAGTATTGCGGTATTCAAGAAGTCCTCGCTGGAAATTCTCATCGTCCAGATCTCCACTCACGGCTGTTGTTGCAATGAGTTGTTTCATTGTTTTCACCGCTGCCTCGGCATGTCCGTTAGATTGGTGGTAATGTGGTGTGGATGGTGCGGGACGAACGCCCCAGCGTATTAAGAACTGGTTATACTCACGAGACGCGAACTGAGGACCACCATCAGATCTAAATCGCACTGAGACTCCAAGCTCCACGAATGCACGTCGACATGCATAGATGGAGTGGCGGGATGTAGTCTTAGCCTTTGGGAAATGAAGACCACAGGCCATCCTGAGAGTCGATCTACACAGACGAGATAATCTCGTCCGGCGTAGTGGAAGAAGTCTGCTGACACATTTTCAAACACCCTGTTTGGTAGAGGTTCTGATCTCAGTGGTTCGCGTTGCTGAGAAGGTCGGAGTTCTTGGCATTTATTGCAACTTGCCACTGTCGTAGCGATATCGTTACTAATGCCAGGCCAGTACACGTTTTGTCTCGCCCTGCGTTTCGTTCTATCGGTCCCTTGGTGCGAGTCATGAAGACGCGCTAAGACTTCACGTCGAGCTGACTTGGGCACGACAAGACGAGGTCGTCCACTGACAGCTCGTTTCTGATGTTCCATAATGGTATGACGCTAGCGTATGCTTTGTCTCTTGAAGATGGGAAGCCATTCTGGACGATGTCAATGAGAGTTTTGTACTTTTCTAAGTCGATCTAATATCGGGTCACACAGGTGATCTTGCTGATCATCTTGGTCGTCTTCATGTACCATTCTGGATGCATTGATGGTTACCGCGTGAACGTGGTGTTCTACTTCTTGATCCTCCTCTGATGGATCCGACACAGGTGCACGTGACAAAGCATCTGGGATGCAATGGTCTTTGCCCTTTGTCCAGCGTGTCGTGAACGAGAAGAGTGATGCCTTTTCTTTGAGACGTTGAAGACGGGTGTTGTCGATATCGTCAAGGCGATGGCGATCGAGAATTGTCACCAATGGTTTGTGATCGACGATAAACTCAAAATGTGACAGTCCGAGTAGTTGAATGCGACACTTCTTCATTGCCCAGGTGGCTGCCAGTAGCTCTAATTCCACCATGGCATAGCGACTTTCCGTGTCTGTAAGAAAGCGTGATCCGCACTGAATCAGTCGCCATTTGTCTGCGTGTTGCTGCAAAAGAACATAGCCCAGACCTTTGCGTCGCGATGCATCTGTGTGTAGGGCCGTTGGTTTTGATGGATTAAAGTGTGCCAGTGTAGGAGCAGTTACCAACGCTTTCTTGGTGGCTTGAAAGGCTTTGCTGTGTGTTTCAGTCCATCGAAACTCGTTCTTGCTCTTCAGTATATCACGCAATGGATCAGCAGTTGTACTGACCGCTGTAGTGAAGTCACCAAGCTGGTTGATAAGGCCCATAAAAGATCGTAGTTCTGTCAAGCAGGTTGGTGTAGGGAATTCGGCGATTGCTTTCAGCTTTTCCGGATCTGTGCTGACGCCTTCTGCGTTGATTTTGAAGCCAACGTAATTCACTTCATTTTACGCGAACTTGAACTTGTCGGGGTTCAGCGTGATGCTGTGCTCCCGACAACGGAGCAACACTGAGCGAAATCTTTCGATGTGTTGCTCAAAGTTTCCATCGTTTCAACTTCTCGACGTTGTTTAAGCCGGCGATCGCTATGTCGCCGCGTCTGCAATATTCATCGCCGGTTGAGGACAGTCCCATGGGGCTTCTCAAGAAGAGATAACGTCCCCAAGGGGTCAAGAAAGTCGTCAGTTCTTGGCATTCGGGCGAGAGTGGTATCTGCCAGTACCCTTTTGTTTTGCGTCTAACGTCGTGAAGTATATGGACCCTGGTTTGATGTTGGAGGCTGCTTCTTTCGGTGGCTTCATAGGATGAATTGGTCGACGAACGGATTTGTTGAGACGTGTGAGGTCCACACAAAGACGTATACCCCCTCGTGGTTTTGGCATTACCACGAGCGGATGACACCATCTGGTGGGAACGTCTCCCAATGGCTTGATAATGCCTTGTCTTGACATCTGGTCGAGATTTGCTTTGACTTCATCCCGCCATGCGAAAGGAATGGGGCGAGTGGCAGATACTGCAAAAGTCTCAACGTTCTCGTTCAAGTGGATTTTCATTGGTTCACACAACATTGTCTTCATTTGGTCACCTGTGTCGAACACGTCTTTGAATTCTTCAAGTAAATCATTGCGCTTGCGTGTTCGCCTGTCGGATGACTCGTGTTCTGGAGGAATCTTTTTTGGCGATTTTGTTTCGCATGACCATCTTATGGCACGAATTGGTTTGGGATAATCGTTCGGCACGATTCCTAAGTCTCGGCAAACATACCAAGCCAGCAGAAGTCCTTTTTGCTCTTTGCAGATAAGAACCGTCTCTTTCGTATATTTGTCTGCTGCATGGATGTGGAGGTCTACTGTGCCAATACATTCGAATGATGTACCATTGGCAGCAATGATTGTGTCTTCGGGCGGGGGACATGTATTTCCCATGTCTAATCCTATTTGTTTTAGGATATCAAGCCCTGCAACAGTGGCTTCGGCCCCTGTATCTGGTGTTGCCTGTGCTCTTGTGATGAAGCTATCATCAGCATTATGATGAAGTTGTACCTTAATGCGCGGGGCGCGACGGTGTTTTTTCTTTCCCAGAATGTCCAGAACGCGAATCTGACTCAAAGCGGTCGATCGACGTGTATTCTTATTCTATGGATTGTTCTGACGGCAACACGTAGCCCAGTGACCCATTTTCTTACAGACTGAACATACACTGTGTCGTGCAGGACATTCATCTCGCATTTTATGAGCCGATTTTCCACAATAACCGCATCTGTGGTTATGTTTTGAAGTGGCGTTATTCCTGGTTTTACTACGTTGCCAGGTTTTCTTGCCAATTATGTCTATCTTCGTATGGCCTTTGTCATTGTTTGCAAGTGCAGCTTCACCATTCCTTGCTGATTCTTCACTCCTGCAGATATCAACTGTTGTCAGTAGGGAAGGGGGAGGCGTGATTGCTAATAACTTTCGTCTTGTTTCTGGGTCACGAATTCGCGACATAATTCGCGTAGTAAGACGATCATCTAAGCACTGCTGGCAAAGGTCTGCGTTGTTGGCAATTTCCCGCAATTCCATGTAGAAGTGGTCGAACGGTTCGCCTTCTTCTTGTTTGCGTTCTTCTAGTGCCACCCTGTCCAGTGTAACATTTCGTTTGGCTCGGATGTGTTCTTGGATTCGGTCTAAGATCGCTGTGACGGTTATATCGTCATCATTGTCTACACCGATGGCTAATTGCAATGTAGCACGCATTTCAATAAAGAGGCTAGCGCGCAACATGGCTCTCTGTTGACGTCCTGGGAGACGGTCGAGCTGTTCTAACTCCACGAAATCTTCCCATGATCGTCTCCATGCTGTTAGTTCTCGTAGTGTTAAGTCTGCTGCCATTGGCTCCGGCGGTCTAGTTTTAGCGTGTTGGCCGGTAGAAGTACGCTGGACGTTGGTCACGGTGTCTGTATGTTGAGTCTCTGGACCACTAGACTCATCTTTGGCGTCGTTGCTGTGTGCGCGCGATGGTGATTTATGGGCGCATCTATCGAGGGTCTCGCAAAATAGACACATCGATAGTTCAGGTCTTTCATCGCGTGCGCGCTACCGTTCCTGTTCTCGCTGTTCACGTTTGTTGTCCCGTTCTTCTTGTTTAGACAGGAATGTCGCAAGCCAGTCTGGTGCGATTGTGTCACCTCAGCGCGGACTTTGGTGAACGTCAACGCTTGTGGCGCGCTCTTGCGGAACTTTTGAAAGCTCCGCGGCGCCGTGTTTGCTTGCGGTGCGGGATTTTCTGTCCATTTTGTCGCTACCGTTTACAGAAAAACCGACTTTTTAACGTCTTATTTTGAGTTCGTGGCCTTTTGCCGACTGCGCCATGTTAAAGCTTATACTCAATGAGATATAGCACCAGAACCAAACATTGTTTATTACGTACCAGAAACGGTAAATTGTTATACAATAGCGTGAGCCATCAAATCACTGTTACGCGATATTGATCTTCCTCATGGTCTTTCGTCAGAGACGGTAGGTCCCATTATTTGAGGGGAGACTACACCAGTGTGAAACTGGGGTCATATGATAGGGTCTCAGAAATGTCGATGTGCAATCCATCATCCCTGATTATGCTTGCCTCTATGATAATAGATAACCGTCGTTCTGTGAAAACTGATAACGGCTTATTGGGATGAGTGCATGTACCAACTCTACTGAATATATACTCCATTCATGTTATCTGAAATTATATCAAGGCCACAGATAACAACGCCAAGAGCAACAAGCCGTCTTTTGATTTGGCAACGTGTTTCAATATCTGCCTTGCCAATTTTTGTCGGCCGTTCGGTGTATGCACAATTAATAAAACTTTGGTTTTAGCTCAATGTGTATTGTATTTGTTTAAAAGGGTTATGTACTGTTGAATAATTATAACAGATGTCTGCGCTATGTTGAAATATAATTAAAAACCTTAAACGTACCGCGTCTATCGTGTACTGGCTGTGCAGGTTAGCAATAATGGTGGACTTGTAAAGTAAAAACCTGGGAATGAGCAACGGAATATGTGTGCGAGTTGTTAGAGTTAAAAAAGTATATACAATTGACAGTTTCTTAATTAACATAATTTCGAATACATTCAACACGCACTAACAGTATTACACGCAGTTAAAGCCCGATCGATTGCAGCATTATTTGTTTCAAAAGAATAGTCAGTCACTTTGGTTTTGCTATAATATACTTTGAATATAATTTTGCTATGTGTGCATGTGTGTGTACGTGCGTGCGTATGAGTGCGTGCATGCGTGCGTATGTGTGAGTGTTTTTGTGTGTACGAACTCTGGCATATTATGCTTCGTTTCATAATATTTCATGAAACTTGTGTATATTTATGGTTTGACCATGACATTTATATATGACCTTGACCATAGATCATCAATATAGCGTGTCCAATAGATTGATCACGTCGAAAAACATAGAAATGGACACATTAGTGAATATAACATCTGCCATAGTTACTAATATATGCATATATTCGTGTTTCTCATTTATGCCCAAAGGTGAGATAGGGTTGCCATAGAAACCAGCCATTTCTGCAAAACGCCCAAGGGTGACAGCTTGTCACCCTTCTGTCTCTGATTACCCATTGTCTGAAGATGCAAAATCATGAAAAACCCATTGTGAGACCTTTAGTGCAAGGTTGGACCAAAAATCCCACTTTGGCTGCCGGACTAATTGTAAATCGATAAAGATGTGTCTGAAGCTTCATTTTAAACTCAAGGATTACACAAAATGATTGTATTCAATGCTCCTTCAACAACAACTCGTCAATATTAGTCCTACATAGTTGCTCCGCTACGTCAATCTTTTCAACCGTAATTGGTATCGGTGCTTCAAAGTGAACTGATACTAACGCAAGTATGCACACATGCCCGCACGCAAGCACATAATTTCGCTCAGTGACGCCTCCTAAATATAGGCTCGTTGGTGTAAAATACAATAAAGAAACATCTCTGCGCTGGTTCGTGATTACGTCAACAAAGACGACACACTGTGACGTTGTAGCGAAACACTTCGTCGTTGAAATATCTGGTCGGCGCAGAAGTCGTATGCGCACGAGCGGAAATAGATAACCGAATATTTCATTACTTAAGCGAAACATTTGGTAGATTTTGACCTATGACCTTTACGTATTGTGTAGAGTCGAAACGCACGAGAGGAAACAAATAGTTTGGTCTGAAATATTTGACTGTTACGTTGCCAGTTGTCGCTGTGAATGCAAGCTTGCTTTTGATAATATCATCATACATGAACTGTGTTATTAATGCATGAATAATTAAATGGGGCCAATGTCACTGCAATTACTGAATTAGCCTACATTTAAGAATATGGGAACGACCGTTTTTTGCTGTTATATAGTTCGTGTTCATTATAAGTTGATAACTGTAATTATGCACATGATTGTGCATAGTTAAGTTCATTTAAAAGTTGTAGGCTGCATGCATCAAATAATTTTGATAATAATAACAAATAATGAATTTACTAAGGATAGTATTATTATTAGGATATTACAATTACTATACTGGGCAAAATCTATAGATTCACCGTCTGATGGTGTTTGCTTTGTACTGACAATTGAATTGGGAGAGAATGTGTATCTATTAGTCATGTATGAATGTGTACATTTAATAAAAATGGCTTTCATAAATCTAATCTACCTGTAATCATAATAATTGTATTATTATGTCCAATTATACATGTTTTGCTTTGATCATATTTAGCCTAGATTGTGAGTGCATTAATTGACTAGATGTAAACGTCAAATCAATTGTCACACAGTTTATTCATGCACACCATCTTGATTATAATATTATAACTGGTTTGCTAAACAAATATGACTCAGTGTCCTTATAGTGTTATAATTCAATGTCCCTGGAGTTCTCTAACGCAATGTTCGTGGAGTTCTAGTACTCAAGAAGAATAATAATAACTAAAGGCATATCTATACCAAACGTTCAGTTCTAACTAAAGTTATTCAACATGCCACTACCAACGTTCACAATTTCTTTTCCAATCACTTTCCTACGAGTGATCGTGAATGTCACTTCATAAGTTAAGTTTCTCACGTGCTCTATGGATTCTCCCTGATCTGATGTGTGGGGAGATTCCATCTCTGGCTGAGTTACGTCATGCGGTATGTCACGTGGTACGTCATGTGGTATGTCAGGCGGTACGTCACGTGATACGACAAGCGGTACGTCAGGCAGTTCTGCATGAACAGGTTCCTCCGGAGGCAGTTTGGGAGACAATTCAAGAGGCAGTTCAGAAGATGGTGTCTTCTCCGGCACTGAGCTATCACCAATCACACGACTCCTCACATGGTCAATGTGTCTATGCACTACTCTCCCATCCTCGAGGCGAACGTGAACTGAATGACACGGTGCCAGTCCATTCCACGATAATGTCACTGAGCCATTTTGTTTTGCCACTGAAGTTTATAACTTGTTCTACAACAACACCGGGCGCAACCTGCTGGAGATCGGAAGCGAGGCTCTGTGTAATCGACTTCCAGCGAGGCCGGACCGCAATGTCTTGTGGGCCAACACCACGTTGAAGATTCCTTGACGGTGTCACACCTGCCTAACCTACAATTGCACTGGCTTTTTCTTCGTTCAGGCCGAGGGCTTCAAGGGTTCGCCCAAACAGAAACAGCTCTATAACAAGCCTCTTGTACGATGCACTGCAATGGAATGAATAACATATCTAAAGAGAAATCATGTAGAGCCTGATACAGAAGATACATATAATTAACACATAAAAAACTGCACTATTTCCCATTTGCATTATTTAAATCGATCAAGTAGTCTCCAAGGAATCAGTGTTAGAATAACACCTCCCTTACAAATGTGTTGTTTAATGAATTTGTTACTTGAAGTTAGTGATGTGTCAATGAAATGCAGATTTTTGCATCCGCTCGTGCACCTTCATTATTCTGACTATGAAATTCAAATAGGCTATTCAAATAGTACAGAGTTCGGCGCAAAAGAACATTAGATTTGACGAGCCATTGCACAGAGACAGCACTTTTAAAAGATTGTAGCGATATGACATCTAGTAAGCATATATCGTTAGACTATACCTACTTTCACCTTAAAAGCTTCACAATCCAGGTGCTAGTAAGATGTAATGCACTGAGTTAAACAAAGTAATGACTGCCATAACTTGGACATAGATATATCCATGTATAATTAGATCAATTATTCTTATAACTTACAGAGATGACAATTTTCTCAAACTGTCTGGCACCAGATACCGCGTTTCGGTGGAGTATATCGCTGTTTGTGTTGTGGTCTCGCATGCCTGCTTTACCTGCATAAGCCATGCTACCGCAACCTAAAACATGTGAAATGTGTCGGCATTAAATAAATAAATAAATACCCTTGTCTATGAGCAATGCATAAAAACTTAAAGGTTATTAAAAAAGAAAGGAAGGTATAGAACAAATAAAGCACAATGAATTATGTTTTAACAAAACATTTCGTTGTTGAAATATCTGGTCGGCGCAGAAGTCATATGCGCACAAGCGGAAATAGATAACCGAATGTTTCAGTACTTAGACGAAACATTCAATCGTGATTTAAATCAAGCTGATTTAAATCACGATTGAATGTTTCGCCAACCCTACAAATGGGTAAGCCATGTCATGGGCAACATGGCAAATTGTATTACTACAAGCTATAGTATACTATTACCATATTCCGGCTCAATAGTTATGTGTACAGTACGGTAACTTATAGCATTTTAGATTTTGGACCGACTATTCACACTGTCACGGTCAATGTTAAGTAGGCGGACTAGCTAACCATTATTGGTTACCAAAAAACATGAGGCATAACTGTTCCATATGTCAGGGGGAAAGTGTAGGGTTAGGTTTAGCCTTTCGTAAGGTTATTTGGAAATAATTAAGGTAGCACTATGTTTGTATTTACACTTGCATTGTATATAAATCTATCTGTTCGTGCTGATCGTCGTGTAAATAGCCTAGACTGCCTATGGGTATGCCTATACAATAACCATGTCCATGCCTATGCACATGCCATGGCCAATGGCTATGCATTGGGCTTGGCTATGGCAGCTATGACTATGTCTATGTAGGGCGCAGTGGCTCAGTCCTGAGCTGCCGTGTTGATCAGTTCACTCAGATGTATGAATGAGTACCTGGCTATAGACAGTGGTGGATATTTGTGTACGATTAGTCTTCGTGCATCAATTGCAGCGTGGCTGGATGCTTCCCACAGAAGTTGAGATGGTGTTCGATTGAACAGGTCTGCCAGGGGAGTAAAGTGTAAAGCGCTGGTCCGGACACTGCGCTATATAAGAACTTACCTTTACTTTTATGTTGTGTATGCTAAACTTTATAGGCTGAGACCTTAATTGCATAATTTAGATATAATCATTGCCATCAGCCTGTACCCTACACAGCCATGGTCATGATATAAGGTAATAAATTATAGGTCGAGGCATGGGAAAAGCAAACATACTGTTGTTGATAACGTAACCTTAACTTAACCCACAACCCTGAAACTAACCCATGGCTATGTCCCTATGCCCATGGCATACATAGCCATGGCATAGGCCATAGCTGTAGCCATGACATAGCCATAGGTTATAGGCATTGCGGGCATAACAGGCAGTCTTAGTATCAGATTAAGGCTAGTCTCAAACTCAGCCTAAGCCTAAGGCTAAACCTAAACAAAGTGGAAGAAGTGTTGCAGCCGGGGGGGGGCATGGATGTCATGCAAGTCAGTGTCAGTCAGTGACACTGTCACTGACAGTGTCAGTGAACACGCTAGTGCCTAGCCCTAGGCTATCCATGTGTGGGCCACAGAATGACAGATCAGATGGGTACAGCGACCACGTCCAACCATAGCTCTAACCCTGCAGGTGTACATGTAAAAAGTACATTAGTCCAATGCAAATGGTAATTCCAATATCATTCGGAACTTACAGTCACCGGGGCACGCAGCAACTTCCGACGACCGAATATTTCAGTAAGCTTGCCGGGAAATTTGCACGTGACTCAATATGACCCATATAGGGCACCGCGCATGCGCACAATTGAAAATCGACCATATATTTCAAGACGAAATGTTTCAGTACAACGTAAAATAACGGCCGCATAGTTTTGGCATTTCTTACATCGTCTTGAAAAAGATAGTGGCGCGTTGATTTTTGGGCGGAGGTGCTATGCGTTCTTCGCCTTACAACAAAATGTAGCATGCAAATTAGAATTTAATCAAACTCGAGTATAATACTAATAAGACATAGACTTTCGAGAATCTCCCACCATTTCATATCCAGTGCGACCGGAATACTTTAAACTGTGGATCCTTCTTGCACAATAAACGACTAAACTATGTATAGGCATGTGAGTGTGTGTGTGTGTGTGTGTGTGTGTGTGTGTGTGTGTGAGTGTGTGTGTGTGTGTGTGTGTGTGTGTGTGTGTGTGTGTGTGTGTGTGTGTGTGTGTGTGTGTGTGTGTGTGTGTGTGTGTGTGTGCGTGTGCGTGTGTGTGCTGGTGTCGAAATAACTGTTCTTGGTAACTTTTCTTGTTTGTTGTTCGAATTATTAGTATAAAAACGAGGAGGGAGAGACATTCTATTACAACAATTATGTGAGCACGCGTAATGTAAATGAAGCTTCATTCCAAACACGTTGTCATACACAAAATGAACCTTCAAAACAAATATTCACTATAAAATAGCTGCGCCGTAAAGTTAGCCTTGACGACAGTGGCTGATATCGGTTCTTGTTGAAGTGTCCGTGAACTTGAGTGTGCGTCTTCTTGAAAAGATAGAAAAAAGAAATTTACAGAATTTCTATCAATTAGTGTTAACTAATTTCACGCTATGTCATAATGACACCCCACACACTTACATTCAAACGCACGCATGCACACACACACACACACACACACACACACACACACACACACACACACACACACACACACACACACACACAAACACACTCATTCACTCACACGTACTTACTTGTGTGTGTGTGTGTGTGTGAGAGAGAGAGAGAGAGAGAGAGAGAGAGCGTGCGTGCGTGCGTTCGGGCGTGCGTGTATGCATGCGTGCGTGCGTCCGTGCGTGTATGCATGCGTTCGTGTTATGTTACCCAAATGCCAAGGTCACGCCAAAACAATGCTAATATATACCTTGCGATATTGTGGAATGAAACATTTGTTCAGTCAACTTATCTTGTTGTTTATGATTTTGCATTTTCATCTTCCTCGTCAGATGCATCTTATACTACTGTCGTGTGTTCATTGCAGCAGTCCACTCCACCTTCACAGTTGCAGAACAGTGAACATGGCAACATTGCTAACGAACACGAGCATGTAGATGGTTTACAGTTGTTGATGAGTGTCAAAATGTCTCCTGGAGCGGCTGCCGCGTCGCTTTGTAGTATCGTTGGTCGCAAAGTTCCGTTTACTGCATCTGCTGTCCATCCATATTGGAGAGGATCTACGTCAGGTTGAGTAGCCTGGGTAGCATGTTTCCATATGCAGGTTTGCAAGAGAGCTCTCATCACATTTAGTCGAAAGGCCTCATTGGTTGGAAGCAGATACATTTGCTTTGTACCCAAGACAGTATTTGCCCTTGCAGTTTTCAATTTCCATATCTTGTAGCGCACATCGGTCATAGTTGTGGTTTCAGCAAATCCATAGCAAGCAGCTAGGAATGTTGTAGATTGTTGGACTACATCTGCAATTTGAGCTGTAGGCTCGCCCAGTTCCGAAAGTTGATAGCTTGATTGAAGGACTTTCACTGTTTTAGCCTATCCAGTGCCACAATACTGAGCCACAGTGTCACAGCCTGACGAGGCGTGAGCTGCTAGTAGTTGTCCAGCAATGTTTCTGTGCATGTGCGCACTTGCTTGTATGTCATTGCTTGCCCTGTCTGTGGATGTAGCTTCCATCGTTACAGGGCAGGTGAGGTTTCCTTGTTGGTAGAAGTGGATTAATAGAATGAACACGTAAGTATCATCCGAAATGACATTTATATTACAGTTCATAGCACCAGCTTCCACAATGAACATCAACTGGGTGTTTCTCGTGTCTTCCCGGTCAATCATTATGCCGTTGTTGATTTCTACAGGGACCGGATCACTTCCTGCTTTCCCTGTTCACGTAGAGTCTCAGCGATCAGATCGATCAGTTGTACTTTGTTTATATGTCACAGTTAACACAACTTTCTGTGATGGGAGTAGCATCGAGCGTGAGAGTTGGTGGTGTCTGCATGCTTCTTTCCCTCTTGCTGTACGGGTGACACCTTTGATACTGTAGTCGACGTATCTGGCAAACAATAAATACACATCAGAGGTGTTCATCTTTCTTGCCACATATGCAACAAAGGTATCAATAAATTGTTGCACCTTGTATTGGCCAATGAACTACCCACAGTATGGCTGATCCATCGATTATCACACTGGTAGCGTTGCCGGCACGTCAACTTTTAGCTTGTTCTTTAGTGTTGACTTGTTTGTTGCTAATCTCATTTCACCAGCTTTGGTGAACATTGAAGTAGGCATCGGGGCCAACTCGTACTTCAGAGCCTTCTCAATGTCCATGTCTCTGCAAGAAGCCTGCAGACCAATGATGCGCGAATAAATCAGATTGGTGTCGTATACCTTTGTGGAGCCTACTTTGATGTGTCGTTTCGTGGCTGCCATGGTATGCACTTGTTTGGGAAGAGTATTGTGGAACCCGAGAGGCCAACTGCTTCCATACTGGTTCACCATCTGCTGACCTATTGACACAGCTTCATGTACATTCACCGCAGGTTCAGTAGCTATTCTGCCACTCACTGGTGTTGTCATTTGGGTGAGTGGAAGGATCAAGTGGATCAATCGACTCTTGCAATTTCTGTTTGATTTTCGATCTGTCTTTATCATCTGATGTCAGCCAAGCTTTCATTTCGTCTTTGTCAAGATGTTGGTGACATTTCTCATCGTAGGTCATGTCAGAAATGTCTTTGTCCAGGACACTGCAAGTGTGAAGACTGAGGGCCCACGTCTTCATGGTGCTTGGTTTCAGCGTAATACCAATTATGCCATTGGGTCCCTTTCCATACCGCAAGTTGTTTCGATCATCATGTCCTTCCACATGCCATTCCATATGCCTGGAGTGTGCCGGGTAACATGATCTCCATTCATGAACCTTACGAAGATGTATGTTGGCATCGCCGCAACTGAGCACAGATAATAAATACCATATTGAGCATAATTTGGGTGACGAGCAGCAAGGAAGTAGGGCATCATATACTCCACAACAAGCAGGTGAAGTGCCCAGTCTGCTTCCTTCTCAGCTCGACAAAACAGCATCATTAGTAGAACATGTTTGATCAACATATCTACCCAGAGTTTCGTGGTTCTGCTTTGGTTATGTCTGGATCAGATGGCACACCTTTGATCATGTCGATCAAAGGTGTGTAAACACATGTGGCGGCTAGCCTTACCAGGTGACCCTTGTTTCTATATAACACACTGTTGAATCCTTTCCACTCTGGAAATGCCTGATCACACCGAAGACATCCTTGGCTTTATCACGAAACACAAGTATACTTGAAATGCCTGTTGCTTTAAAAATGACGAGATCATCTGCAAAATGCAGACACTGCACTCAGAAATGTTCTTCTGGACATGACGGTGCCTCTAAATCTGTGATAACTTTTGTATATATTTCTGAAGCATTTCTTATGGGCGATCGATCCGCACCTATGTCAAAAATTAGTTTATCATATGCTGGGTCTTTCGAAACTTTTTCAAAAACTTCAGTACGACTTGAAGCAAGCTGTACCACTGATATCCACGCGCTTGACAAGTATCCACTACAACTGTCTTGAATGGCTTATGATGGACTCGGTCAGCAATTCTACATACGACTACCCGCTTCTGACGATTAGGATGTTTGTAATCTGGTATACAGTTAGCTCCACAAAAGAAGCAATGTCTCTTAAATTCAAGGTCGGAACGAAATTAACGTTTTCTTGGACGTAGTGGGGAAGTGGAACGGCATTTTGATTTTCGTAACCTACTTAAATGTAACATTGAAGTATATGTACAAATACAATCTTTGTGAAAATATGGTGTGTGTTAAAGGTTATACTCAATGAGATATAGCAACAGAACCAAACATTGTTTATTACGTACCAGAAACGGTAAATTGTTATACAATAGCGTGAGCCATCAAATCACTGTTAAGCGATGTTGATCTTCCTCGTGGTCTCTCGTCAGAGACGGGAGGTCACATTATTTGAGGGGAGACTACACCAATTCCCTCCTCTTTTTTTAAAGTCCGAACTTTGGAGGACTTAGAGTCGCAGTTTACTGGGAGGCATCTTCTGACGTTTGCTACGACCCAGTTTGTTGTGGGAGGACGGCGGAATGTCTCGTTCAACGTGGCCAGTGTTGCTACCTTCCGCAGTAATGTGGATACGAACATCGTTCTCTCCCGAGTATACCGTGTCCGGTTTGATGTATCGGCGGTTGCGCCAGTAGACACGACCACTGGGCAGTTTCACATGACAGTCGCGATGTCGGCCAATTCCGACGATCACGCCTACTTTATCCCACTTTTTTGTAAGGGGATTTTACAATCTTATTTTCGCGCCAATGCGTAGCTGTGGTAGAGGACGGGATTGCCTGTTGTAACGCTCTTCGCCCCGTGCATGTGTTTGCCCGCAGCCAGCATTCTGCGTATCCGCCACATTTTGCCACTTGCTTGGAAACGATTGTCGGTGTGCGGGTATTGCCGATCGCAGTGGGTGTCCAAATAGGATTTGTGCAGGGGAGAGGCTACCTGCACGAGGAGTATTGCGGTATTCAAGAAGTCCTCGCTGGAAATTCTCATCGTCCAGATCTCCACTCACGGCTGTTGTTGCAATGAGTTGTTTCATTGTTTTCACCGCAGCCTCGGCATGTCCGTTAGATTGGTGGTAATGTGGTGTGGATGGTGCGGGACGAACGCCCCAGCGTATTAAGAACTACTCACGAGACGCGAACTGAGGACCACCATCAGATCTAAATCGCACTGGGACTCCAAGCTCCACGAATGCACGTCGACATGCATAGATGGAGTGGCGGGATGTAGTCTTAGCCTTTGGGAAATGAAGACCACACGCCATCCTGAGAGTCGATCTACACAGACGAGATAATCTCGTCCGGCGTAGTGGAAGAAGTCTGCTGACACATCTTCAAACACCCTGTTTGGTAGAGGTTCTGATCTCAGTGGTTCGCGTTGCTGAGAAGGTCGGAGTTCTTGGCATTTATTGCAACTTGCCACTGTCGTAGCGATATCGTTACTAATGCCAGGCCAGTACACGTTTTGTCTCGCCCTGCGTTTCGTTCTATCGGTCCCTTGGTGCGAGTCATGAAGACGCGCTAAGACTTCACGTCGACCTGACTTGGGCACGACAAGACGAGGTCCATACAGGACTATCCCATCGTCCACTGACAGCTCGTTTATGATGTTCCATAATGGTATGACGCTAGCGTATGCTTTGTCTCTTGAAGATGGGAAGCCATTCTGGACGATGTCAATGAGAGTTTTGTACTTTTCGTCTTGCATAGCGACTGTTCTAAGTCGATCTAGTATCGGGTCACACAGGTGAACTTGCTGATCATCTTGGTCGTCTTCATGTACCATTCTGGATGCATTGATGGTTACCGCGTGAACGTGGTGTTCTACTTCTTGATCCTCCTCTGATGGATCCGACACAGGTGCACGTGACAAAGCATCTGGGATGCAATGATCTTTGCCCTTTGTCCAGGGTGTCGTGAACGAGAAGAGTGATGCCTTTTCTTTGAGACGTTGAAGACGGGTGTTGTCGATATCGTCAAGGCGATGGCGATCGAGAATTGTCACCAATGGTTTGTGATCGACGATAAACTCAAAATGTGACAGTCCGAGTAGTTGAATGCGACACTTCTTCATTGCCCAGGTGGCTGCCAGTAGCTCTAATTCCACCATGGCATAGCGACTTTCCGTGTCTGTAAGAAAGCGTGATCCGCACTGAATCAGTCGCAATTTGTCTGCGTGTTGTTGCAAAAGAACATAGCCCAGACCTTTGCGTCGCGATGCATCTGTGTGTAGGGCCGTTGGTTTTGATGGATTAAAGTGTGCCAGTGTAGGAGCAGTTACCAACGCTTTCTTGGTGGCTTGAAAGGCTTTGCTGTGTGTTTCAGTCCATCGAAACTCGTTCTTGCTCTTCAGTATATCACGCAATGGATCAGCAGTTGTACTGACCGCTGTAGTGAAGTCACCAAGCTGGTTGATAAGGCCCATAAAAGATCGTAGTTCTGTCAAGCAGGTTGGTGTAGGGAATTCGGCGATTGCTTTCAGCTTTTCCGGATCTGTGCTGACGCCTTCTGCGTTGATTTTGAAGCCAACGTAATTCACTTCATTTTACGCGAACTTGAACTTGTCGGGGTTCAGCGTGATGCTGTGCTCCCGACAACGGAGCAACACTGAGCGAAATCTTTCGATGTGTTGCTCAAAGTTTCCATCGTTTCAACTTCTCGACGTTGTTTAAGCCGGCGATCGCTATGTCGCCGCGTCTGCAATATTCATCGCCGGTTGAGGACAGTCCCATGGGGCTTCTCAAGAAGAGATAACGTCCCCAAGGGGTCAAGAAAGTCGTCAGTTCTTGGCATTCGGGCGAGAGTGGTATCTGCCAGTACCCTTTTGTTTTGCGTCTAACGTCGTGAAGTATATGGACCCTGGTTTGATGTTGGAGACTGCTTCTTTCGGTGGCTTCATATGATGAATTGGTCGACGAACGGATTTGTTGAGACGTGTGAGGTCCACACAAAGACGTATACCCCCTCGTGGTTTTGGCATTACCACGAGCGGATGACACCATCTGGTGGGAACGTCTCCCAATGGCTTGATAATGCCTTGTCTTGACATCTGGTCGAGATTTGCTTTGACTTCATCCCGCCATGCGAAAGGAATGGGGCGAGTGGCAGATACTGCAAAAGTCTCAACGTTCTCGTTCAAGTGGATTTTCATTGGTTCACAAGTCTCAACGTTCTCGTTCAACATTGTCTTCATTTGGTCACCTGTGTCGAACACGTCTTTGAATTCTTCAAGTAAATCATTGCGCTTGCGTGTTCGCCTGTCGGATGACTCGTGTTCTGGAGGAATCTTTTTTGGCGATTTTGTTTCGCGTGACCATCTTATGGCACGAATTGGTTTGGGATAATCGTTCGGCATACCAAGCCAGCAGAAGTCCTTTTTGCTCTTTGCAGATAAGAACCGTCTCTTTCGTATATTTGTCTGCTGCATGGATGTGGAGGTCTACTGTGCCAATACATTCGAATGATGTACCATTTGCAGCAATGATTGTCTTCGGGCGGGGGACATGTATTTCCCATGTCTAATCCTATTTGTTTTAGGATATCAAGCCCTGCAACAGTGGCTTCGGCCCCTGTATCTGGTGTTGCCCGTGCTCTTGTGATGAAGCTATCATCAGCATTATGATGAAGTTGTACCTTAATGCGCGGGCGCGACGGTGTTTTTTCTTTCCCAGAATGTCCAGAACGCGAATCTGACTCAAAGCGGTCGATCGACGTGTATTCTTATTCTATGGATTGTTCTGACGGCAACACGTAGCCCAGTGACCCATTTTCTTACAGACTGAACATACACTGTGTCGTGCAGGACATTCATCTCGCATTTTATTAGCCGATTTTCTACAATAACCGCATCTGTGGTTATGTTTTGAAGTGGCGTTATTCCTGGTTTTACTACGTTGCCAGGTTTTCTTGCCAATTATGTCTATCTTCGTATGGCCTTTGTCATTGTTTGCAAGTGCAGCTTCACCATTCCTTGCTGATTCTTCACTCCTGCAGATATCAACTGTTGTCAGTAGGGAAGGGGGAGGCGTGATTGCTAATAACTTTCGTCTTGTTTCTGGGTCACGAATTCGCGACATAATTCGCGTAGTAAGACGATCATCTAAGCACTGCTGGCAAAGGTCTGCGTTGTTGGCAATTTCCCGCAATTCCATGTAGAAGTGGTCGAACGGTTCGCCTTCTTCTTGTTTGCGTTCTTCTAGTGCCACCCTGTCCAGAGTAACATTTCGTTTGGCTCGGATGTGTTCTTGGATTCGGTCTAAGATCGCTGTGACGGTTATATCGTCATCATTGTCTACACCGATGGCTAATTGCAATGTAGCACGCATTTCAATAAAGAGGCTAGCGCGCAACATGGCTCTCTGTTGACGTCCTGGGAGACGGTCGAGCTGTTCTAACTCCACGAAATCTTCCCATGATCGTCTCCATGCTGTTAGTTCTCGTAGTGTTAAGTCTGCTGCCATTGGCTCCGGCGGTCTAGTTTTAGCGTGTTGGCCGGTAGAAGTACGCTGGACGTTGGTCACGGTGTCTGTATGTTGAGTCTCTGGACCACTAGACTCATCTTTGGCGTCGTTGCTGTGTGCGCGCGATGGTGATTTATGGGCGCATCTATCGAGGGTCTCGCAAAATAGACACATCGATAGTTCAGGTCTTTCATCGCGTGCGCGCTACCGTTCCTGTTCTCGCTGTTCACGTTTGTTGTCCCGTTCTTCTTGTTTAGACAGGAATGTCGCAAGCCAGTCTGGTGCGATTGTGTCACCTCAGCGCGGACTTTGGTGAACGTCAACGCTTGTGGCGCGCTCTTGCGGAACTTTTGAAAGCTCCGCGGCGCCGTGTTTGCTTGCGGTGCGGGATTTTCTGTCCATTTTGTCGCTACCGTTTACAGAAAAACCGACTTTTTAACGTCTTATTTTGAGTTCGTGGCCTTTTGCCGACTGCGCCATGTTAAAGCTTATACTCAATGAGATATAGCACCAGAACCAAACATTGTTTATTACGTACCAGAAACGGTAAATTGTTATACAATAGCGTGAGCCATCAAATCACTGTTACGCGATATTGATCTTCCTCATGGTCTTTCGTCAGAGACGGTAGGTCCCATTATTTGAGGGGAGACTACACCAGTGTGAAACTGGGGTCATATGATAGGGTCTCAGAAATGTCGATGTGCAATCCATCATCCCTGATTATGCTTGCCTCTATGATAATAGATAACCGTCGTTCTGTGAAAACTGATAACGGCTTATTGGGATGAGTGCATGTACCAACTCTACTGAATATATACTCCATTCATGTTATCTGAAATTATATCAAGGCCACAGATAACAACGCCAAGAGCAACAAGCCGTCTTTTGATTTGGCAACGTGTTTCAATATCTGCCTTGCCAATTTTTGTCGGCCGTTCGGTGTATGCACAATTAATAAAACTTTGGTTTTAGCTCAATGTGTATTGTATTTGTTTAAAAGGGTTATGTACTGTTGAATAATTATAACAGATGTCTGCGCTATGTTGAAATATAATTAAAAACCTTAAACGTACCGCGTCTATCGTGTACTGGCTGTGCAGGTTAGCAATAATGGTGGACTTGTAAAGTAAAAACCTGGGAATGAGCAACGGAATATGTGTGCGAGTTGTTAGAGTTAAAAAAGTATATACAATTGACAGTTTCTTAATTAACATAATTTCGAATACATTCAACACGCACTAATAGTATTACACGCAGTTAAAGCCCGATCGATTGCAGCATTATTTGTTTCAAAAAAATAGTCAGTCACTTTGTTTTTGCTATAATATACTTTGAATATAATTTTGCTATGTGTGTACGTGCGTGCATATGAGTGCGTGCATGCGTGCGTATGTGTGAGTGTTTTTGTGTGTACGAACTCTGGCATGTTATGCTTCGTTTCATAATATTTCATGAAACTGGTGTATATTTATGGTTTGACCTTGACATTTATATATGACCTTGACCATAGATCATCAATATAGCGTGTCCAATAGATTGATCACGTCGAAAAACATAGAAATGGACACATTGGTGAATATAACATCTGCCATAGTTACTAATATATGCATATATTCGTGTTTCTCATTTATGCCCAAAGGTGAGATAGGGTTGCCATAGAAACCAGCCATTTCTGCAAAACGCCCAAAAGTGACAGCTTGTCACCCTTCTGACTCTGATTACCCATTGTCTGAAGATGCAAAATCATGAAAAACCCATTGTGAGACCTTTAGTGCAAGGTTGGACCAAAAATCCCACTTTGGCTGCCGGACTAATTGTAAATCGATAAAGGTGTGTCTGAAGCTTCATTTTAAACTCAAGGATTACACAAAATGATTGTATTCAA
The DNA here is from genome assembly GCA_020002185.1 of Paraescarpia echinospica. Taxonomy (NCBI): domain Eukaryota; kingdom Metazoa; phylum Annelida; class Polychaeta; order Sabellida; family Siboglinidae; genus Paraescarpia; species Paraescarpia echinospica. Next base: position 31,846,114 of record CM034536.1, read on the forward strand.
TGCTCGTTCAACAACAACTCGTCAATATTAGTCCTACATAGTTGCTCCGCTACGTCAATCTTTTCAACCGTAATTGGTATCGGTGCTTCAAAGTGAACTGATACTAACGCAAGTATGGACACATGCCCGCACGCAAGCACATAATTTCGCTCAGTGACGCCTCCTAAATATAGGCTCGTTGGTGTAAAATACAATAAAGAAACATCTCTGCGCTGGTTCGTGATTACGTCAACAAAGACGACACACTGTGACGTTGTAGCGAAACACTTCGTCGTTGAAATATCTGGTCGGCGCAGAAGTCGTATGCGCACGAGCGGAAATAGATAACCGAATATTTCATTACTTAAGCGAAACATTTGGTAGATTTTGACCTATGACCTTTACGTATTGTGTAGAGTCGAAACGCACGAGAGGAAACAAATAGTTTGGTCTGAAATATTTGACTGTTACGTTGCCAGTTGTCGCTGTGAATGCAAGCTTGCTTTTGATAATATCATCATACATGAACTGTGTTATTAATGCATGAATAATTAAATGGGGCCAATGTCACTGCAATTACTGAATTAGCCTACATTTAAGAATATGGGAACGACCGTTTTTTGCTGTTATATAGTTCGTGTTCATTATAAGTTGATAACTGTAATTATGCACATGATTGTGCATAGTTAAGTTCATTTAAAAGTTGTAGGCTGCATGCATCAAATAATTTTGATAATAATAACAAATAATGAATTTACTAAGGATAGTATTATTATTAGGATATTACAATTACTATACTGGGCAAAATCTATAGATTCACCGTCTGATGGTGTTTGTTTTGTACTGACAATTGAATTGGGAGAGAATATGTGTATGTAATAGTCATGAATGAATGTGTACAATTTATAAAAATGGCTTTCATAAATCTAATCTACCTGTAATCATAATAATTTTATTATTATGCCCAATGATACATGTTTAGATTTGATCATATTTAGCCTAGATTGTGAGTGCATTAACTGAGTAGATGTAAATGTCAAATCAATTGTCACATAGTTTATTCATGCACACCATCTTGATTATAATATTGGTTTGCTAAACAAATATGTATCCGTGTTATAATTCAATGTCCCTGGAGTTCTCTAACGCAATGTTCGTGGAATTCTAGTACTCAACAAGAATAACGATTAACTAAAAGCATAGGTATACCAAACGTTCAGTTCTAACTAAAGTTATTCAACATGCCACAACCAACGTACTCAAGAAGAATAATAATAACTAAAGGCATATCTATACCAAACGTTCAGTTCTAACTAAAGTTATTCAACATGCCACTACCAACGTTCACAATTTCTTTTCCAATCACTTTCCTACGAGTGATCGTGAATGTCACTTCATAAGTTAAGTTTCTCACGTGCTCTATGGATTCTCCCTGATCTGATGTGTGGGGAGATTCCATCTCTGGCTGAGTTACGTCATGCGGTATGTCACGTGGTACGTCATGTGGTATGTCAGGCGGTACGTCACGTGATACGACAAGCGGTACGTCAGGCAGTTCTGCATGAACAGGTTCCTCCGGAGGCAGTTTGGGAGACAATTCAAGAGGCAGTTCAGA